>CM066256.1:16000265-16102765 GCA_033675135.1 Frankliniella intonsa | reverse complement strand
GGGCTGGTAGAGGAGGCGGACCAGGGAAAAGGGCCCTGTTTATGGTAGGCTAATTTATGGGCAGCACTCGAAAAATGGGAGCGCGACATTCGCCACAGGGGTGGGGACTGTAAATTTATTTTGCATACGAGAATGCTTCTTTGGTAGAGAGGAGGGAAAGTAATACTACTACGCTTCTATTTTAAAGCGGTAACACTGTTAATTAAAAATGACCCCTGTTTATACAGCGGATGCAAGTTTCCTTCAAGTCGTGGCAACTTGAAGGAATTCTTTTTTTTTTTAAAGTAAGAATAAAGAGTGTGCACTACGCGAGTGAGGGGAGTGAGGGAAACAGATAGGGACTGGGAGAGAGCGAGAGAGAGAGAGAGAAAGAGAGGGCTGGGGTCTGGAGCAGGGAGGTGAAGGAGAGAGAGAGAGAGAGAGAGAGAGAGAGAGGACTCGGGTTGGTTGGCGCTTCGGGAGCCTCGGCAAGCAAACCCACCCAGGGTAGGGTCCCAGGGCTGGCGGGGCGGGGCGGGGCGGGGCGGGGCGGGGCGGGGAGGCCAGGCAGGCCAGGCAGGGCCGCATTCATGTCATGTACTTTGACTTTAGCGCGCGACACACAATTCCCGCTCCTCGCTTTGTGAAAAAGGGTCATTAGCCGAGGAGTCTGCACCGCGAGGATCATGGCAAGTAGGGAGGGCGGGGCCGGGCGGGGCCGGGCGGGGCGCTTCAGAACAGAACGAGAACTACGCAAAAACAGAAGGGTCAAATTTGCGTCGGATAGTTTCAACCGCCAGGAAAATGAGATGCTGGAAAAACTTATTTCGTGTAGTCGACGAAATGAATGCAATTAAAACAATCGCATCGCCATACTTCTTAAATTTTAGTAGATGTTTTATTTATTTATTTATTTACTTATTTATTTTTTTATTTATTTATTTTTAATTTTTTTTTGAGGAGTGGGGGGGCGGGGGGGGGGGGGTCAGGGCTGTTTGTAGTTAAAGTGCAGCAGCATAAAACAAGACGCCCGGGCCACCCCATCATACTGGAAAACTAAGTGTATTCATCATTCACTGAATACCTGTAAGTATTCAGTAAATAATGAATAGATGTGCACACTTAGTTTTCCGCAGAGCACGCCACACGGGGGCACATACGCTCGAGGGGGTATGCACTCTCAAAACCTGTGACCCGACTATTACGTCTATTACGCTCTATACGCCTCAAAAATGTCGGGATTCAGCTGAAAATAGCCCAAAACAACCCAAAAATAGGTAAATTTCGGAGAATTTTGGCTATTACGCCACTATTACGCATACTATTACGCGTGCTATTACGGGCAGAGTGACCCGACTATTACGCAAGTGCATACCCCCTCGCATACGCTTCTCGTCTTTTATTGGCCACCTTCATGAGCGGCGCGTGGTGTGCATAAGACAGGCGGGGCGCAGCGAATAGCGCCCGTTAACGCGGAGCGTATGAGAGAGCGTGTCAGTCTACTTGGCGCGGCCAGTACACGCTGCGCTGTGGTCAGGGAGCGGCGGTGGGCGGCGGCTGACGTACAAAAAAACAAGCGAGAGGGAGAGAGAGAGAGAGGGAAAAAGAGAAAGCGAGGACCAGGAAAAAAGACACAAGTGTTTGACGGTTTGGGTCAAGCGGGGCGACCAGTGCGGTAACGCTGTGCGGTGCGGGGTGCGGCGGGGCGGGGCGCGACGGGGTGGGGCGCGGCGGAATGGGGTGGGGTGGGGTGGGGCTGGAGGAGGACCCTCAAGAGGAACACGGCCCGGCCCGCTCCGCTCAGAGAGCGGGGGTCCACCCAAGCCCGCGGGAAATATGAAATCAAGTACAGCAAAAAGCAGGACCAAGGGCAGGAAAAAAAGATTAGTCGTCATAGCTAAGAAGTTAATTAATATTGAGAAAACCAACAAAGTCGCCGTGGCAACCAAAACTTAGTTGCCGGAGCAAAGAGCGAATTGTTACAGCAGCCAACCCGTGAGTGAGCTAGCTAACTGTACGCTGTGGCAACTAATAATTAGTTGCCACAGCGAATTTGTTGGCTGTCTCAAAATTAAGTAATATCTTAGCTGTGACAATCAATTATTTTTTTTCGAGGGGGGGGGGGATAGCACAACGGAGCCAGCGCACTACTGTAAGTGAAAAATATTGACAAAGAGAAAAATAAACTCTAAAATACAATGGTAAGCCATTTCTAAAGCCTTCTCGTGGCATACATCGCGGTCCCATCAGCAGGTCCGACTCAGCAGGATGCATTAGCCCGCAGCAGAGCCAGCAGGGCGCATATCCAGCACGCAGCAGAGCCAGCAGGACGCATATCCTGCGGGGCGCAGCGCAGACATAGCTGGCTTGGAACTTTCAAAGGCCGATATCCTGTAAGCGCTGTGGCTCAGAATCATCCTGCTAAGGTCGTGTAAGACGCGGAGAGGTGGGGCGTGGCGGGGCGTGGCGGGGCGTGGCGGGGCGTGGCGGGGCGCAGCCAGCCAAGCGCGAGCCTCTCCCAGCGGCGAGCGCCTGGCGGGTAGGCAGCGCGCCCGCACGCGTGCCTAGCTGTCCGGGCATTGCCTACCTCCCGGGCGACCACCGCAGCGCAGCGCGAAGCCGTTTATTTCATTTGATCTTGTTTTATCTTCCATGCTCTTTTGGCAGCGCGTCACACTCGTGGTCGCCCACGGGCTCTCAGCCATCCCTCCCCCCTCCTCTCCCTCCCTCCCTCTCTCTCAAACACACACACTCTCTCTCTCTCTCTCTCTCTCTCTCTCTCTCTCGCACGCAATCCACCGGACACCGGGCTCCCACCCCAGTGCTCCCGCAGCGCACGGCGCCGGGCCGGCCCTGACCGCGGCTGGTACGATCGTATCCCCTCATCTATGGAGGGTTTAAAATTGGATGTGGCTATAGTCACATCAGGGACCTGGGGCGGGGCGGGGTGCGGCGGGGCGGGGCGGGGCGGGGCGGGGCGGGGCGGGGCGGGGCGTACCGTACCTTCAGCCATGACGCCCAATAACGCCAAACGGCCGGCGCGTCCTCGCGTGCTCAACAGGGGCCCGGCGATGGTCACGACGCCGCACCCCAGCCCGCCCCGCCCCGCCCCGCCCCGCCCCGCCCCGCCCCGCCCCCGTCACTGGACTGCACCATCTCTATTAATTTGGTCGTTCCGGGATGACGTCAGAGCGGTTATGCGGACCAGATAACGGCCGCAGGGGAATGCGAGGGGGCGGAACCAGCGGAGAAAAATGGGATGGAGTGAGAGGGAGAGGGGGAGGGGAGGGAAGGGGAGGGGAGGGGAGGGGGCGGCATCAAGGTAGAAGCGTCAGCAGCGGAGGGATGTCTGCATGAGCAAGGGATGTGCTCGCCCGAGCGGAGGCGTGGCGGCAGCGCCCCGCCCCGCCCCGCCCCACCCCACCCCACCCCACCCCGCCGCGCCCGCCTTTCTCTGACAAGTTTGACCTCGGCCGCCGCTCCCTTTCTCTCTCCGGGCGCCATTACTTTCTCCTCAAATGATACCTCCATTTGGCGATTGGATGTTTAATGTGTTAACTGTGCTGCTGCCCCCGCCACCCCCAGACCACCCCCGCCCCCGCTGCCGCCCCCACTGCCGCCCCCGGGCCGCCCCCACGGCGCCCGGCTCATTAATCTCAGACCGATTTACCTTGCGCGCGGCGGGCCGGGCGCGCTGGGCCGGGCTCAAAGAGCGCCGGGAGGCTGGAAGGCGGCAGGGCCCGCGAGGGCGAATTTAAATCCATCTCACCCGCCCCGCCCCACCCCACCCCACCCCACCCCGCCACGCCTCCCTGGACACGCCAGCCACCGCCAAGCCGCTTCCGCTTCCGCTCGAGATAACAAAACGCAGCGAAACTTTTTTACTTTCCCGTTTAGTCTCACACCCGAAATGTAATGTAAGTTACATCAACCCTGTAGAAATGTGCCCCAGCCACTTTTTAACGGAAATAATAATAAAATCACACAAAACTATATGATCCACTGCAATTTCCTAAGTTCGTCCCGAAATAAATCTCCTTTTTAAAAAAAACACTGGGGAAAAGGCTTATTGGAAGACTGCGTCCACACAGTTGCAGGTTCCACATCCCGATAACGCATCGCCACACTGTTAAGCCAAGTGTTCAACTGTTCAACACTTGTATGTGTGCAACTTCCAACCTAGCACATGCAAAAGCGCAATGGGCAATTGTGCAATTTCACGTGTTTAACTCGCCAGTTTTACACTTGTAAGTGTTTAAATCGACAGTTGTGCACTTGCAAGTGTTCAACAAGGATAGTGTTGCACAGGGCAGTTGAACACTTGCAAGTGCAAGACTGTTGAGTTGAACACTTACAATTGCACAGCTGGCGAGTTAAATACGTGACATTGCACAACTACCGAGTTGCACACTTATGCATGTTAGGCTGGGAGTTGCACACATACAGGTGTTGAACAGTTGAACACTTGGTTTAACAGTGCAGTGGCAGCGCGTCGTAGATAAGCTCCCCGGTGGGCGCATCAAACGCACGCCTCCCGGCGCTATCGAGCGAGACCTCGCCCGCGGCCCCGCCCGGCCCCACCGCAGCGGACCATCCCGAATTAGCGGAAGCGCAGCCATTGCCGCTCGAGGGCGCCAAGTTTGAATGGAGCTCCTGGGCTCGTTTCTCTCGCAAACCACGCGTGGTCCCGACATGCAAGTCGCATAGTCGCATAGCGGCGCAGAGCAGAGCGCCAGAGCGCCCTCACGTCGCCGCTAAATGGCGGCAGTGAGCGGGCCGGGGGCCGTGCGGCAGCTGGCCGCCATTAATATGTGACCCTCACTCTGCAAAACAGTAAATTTCCGTTGACGAAATCATAACTTGGCCGAAACTAACAAAATTTTCGTTGTAACGGAAGGAAATAAAAGATATCTAGCTCAACAAAAATGCGTACAATCAACAAAATTATCCTTTGCATGAATAAATCAAACATTTCGCGGACTGAACGAAACTTGCGTTGGCTTTTCCTCACATTGATTATGGATACGTACTTTTTACTGATAGGTCTGCGTACTACAACACTTAATTATAAAGACTGTTCAACGAACTACAGCTATACAACTGTATGAATCTTTCAATACCAAGTTTCAAAAAAATAATTGTAAAATGATGTCTATACAAACATAACTACTTAACATATCATTGGGCCTTTGGGCCTTGTGTCTACTGTGTGGTGATATATAAAATAACGACATTTATTTTATATTTGTGAGAATTCCTTTTCCCTTCTTATGCAGGGCTATATTTGCAGAGCGGGAAGTTCTTACACTGGAAATCCAAGTGTACGAATGTCGCTCACTTGTAGATGAGCGAATAAATTCACTCACTTGTAGGTGAGCAAATGACTATTCGCTCACTTGTAGGTGAGCAAATGACTATTCGCTCACTTGTAGGTGTGCGAATGGCTATTCACCAAATGGTCATTCGCACACCTACAAGTGAGCGAATAGTCATTTGCTCACCTACAAGTGAGCGAATAGTCATTTGCTCACCTACAAGTGAGTGAATTTATTCGCTCATCTGCAAGTGAGCGACATTCGTACACTTGGATTTCCAGTGTAGTCCTTTTAATGTGGACCAAATAAACCAATTCAATTCTCTTGCTCCGTCATCTCAATGCTGCTGGGAGAGAGGGCACATCTATTCAAATTCCCCCCGTCCTGGCCGGTCCGTAAGCCGCTGTCCCGTCCCTGCCGGGAGGGTATCACACACTGGCTGGGCTGCGGTCCGCCGGGCGGCCTATACCTCTGTCCCAGACCCCCCCCCCCCCCTGCCCTCCCCCGCACGAGGAAGGCGCAGAAAGGCCTTTGAGTGTAATCCCCGACCCCGGGCGGGGCGGGGCGGGGCGGGGGGCGGGGCGGGGCGGGCTGCGACATGCAGCCGGCGTGCGGCCACATTTGTGGCGAGGCTAAGGTGGCCCGGCTGGGCCCGGCTGGGCCCGGTTGGCCCGTGCCCCGGCCGCGCTCATACAGTCCACCAGGCTGGTGCCGCTGAGCCGCTCCGTCTGCACCGCCAGTCCCCGGGCTGCGGGGCCCAGGCAGGCAGGCCAGGTGCGTACTTTGCCTGGCCTGGAAGCTCGGCGCCCCTCGGCGCCCCTTGGTCCCGGGCCAGCAGTGCCAGGCGGCCGGCGCCCCCCCCCCCTCAGCACCGTGCACACGCACTGCCAAAACACCACCAAGGCGCAGCCATCGATTTTCGATACGATTTCGGATGGCAGCGCGGCGGAGGAAGGGAGGAGGAGTGCGGGGGCGTGGGGGCGGCATCGGGGGCGGCATCGGGGGGCGGCGCGGCGGGCGAACGGGGGCAGCGGGGGGGCGTGGAGGCAGTCAGTTGTCCTCACGCGGGTGAAAGGCGAACAGCGTTGAAATGAACTGTCATTTTTCCAGCAGCGGGACCACAATGAGAAGGACGGGGGCGAGGTAGCTGCGCGAGGTCGCGGAATGACGCGGTTAGGCGAGAAAAGGGGGAGAAAAAGAAGAAAAAGGGGAAAAAAAATGAGACCGAGAATACGACGTATAAAAATGCCTGCCATTTACACCGTGCGACTGGTGCGCTTGCATACCACAGGTCTGGCGGGGCGGGGCGGGGCGGGGCGGGGCGGGGCGGGGCGGGGCGGGGCGCCTACACGCAGGTTCGTGGCGACGCACATTGTTTCCAGCGCAGCTGTGTGTACTTAGCGTGGCAGGCAGCAGCGCAGCCTGGTGGAAAGTTCATAACCCAATTATTTGGCACGCATAAAGACGTTCCCCGCGGAGGGGGCCGCGCACTGATGAGCACGGAGTGACGTCACCGCGCCAGCCTGCACGGGCCCCGCGGGGGCGGCGCCTAAACCTCAAAGTCGTATCGCATTTCATTCAAAACCGCCCAGCCCGCTCCCTACGGCGGCAGGCGCACTGCGATGTAGCTTTGTCTTAGGAGACTCAGACTCCCTATTTTATTCAATCGTCAACAAGAAGGAACACAGGTCCAGAGGGTGGGGGAGGGGGGCAGACCTGTCAAGGTAGAGACCAACGTAAAAACAGAATAATAATAAAATAATAAAAATAAAAAAATAAAAAAATAAAAAACAGGAAAAGAATAGGAGAGGAAAGAGAGGATGCGGAGGCTGCCTCTCCTGCAACCCAGACAAACGCGCTCCCTCCCAACCGCAAACCACTGCAAAATACGAAAGAGGGCAGAGGCGGGAGAGGCAGCATTTCAATGAAATAATTGGCGTTAGGAGGACCGGCGAGAAGTAGCGCGGCGACAGAGCCTCTCCCGCCCCTGCCTGCCGTGCCGTGTCTTTCACCAAAGGTCTCCTGTTTCTGTTATTCCAGAGAAAACCACGTTGTTGTATTTCTTTTTTGTTGTTATCTAAAGCAAAATAAATTTCTGCGAAGGGCATTTCAAAAAGAATACGGAAATTTACTTGTATCAAGTATGATATCACCGAGAGTTATTTCATTATTACGATGCTTTTCAGATTTTTTTTTCCAAACTTGGAAGTTAAGCCTGTGAACAAGTTACATAGAAATCTGCGGAAATCCTTGAGTAATCTAGACAAAAATATTTTCACTATAGTTGCTATAACCGCTTAAGCAAAGTCCCAAATAAATTTATAAATATAGGATTGCACGGTTAAAACAATGCCTGATTTTTTTAGCAAAAGGGGAAAACTTAGAGAAACTTCCATAATTTAAAGAACCCTCCTCAGATTTTGAGGATGTCTGCTCAAAACTTGAGGGAAATTCCCACATCTTTTGTGGAGACTTCCTTAAAATCTGAGGAGGTTTCCTCAAATGAATAGAGTTCCTTTAACTATTCCCCTTCTTACTCAAAAAAAAAAAAAAAAACGAGAAAAAAAAAACAACCTGACATTGTTTTTATCGTTTTGGAGGTGCAGTTCACGCGGCAAGGAAAAGATGTAAAAATAAAAAAAAATACAGAACCAAACGCGTGCAGTCTGTCATGCGCAAATTGGGCCCGGCACGTCGTGTCGCTTTGGGCGTAAGAATAATTTGCACGAAAACGTTCCCCGGGAATAAAATGGGTGGAATAAGTCGTCTGCGAGGATATAATAGGGGCGACAAGGTCGGGTGCCCGCCCAGGGCCCAGGGACGGTGGAGGGCGCGGGGGAAGGGAAGGGAAGGGGTGAAACCCTAGAAGATGAAAAGGGAAGGGGTCGGGCCGCCGGGTGGGGGAGGGGGGGGGGGGGCACACTCCATACTCGCTGCGCGAGGCCAGTATCTCTCCTCACGAGGCAGACAGGTGCTCGCGCGCCGACTAAATTGGGCAGTATGAGAAACATCGCGCAGGGCGAGCGGAGAGCACCAGGCAACGCAAGGAAAAGGGAGATATGTCACGATTTCTATTCATGCCTTCATGTGTAAAAATAGTAGTTTCCGGCACTGTGAAAAATATCTTCGTAAATTTGCGATAAATTTTGTAAATAACGATTTATGAAATATGTTGTAAATTTACGACGGACCTGTTTTGCTCGTGAATGAATTTCAAGCCGATATGAAGTGCTTGTAATTTTACGATTTGCAATTGTAATTTTACAACTGCACTTCGTGGAAAATTTTCCCGTAAACCTACGACTATTTTTCACAGTGGGGAGACAAAGTAGTACACCTTTCAGCGACATCTAACTTTTTCTTGATTGAAAAAGAAAAAACATGTATGTGCGTAGGTCCTTCTCAGGAAACATTAGTGTGATATACAGTTCCGACAGCCCTACACTTTTATATGATGCAGAGTGTGTCCAACTCTTTTTGGTGTGAGGCCCAATGTGTCTGACACTCTGCGTTCCTGCTTGTGAGACACACTTTGCCTCACACCAAAAGGTGCACATTTTTATTTTCATTACTTTCTTTCGCTTTGGCGCACTTTTCTTTAGACCCCGCCATTGATTTGATTTCGTTTTACCTCCGCCCACGGTGCGGTCCAGCTGCCTCGCTCCGCGTGCAGTTCAAAACGCAGCGGGCATTAGCTGCTCAAAGGGTTCGCTGCGGTGTGCCCTGATCCGCTCACAGACAGACAGGCACACAGACAGACAGGCAGGCACATATTTATGTATATACACACACACACGGCCGGGCCCGGGCACGCAAACACACGACGCACGCCAAATTTCCTCATCATCGATAAAATTGGTCGGCCGACCGCGCCCTGTTTCATTCTGCGCGCATCGGCACGCACGGGCGCGGCGCTTTGAAGCGTTTCGCCGACCACCGCAGGGAGGCGCCATACTGCACTCCTAATCAAATAGATTTCGCGGCAGCAGCCCCCCCCCCCTCCCCCTCCCCGACACGGGGACGGGTCGGGTCGGGTCGACTAGGGTCGACGCGCTTCAGGGGGTGAAGGCGGAGGCCGAGGAGGTGGGGCGTGGCGGGGCGGGGGCGGGCCGGGGGCGGGCCGGGGCATCATACTGGTCGCAGGCCTGCGGAGCGGGAGTGGAGTCCTGGAATTGGGCCCAGGGCACGTCTAGGATTATGTTCCAGGAGTAACACAATGCAGGGCGCTGACGGGCGGGGGACAGTGACGGGCCGTGCCCGGACTACGTCAGTCAAGGAAGGCGAGGAAAGAGCCACCGCTAACGTGCAAGCAGTTGGCAAAAATCAGCGTACTTTCACAACTTTAAGTAAGCAATTTTTTTTATATTTTTTTTTGTCCGACATGTCTTGTATTTTTTGCGTATGACGCATGCGTGAATTTACAGCGCCAGTTGTACAACTACAATAAGCTAAAACTCGCACATCGGACTTGTGACCTGATGAGGCAACTCTACTTCAAAACATGGAATTGCACACTGCTTAAGAGCACTCATTTGATACACTAACGCCAGCAATTCTGACGTAAACTGTATGTTACAGGTGCACTGTAAAATCCTTACGAAGAAAATTCTTCGTAACGTTGCGAAGCATTTGGCTGCTTCGCAATGCTTCCTAATACAAAGCATTTTCTTCGCAAGCCCGGCCTTGCGAAGAAATTTGTTTGTACACTACGAAGAAAATACTTCGCAATACGAAGCAGCCGAATGCTTCGCAGCTTACGAACGCTTACGAACGCTTACGAACACAATTTCTTCGCAAGGTTTTCACAGTGTGGGGTTGTAAATTGCCTATTACAGCTCAGACTGTAAAATTACAATAAATCGTTCTTACAGTGTGGGCTATAAGGTCTATTTTAAAACAAAGAACGAAACAAACTAAAACAAATGGAAACACCAGGAATCTATGCGGGGGCTGCAGGCTGCACCAGGAGCCGCAGCAGCGGCCGTCTGAGACGCAGCGCTGCAATTGAATGGGCCATCGGCTGGGCCGCCCCACCCCGCCCCACCCCACCCCGCCCCACCCCGCCCCGCCCCGCCAGCCGGACATAACACGCACCAGAGTGTGCAGCGCTAGGCTACTGCGGCAGTCTGGCGGCGGGGAGGGGCGGGGGCGGCGGGGGCGGCGGGGGCGGCGGCTGCATTCCACGTCTGAGATAGATAGGACTGCGGTGTTGTCCACGCCGCCCCCGCTCCGCCCCCGCCCCGCCCCGGCTCCCGCTCCACCCCCGCCGCCAGCAGCTCAGAGGGTTGTGTGCTATTTTGCGTGCTGCCCTGCCAGCGAGCCTGCGCTGCTCCCTGTCCACCCCCGCCCCGCCCCGCCCGCCTGGTCTCCCAAGAGTGGGATTTCGCCGAAAATGTTGCTCACATGAAAAGAGGGACATTTGTCGAGTTTTCCGTTTCTCCACTGATGCCTCCCCCTCCCCTCTCTCCCCAGCGGGACAGGTCCCCAGTGCCGCGCCCCACAGTCACCCTGCGGCCGGGCCGGGCCGGGCCGCCGGCCCCCAAGGTCTCGCCGGCGGGGCGGCCTGCCTGGCGGCCTACAGCCGCACGATAGCCATCCCCTCCCTTCCCTCTCCACGGGCCTGCCTCCAGAGCTGCTTGTATTTTTTTTACCTTGTCCCTCTTTCCGTGTGTTTACCCGTCCATTTTTAATGTCGCCATCCACCTTGGGAAACCCATCTCTAGTCTCTTGTCCTGATATTTGTCCATCCTAAGTGCCCTGCCCTGCCCTGCCCTGCCCTGCCCTGCCCATCCCCCGTCGTGCCGCCCGCCGGCATCAAAACCATCGGGCGAGCAAGAAACTGGGGAGAGCCGAGGCGAAAGTCCACCTCCGTTCACAATTTTGAACGCAGTTTCCGCGCACGGGACGCTGGTGACACGGGACACACTGCAGCTATTGGCGCTGCGGGGAGAGAAGAGAGGGAGAGGGAGAGTGAGCGATGGAGAGAGGGCGAGGGAAAGAGAGGGAGGGAAAGAGAGGGAGGGAAAAAGAGGGGGTAAAGAGAAGGAGGGAAAGATAGGGAGGAAAGAGAGGGAGGAAAGAGAGGAGAAAAAGGGAGGGAGAGAAAGAGAGACAGGGAAAGAGAAGGAGGAAAAGAGAGGGAGGGAAAGACAGGGAGGGAAAGAGAGAACGGGAAAAAGAGGGAGGGAAAGAGAAGAAGGAAAAGAGCGGAAGAGAAAGAGAGGGAGGGAAAGAGAAAGTGCAAAAGAGAGGGAGAGAGAGGAAGGGCAAGAGGAGGAAAAGAGAAGGACGAATAGAGAGTGGAGAAAAGAGAGAGAGTGAAAGGGAAGGGGAAAAGACCCACTGCGTACCGCACAGGAAGCTCACCACAGACATTCTCAGAGGAAATCGGAAAATGGGGTATCGCTTGCAATCACGCCAGCCGCTCCCTCCGCCTCGCTCTCTCTTAACGGGGCTTTGCGACCGCAGGCGAGAGGGGGCGGGGCGGGGCGAGGCTAGGCAGGGCGGGGCGGGGCGGGGCGCGGCGGGACGTTGGTGGGATCGGCGGGAGGCGGGGCGGGGTGGGGCAGGCCAGCACCTTCTTTTGTCTCACAGAGATACTTTACTAGCAACTCGATACGCGGCTCAGACCGGTACCGGCTGGAGCCGCCACCGCCCTGCGCCGCCCCGCCCCGCCCCGCCCCGGGCAGCGACATGGACATGCCCCCCGTCTCCCCGCTGCCCGCCGATGTCTCCGCGCCTGTCCCTCTGGCTGCCGGCGCACCGGCGGTAATGGGTTCGGATGCTCCAATACGGGCGCGGCAAGGCGGGGTGGAGCGGGGCGGGGCGGGGCGGGGCGGGGCGGGGCGGGTTGGTACCACTGGTACCGCTCGGGTAACACGCGCAGCCGCGCGCGGCGCGGCGCCTCCTATTTTTTCCGTGGGACACGAAAGCTACGAGGTCGACGCGGACGACTATATCGAGAACGCCTGACGCCTCGCCCCGGGCGAGCCATTTATCGAAGAACACCTCCTTCCGTCGCCACCGCCCCGCCCCGCCCCGCCGCGCCCCGCCCCGCCCAGCCCCGCCTGCCTCCGCCCACGCCTCTGAATGCGAAACACAACTAGCGGTGAAATATTCGCGACCTCGACGCATTTCGACCCGGCCCGGGCCGGCCCTTGCCATCCGCGGGCGCCGTTTAACACCAAACGCGGCCAAAAGTTTCAAAGCAGGGTGGGAGGGGAGGGGAAGGGGGATACTATTCAAGCCCGCAACTGCCCGCCCCGCCCGGCCGCTGCCGGACTTGCGTAAATCGCTTCGTGTTTCTGGTGATAGGTCGGGCCCGGGGCGGAGCGGGGCGGAGCGGGGGCGGAGCGGGGGCGGGGGCACACAGCTGGGGGCAGGCCGGGCCAGGACCTACAGTCCAGTTGACCAAAGCTCGTTCCAATAATCCTGCCAAGTGCTCCTGGCCCCGCCCCGCCCCGCGCCACTGCTGTGAAAGAGAGAGGGCGATGAAGAGGAGTGGAGGGGGGGAGGAGGACTTGCCTGCCACAGTGCATAAATCATCGAGCGCCCCCTATACTTGTATATCTTTCGTTTCTTCGAGCGAAAGAAGATCTGATACGCCTTTTTTTTCCATCTCGAGAAAAGCTCGACGCTGACTCAAACTCCGCTGTTCGGCCTAGGGCGGGGACTGGGGGGCATTGTCTCCGTAAGAGTGAATAGGCAACAGTGTCGCCCACTAAATAGGTCTAAAATAGAGCACCCAATGTAAATCGAAAGGTCTTCCCTGGAGAAATCGCCGTTATTAAAAATAATTAATTCTTTATTAATTTTTTATTTGGTAGACATTAAAAGTTTATTTGCGTAATTTATTAAGTTTTATTTGTCAGAGATGTCAGATATAAAGGCAGCATAGTAATAAGCCAGGTGGAACCCATTAACAGTAATGAAATTTTATTACTGTTAATTTAATTTATTAGTTTTAATAAAGGGCTAATTAATGGGTTATAAAAGTACTGTTAATATCTGTTAAAATGTGTTAATTAAAACTTATTGGGATTTATTAAAAATTGTTGCTTGTTTCTGCTATTTACCTTTATAAGCCCAAAAAAAGCTCTGCATAAAATCATTTAAAAAGACACTGGTAAAAAAAATTTGGAGGTGTTACAGAAAAAGTCGTGGCACAATAAGTAGCGGTTCGGGCGATTGGGGCGGCAGGAAGAGTGTATAGGACTCTAGGGCAAAGCGGAACACCGCGCCATCCTCTTAGACCGCGACACAAACTACGCTACCGAACACTGTCGTATGCCGCGAAGCGTTCACGGCGGCAAACTGCGGCAGTCCGTCGCGGCGCCCCGATGCGTACTCCCTCCGAAAAGCTGCCACCTGAGCTGCGCTAATAACTTGACCTGCACAAGGTCACAGGGCGCAGTACTTGCAAAGAGTAAGCGTGGTCCTGCGGCCTCCTGTTGTGCACACGTACGTCCGTGCACCACGGCTGTCACCAGCAGACTGGGCGAGCGAGCGAGGCGAGCAGTGCTCCGGCTTGCCCTCGCCGAGCACAAGTGAGTGACCAGGTAGCCGTCGCCGTCGTCCCCTGGCCCTAGGGGAGCGGGCCGGGCACACGGAAACCCCCAGGCTCCCCTCCGCTCCCTTCCCTGCAGCGCGCGCTGGCCGGCGGAATTCCGGGAAAGGAAATACCCGGCCGACCCCTGGGTAGGACCCAGCCCCCTTCGCGACACGTTCGACGGACTGCTCTCGGGCTGACCGGTGCCACCGGACTTCATTCGGACTGCCCTCGCTAGTTCGGGCTTGAATCGGACAGTCCTCAGTCGGACTCGGACTCCTGACGGACTGTCCCGGAATGAATTCGGGCCTGTCCGAGACCTTCGGATCGACTTTGGAACTGTCCAGGACAAGTTTCGGAATGATATCGTTTCATAAGGGCTGCTGCACGGCGCTCTCGACTTCTCGCAGAGAGTTGGTGACCTTTAAATTTTTTTAAAATTTTGTAAACGATGCCTTTGTGTGGTTTATTAGCTTTAATAAAAGTTGTTTATTAGTGTTCATTAAAATCCTTTTAAAGGCAGCGTTAATTTTTTTTAATTTCCGGAAATGAATCGATGTTATAAACGTTTTGTTAATATCTAATGGATTTTTATTAACGTGGCGCCATTTATTAACTAGAAATGCATATCTAATTTAATATTAATTAATTACTAGTTAAAAGTAATGAACCTTTTTCACGAGGGTTACATCTTACCCTTATAAGGGTTGAGAGATATATATGACTGACCGAAAAGGGGTGATATACCAATGTATGACCAAAAAACAAGGGTCAGCGCCGCTGATGTTTGACCTTTTTTCAGTCATACATAGGAGTATCACTGGAAAACAAATGTACTAAGTTCTACCTTTAAAAGGTGCTAACAAAACTTAGTGCCTTTGGAAATGCTCTAAGATTTAGTGCCCCAGGAAAGGCACTAAATTTTGTTAGTGCCTTTTAAAGGTGACTTGGCACTTTTAGCTGACCAGCTGCGTATGGTCCATACAAATCTAGTGCCTTTGCAAAGGCACTAAGATTTAGTGCCCCAGGAAAGGCACTAAATTTAGCACTGGATTTTAACGCTCTAGAAAAGGCAGTGTTTAGCACCTTTCGTTTTTCCGGTGATATCACCCTATTTCGCTCATACATTTGTGAATGACGTTTTTTTCGGTGAGACTTTATACATCACCGATATTTGGTCAGATGTCTCATCACTTGCTTTTCAGTGTCGAATAGGGGTACATGCGACCGCGACCAAATTACTATCTCAAGCTAAAAGGACCAACTCGCCGCCCAGCCCAGCCCACGGGAGCGGCGGCGGCGGCCTGCACTTCCGGCGCGACTGCAGCGCAATGCAGCACAGCGACATGGCACCTCACCTCCCTCAGCCAGCCTCATAGCCGCTTAGCGCGGTACGGCCGCTAAACGGCCCGAGGATCCTGCCGCTAATGACCGCCAGACCAACCTGCCAACAGAACAGAGAAAAATACGGCGTCAGAAGTGCAAAAACGAAACCAGGTCACACACTCTCTCTTACACACTTATATTCGGAGAAAGAGAGAGAGAGAGAGAGAGAGAGAGAGAGAGAGAGAGAGAGAGAGAGAGAGAGAGAGAGAGAGAGAGAGAGAGAGAGAGGTGTCCATGTTCCTGCTCGCCGTCACTTGCAGCTGCCCCGCCCCGCCGCACTGGGTCCGGTGTAGGGCAGGGCCCCAAGGTCCTGCAGCGCCAGCTTGTGACACATCTCAGTCTCGTTCCATTTTGTCCCGGTTCTTTACGTCCCCCCGACACCAAACCCAACACTTTCTAATATCCCCCTCTCCAATCTATCGCCCTCGTACCCCCTTCTCAACCACCTCCCGCACTCTCTCTCTTTCTCCCAAACCTTATCTCTGGTCTGGCGAAGCTTGGCCTTGCCGGGGTCTCCCGAGACAGAGAGAGAGAGAGAGAGAGAGAGAGAGAGAGAGAGAGAGAGAGAGAGAGAGAGAGAGAGAGAGAAGTGGGACCGGCACTAGCAGCACACGGCAGCACGGTTCCAGCCGGAGGCTTGTCGGGGGATTGTCTGGAGGCTGCGACGCCCCTCCGCCCCTCCGTGCGGTGCGGGTCCCTGAGCCAGTCTGGAAACAAGCACCAGGCTTGTCTGGAGGCGCCAGCCGCCTGGAAAAGAGAGCCAGTCTGCGAGCCAGTCTGGGAGCTAGTCTGGTAACGAGTCTGGGAGCGTGTCTAGGAGCGAGTCTAGGAGCGAGTCTGGGAGCCAGTCTGCGAGCCAGTCTGGGAGCTAGTCCGGGAGCCAGTCTGGGAGCCAGTCTGGGAGCGAGTCTGGGAGCGAGTCTGCGAGCCAGTCTGCGAGCCAGTCTGCGAGCCAGTCTGCGACCAGTCCGACTGCGAGTCAGGCCAGGGAGCCAGCCCCGCAGAGCACCACGCGGTTAAATTAAGCCAATTATAAGACGAATATTTAAGGACACGTCCACGCGGCGCGGCACCCCCTTTCCCCCCTCCCGTTTCCCTTCTAGCCCCTCCCCCCCCCCTCCACCCACCTCCCTGATTTACGGCGTCGCGCAGCGTTCGGCCCGCTGGCAACCCGCCCGCACACCACTTGGACATGGCGGTAGTGGGGGGGGGGGGGGGGTAAGGCACAGCCCAGCAGCGGTACACAACCAGGTATGAGGACCCCCGAGCAGCAGACCGAGTAGAGTCCTGGAATGCTGACCTACTTTTCTCTGAGCTGCGGGGCGGCGCGCTCCCCCGCATGGGCATTCGGCGCGAGGAATCCGCCCCGCCGACATCCTTGTCCCGCACCGTCCGGGACAAGACTTCCGCCCCGCCTCCACGTGTCTCACCGGGGGCGGCGGGGGCGGGGGGGGGGGTGGGCGGAGCGTGCCACCCGAGCTCATAAGCTCAGTGCTGAAATATGCAGCCAGACGTATGCACAATTTTGCACATAACTTCGCAAATCTTTGCGCGAGGTGAACCCCGGGGGTTTTTAGAGAACAAGTATGATAGTAAGCGGGTTTCCCTACCCGCTCGCACCATAAGGCGCCGTGGCCCTTGGGTAGGAGAACCTGTACTGTTACACGTGTTCTCTGAAACTCCCGGTAGAGCAGGGCAGGTCGCAAGATTCCGTGCTCTACTCTGAGTGCCGTGCATGGCAACCTTTTCTCTTTGTGCAATGACGTATGTTCAAAATCCTGCTACAACGATGTGGAGGGTCTGCTGTAAAGTTTATTTGGCCAGCCCGCCGCGGAAGGACCACTGTGGTCGCACACATGCTGCAGTGAAACACGCTCGCCAAATCATTTTTGTGCGGGTGTTTGGTGCCGCGCCGCGCGAACAAGCACGCTGCTTAGAGAATGCCAGCGGGGCCCGGCCCGGCCCGGCCCATCACGGATCGCCACAAAAGGCCGCACAGCGTGGAAATAACACAATGGACGACAAATCTTGCATGATAATTTTTGGACCAGAGAAAAACCGGGGGGAGGGAGATGGAAGGGGAGAGGGGAGAGGGAGAGAGAGAGGGGGGGAGGATGAGAGAGGGGGTGGAGGGGAGGGGTGAGAGGCGGGAAGGAGGTCACCGGCTACCCCGCCAAAACCAACACACGCAGACACGCGCGCGCACACACACACACACACACACACACGCATGCGCGCGCACACACACGCACACACGCGCTCCGACTCTCATACACATGCACAGCGTCCCATTGGTTCCACAAACGAACGCTATTCTCTATTACTCGCCATTCTTTCAGCCCGTGTGCCCAGTGCGCCCAGCACAGACATCTCCCCCCCCCCCCTCTCCCCCGGTCCAAACTCCGGTCCCGGCCGCCCTTCCCGCTCTGATAGGGACGATTAACTGGTTATTGTTTGACAGAAAGTGGCCGGGGGAGGGGGTGGGGTAGCTGACACAACAGACTGGCACCAGGCGCAAATCCAGGGAGAGGGGAGGGGCGGGGGGGGGGGGGGTCACCCCACCTGCGCTCTTAACACCTTCCATGCTACAGGTCCACAATGTGGACCCGGTGAAATAGGCGCTTCCGTGCTGCATTGTGGACCCGCCCAAATGTGCTTCAATGTTCCTCATAGCGCCATATATCCGAGGAGTCCACCTCTCTGCGTAGTCTTGTGTACACTTCGTCCCGTAATCACTGCTAGTAATCATAATCAAATCCCAAAAATTCCTCTTTTCGTTGTTTTTACGCTGTTGCAAGTTTTCCCTCAAGAAGTTTCTTAAGAAATTTTACTCAAATCTGAAGGTTATCACTGGTAATCGGTAATCGCGTGTACGCTCCAGAACCGAGTGATGGACAGATTTTAAGAGTGAACAACCCCTCGCATGGTGCCGGCACGCACGCTCCAACAAACAAACAAACAAACCAACAAACAAAACGAATAACACAGTGCGCAGTAGTGGTTGGGAATCATGTTTCCGAGCGATGAGCGTTACGTAAGATCACGTGCATACAAGCACATCAGCTGCAGCCTATACTGCGGATGACCGGATCTGCCTCCTGCACCTGCGCGCGCATTGCTGCAGAATGGCTGGGAGGTCACTGTGAGAAATATTTGTAAAGGTTACGGGAAAATTTTCCATGAAAAATGTCGTAAAGTTACGATATCACATTGTAAAATAACAAAACTGAACAGACATTTGGTATCGACTTGTCATTCTTAAACAAGCACAAATATGCTGTCGTAAATTTACGATACCGATCGTAAATTTACAACCTCATTTGTAAATCACAAATTACGAAAAATGTTGTAACTTTACGAAGATATTTTTCACAGGGGTTGGGGGGGCTAAGCCACGACGTGTCCCTGCAAAGTGACATTAGAAACACTGTTTCTGACGGTGTAGGGCGGGGCGGGGCGGGGCGGGGTCGCGACTGGACTGGGGCCCGCTGCGCCCCGCCTCGCCCCGCCCCGGTGGGTCCGAATGCATCACATCGGAGATCCGTTCCAATGCGCCGTGACTGATGGGGCCCGCGCGTCCTCCGCTTCTCCCCCCCCCCCTCTCACTCTTCCTCTCCCTCTCTCTCTGTCATTCCCTCTCTTTCTCTACGATCTTCCGGTTGCAGCTCCCGGCCACGCGAGCCGCGCCTTGACCTTACAAACTTCCCGCTGAAGTGGCTGCATTGGATGCAGGTGGGAGGGGAGGTGGGTGGGGGGGAGAGATAGAGGCACTATAGGAAGTAGAGGGGGAGGGGAGGGGGAGAACGCAACTTGAAGACAATGAGGCGCCCGCCCAGGCCCGGCACGGACAGTTCAGCCCGGGATAGAGAGGCAGGGATAGAGGCGGGGATAGAGACGGGGAGAGGGAAGGGGGAGCGGGCACATGCTTCACGTCGCCGCAGTGACACTCGGCGGAACCGGATGGCGGCCATGGCGGGGCGGGGTGGAGCGGGGCGGGGCGGGGCTGGGCTGGCGGCGGAAGGGGGACCTACCCGCATCAGACTGCCCTGCCGGTGCTCGATACTCCCGTCGTCACGGAGGGGCAAAAAGAGAGGACAAAGTATGAGAGAGAGAGAGAGAGAGAGAGAGAGAGAGAGAGAGAGAGAGAGAGAGAGAGAGAGAGAGAGAGAGACGGCAAGCTGACCCCCAACTACAGCCGTGAGAGCCATCGCCAAACGTGCAGTGTGAATACGGGGCCTAACTTTTGGCAGCGCTTGTGCTTGACAGCGTTACGGGCAGGAGAAGGGTCCCAGGCGGCTCCATGTGAGCGTGTTACCAAAAGGCCTGACTGGACCGGCCTCAACTGGACGCTTCATTTTCCTCCTTTTTTTTGGACATCCATTTTTTTCCCCAGTCCGGACGGGATAGAAGAGGAGGTCATGTTCCAGTGCGCTTCAATGAATCGCGTTGCAGGCCGAGTGAGTGTCCGGCCCCGCCCAGCGGCGCCCGCCCCGCCCCGCCCCGCCCCGCCGCGCCCCGCCCCGCCACGCTCGGCTACGCCGGGCCGCGCCAGGCCACGCTCCGCAACTTGGCGCCCATGGGGAATCACAGAGAAGCCCGGGCGGAGCGGGGGCGGGGTGGGGCGGGGCGGGGCGGGGCGGGACGGGGTGGGGCACACCAGCCGGACCAGGAAGCGCATCCCATCGACCGAAAAATGTTGTAGAAAAAAGAGCAGCAGAGATCAGATAACACGATCACCTGCTCCTGCTCCTCCGAGGCAGTCCGCGGGGTATATATATGCACAGCGGGTCGGGTCGGGAGGGGGAAGACCATAGAGCCATCTACAAAAGTTCCGCCGGGCATTTTCTTTCGCGTGTAGTACTCTGCAACTGTGGCCCGCCCCGGCCGGGCCCCGGCCCCGCCCCGCCCTGCGCTGCCCTCTGCGCTGCTGCTATCGGAGTCTTTCTGAGCCATTAAAACATCTCCAGTGATTGCGGCGACACCCGCCGAGCCGAGGGGCGCGCCACTTGCCGCTTCATAATCCGCCCCTTATCTCCCGCTCCCCCGCTCTCTTTCCCTCCGCATACACCGCCTGTCTTTCCCTTACCATCTCTCTCTCTCTCTCTCTCTCTCCTTCTCTCTCTCTCTCTCTCTCTCTCTCTCTCTCTCTCTCTCGCACTGGCCCTAACCTTGCCCCGACCAAATTACCTCTAATAGAGTGTGCCAACTCCAGCAGGGCGTGTATAGTCGTACGCCAGAGCACTTATCGCGTTAGGACGGAATAAAGCCGAATAAAAAGATGAGCCAGGCCGGGCGTGCCGATAAGGCTGAGCGGCGATAACGGCACGATAACCATGTCCGCATCGGCCTGCGCCCGCCAGGCCCCGGCCTCGGCCCCAGCCCGCCAGTGATGTGGGCATCATGACGGGTCGGGACAGCGCATCGTGGACAGTGGGCCAGTGGTGATCATGTCCAGCCCCGCCCCGCCCCGCCCCGCCCCGCCCCGCCCCGCCCCGCCCCGCCCCGCCCTCGCCAGTCTCCCCGCCGGTCCGCACGCCCGCCCTGCCCTGCACCGCCCCCGCCTCGCTCGGGCCGTTCCGTCCCGCCCCTCCCAGGACTTTCAATTTGGACACTTCTTGGAGAACACTCACACAGTGATTGCGCTAGAGGATGGGGATTTGGGGGGGGGGGGGGTGGACCGTGAGACCGGTGGCACTGCGGGGCGGGGCGGGGCGCTGCTGGGAGGAGAGGAGACGAGAGGAAGGGAGGGGATTGGTGATGTCGGCGATAAAAGAAAGAGGTTGGTGATGCTGGTGGTTGAGCGGCGGGGCAGGGCGAGGCGGAGCGGGGCGGGGCGGGGTGGGGCGGGGCGGCGCTGCCTGCTGAGGTGGTACCGGCGGCGCTAGTCCGATATAGCTGGAGGGGCAGAGCGGGGGGCCGAGGCCGAGGTGTCCGCGCACAGGAACAAGGAGGTGGCGTGGCGTGGCGCAGGGGCCCACGCAATGAGTGCCTTTGTTGGCCGAGGCCTCCGGGGGCCCCGGGGGTTGTGGGCGGCCGGGCCGGGCGGAGCGCAGGGCGCAGGGAGGGAGAGGGAAGGCCAACCCCGCCCCGCCCGCCACTCAGGGGGCTTTCGACCTCGGCCACACGAAGGAGGGCACGGCCGAGATATTGAAAGGGAGGGTTTCCGTCGCACCCGGCCCGGCCCGGCCCGGCCCCAGGCTGCAGCACACACTGGCACCCTGTTAACACCCTGGCTCATGTAAAGAAGCGGCAAAAAAATCAAAAGGCTACCCATGGGACAACAGTCCCAATGGAAACACTGGTCTAATGAGCCCCCATGGGGCCACATGGACCATGAGGAGATCCAAGAGATTTTAGGATTTGGGCGAGGGGGTATGCACTCGCGTAATAGTCGGGTCACTCTACCTGTAATGAAGGCAAAATGGTATGCGTAATAGAAGCACAATAGAAGCGTAATAGCCGAAATTCTCCATTTTCCTACTAAGTTTTGTGTCGGTTTGGGCTGATTTAGAATATCTTTGGGTGAACTTGTTCAATTTCGGCGCGTAATACAGCGTAATAGACGTACGTAATAGTCGGGTCACAAATTTTAAGAGTGAATACCCCCTCGGATTTGGGGGACTGCGGCGCACACTGGCACTCCGCTAGCACACTGACCCGGCCACCACGACACCACTGTAACCAAAGGGGCCACTCTATCAATCGCCACGGCGGAACAACAAAAAGAAATCGGTACAAAAATAAAACGTAAACGGCTGGCCATCCATCATTACGTTTCTGTTGTCCTTTTTCTGGTCGCCGTGTAATCGGAAAAAGAGGGCACGTGGGAAGGTTGACAGGTAGGACTGTGATGCGGCGAATGCACTGGCGCAGTCCCAGGGAGCTTTGGGAGCGAGGGGGGGGGGAGTGGCTGTCCCATTCACGACAGCAGCGTGGAAAACGACAGTGCAGAGCCACAGGGACCGGCCATGCGGGGAAGGGGAGGTAAAGGGGTCTGCAGGGGTCACCTTCACCGCCCTCTCCGCCCCATCCCGCCCCGCCCGTACCTTCCGCCTTCCGACAAACATTATCTACTTCATCTGGTTCACCAGGTCCATAACAGATGGACTCGGGTGTTCCAATTCGGCTCGGGCCGACGACGCCGCTGGCAGAGCTCTTTCCTCCCCCGCCCCGCCCCACACCGCCCCGCCCCGTCCCCGCCGCGGCGCCGCATGCGCACTTTTGTATGATTTGTGCGACACTAGAACGGCTGCAGACACTTTCAATACGCTGAGTCAGAGACGCCCCGCCCCGCCCCGCCCCGCCGGTGTGAAGGAGGATGAAGAAGGGGTGGGGTGGAGAGTCTCCGCTGGAGCAGCTGGGGCTGGAGGCCAGGGCGCCGTGCTTCCGTCCGGGTGGCCATCTTGAGGACCCGGCACAGCCCGGCACAGCCCGGCACAGCCCGGCACAGCCCGGCACAGCCCAGCCCCGCTGCCGTCAGTCAGATACCTCATCGGTGGGGGGCGCCCCCGCACCACGCGCCCCGCGCCCCGCACCCCGTACCCCGCGCCCCGCGCCCCGTACCCCGTACCCCGCCCTCTATAGCTCCGGTCCCCTCCGACTCATCAGACAAGGAGTTGCAGTCGCGCTTTGGCCCCGCCCCCCTCCCCTGCGCCTCTTTGACTTGCAGTCGTTTTGTTTATCGATTACAAGGCCAGGATCCAACTTTCTTTTCCTTCTCCATCCCCTGTTCTCCTGGCCTGCCCGCCTCTCCCTACGACGGTGCGCGCTGCCCTGCAGTCCTTTCGCCTTGTCCCTCCTACCCCACCCCTCTCTCTCTCTCTCTCTCTCTCTCTCTCTCTCCCTCTCTCTCTCTCTCTCTCTCTCTCTCTCTCTGTTTCTCGGCAAGTTCCCGACAACTACCCCTACACAGAAGGGGACGCCCAGGGGCACGGCACGGGCGCAGGTCCTGAATGAGTGACTTACTCGCACCCAGCGCCACAATCACCGTCCTCTGGGGAAGACAAAATCCAGGAAAAATAAAATACAGCAGAGCTTGGAAGAGACGGACGCGGGACGCGGCGTCGCCAAATTATATGTCGCCCACATTATTTGAAGTGTTGCAAAAAATCTAGCGGGCCGCGGCGACACGCCGCAGGGGAGCAGGACTTCCCTGTACCTCTCTTTCTCTCTCTCTCTCACTCTCTCTCTCTCTCTCTCTCTCTCTCTCTTTCTCTTTCTCTCTCTCTCTCTCTCTCTCTCTCTCTCTCTCTCTCTCTCTCTCTCTCTCTCTCTCTCTCTCTCTCTCTCTCTCTCTCTCTCTCTCTCTCTCTTTTCTAACACGTGAAAGCGACCAACAAAAGTTGCTTACGGCTGCATGCCTGCGGTCACAGAGAGAGAGGGGGAACGAGATGAGGAGGGCAGAGAGAAGGAGTGAAAGCGAGAGAGGAAAGGGCGGTACTGAGCCTGACAGCCACACTAAATGCGACAGTAAGAACAAAAAGTCATTCATCACAAACGAGAGAGAGAGAGACAGAGAGAGAGAGAGAAGGGGGGGGAGGGGGGAGACACGGGGTGACGGCAGCACCCCCGCGGCGCAGGGAGCGTGTGAACTTGTCCGGAGGGGTGCGTAAAGGGACTCGCACGAGGCGGCCCGGCCGCTCCTGCTGCTGCCGCTGCTCCTCGCCGCCTACAAGAGCCGCTTCTTCGTGAACCGGGGGAGAGGGGGGGGGGGATGACAGACAACGCGACAGAAGCCCCGAACCGCGGACGCGCATACACTGCGAGAAATGTTTGTAAGAGTTACGGGAAAATTTTCCATGAGAAATGTCGTAAAGTCATGATATCAAATTGTAAAATCACAAATTTGTAAGGACACTTGGTTTTGACTTGTGATTCTTAAACAAGCCCCAATAGGCTTTCGTAAATTTGCGATTTCAATCGTAATGTCACAATTCCGTTTGTAAATCAGAAATTATACGAAATTAGTCGTAAGTTTACGAAGATATTTTTTTTTACAGAAAAACGTAGAACACTTCCTAAACGGGAAAATTTTTATCTTAAACTTTTTTCTCTTACTTCTTCTGAATGTTTGGAAAAAAAAAAACAAAAAAAAAAAAACTGAGAGTGTCTTATGCACTGTGTTGAGTGCAGTGCGCCGTGTAACCATAAGTTTTCTGGTATAAAACGCGTTTTGCGGGCGGAGATTAGACGGGCTAGACCGAGCGTGCACCCCTTTGGGGATGACCAGCCCACAAACACACACGCGACCACACACACACACACACACACACACGAGTCTACATACACACACACGAGCACACACAGACACACGCACACAAACGCGCGGGCGGTTGCGGCCGACCAGAGTACACGGTCCGGGCCCGGGCCCGTCCAGTCCTACGTGCATCCTGGAGGGGCTTGCTGGAGCTGGAGCCGGGGCCGCAGGAGCAAGCTCAGCATTCTCCAGCTCGCCCCGCCCCGCTCCACCCCGCCCCGCTCCAGCCCCTCCTAGTAATTACTGCCCAAAGCACCTCCCACCTCCCCTCCAACCCTCCAGCCCGCCCCGCCCCACCCCGCCCCGCCCTCACACGCCGCTGCGCCTGGAAGTGTTTCAAACTGACCGCCGCACCCGCCTGCTGCCCGCCGGACCGGACCGGACCAACCCGGGCTGCCTGCCCGCCGGCCGGCCGGCACGGCCCGCCTGACGACGGGTTCAAAATAACTAGGGCTTTCTGCCTTCTCTTTCACTCCCCCTCTCACTCTCTCTCTCTCTCTCTCTCTCTCTCTCTCTCTCTCTCTCTCTCTCTCTCTCTCTCTCTCTCTCTCACGCACACTCACACACTCACACTCTCTCTCTCTCGCACTCTATCTCTCACTCTCTCTTTCACTCACTATCACTCTCTCGCGCACTCGTTCGCACTCTCTCCCGCTCTCTCTCTCTCTCTCCCCTAGTCCACTTCTCTCTTGCTCGTCCCGAGGAAGAGGAAGTGAGTGAGACAGAGAAGGCAGAGGGCCCCAGCTATTTTGAAACCGTCGTCAGGCAGGCAGCTTGAGTCAGGGAGACGGGACAGCGAGGCGAACCCTGCTGTCGCCAAACCCACAGCCAAATAAAATATAACGCAATTTCAAACAGGCAGCTTTGACTAGCGGAATACGTCTCATATCGAACGCGATATGCGACCTCCCCTCTGCTGCCCGACGGGCCAGACGGGAGCGCCCGGCCCGACTTCACTTTTAAACCGAGTGTTCGACTGCTCAACACTTGAATGTGAGCAGCTTCCAGCCGAGGGGGAATTCATATCGGAAAATCTTGTACAGACTACTCGCTATTACACAGTATTACACCTGTAAAAAAACACAAGATTTTATCACTTTAAACCACATTCTCGTGTTATTCGGTATAACATTATACGTGTATTAGGGCGTAATACATGGATCAGGTGTACAGTGTATTACAGAAGTTAATTCCCCCTCGCTTCCAGCCTAGTTTGATAATCGTGCAATTTCACGTGTCGACAGTTGTGCACTTGCAGGTGTTCAACAAGGATAGTGTTGGACGGGGAAGTTGAACACTTGCAAGTGTACAACTTTTGAGTTGAACAATTACAAGTGTACACCTGGCGAGTTTGACACTTGCAATTGCAGAACTGCCGAGTTGCACACTTGCGCGTGCTAGGCTGGAAGTTGCACACATAGAGGTTTTGAACAGTTGAACACTTGGTTTAACAGTGTAAATCTTTTCCGAAACGCTACGTCACGCTACGCGACACCGCGCAAGCGTTTGCCATCACGGCTAAAGCCATCAGCCGGTCCATCTGCCCTCTGGCCTTCAAAACTTTTTCACTCCGGACGCGGCCCGGGACAGGGCGGGGCGGGGCCAAACCTACTTCCCGATATACATACGCGCCCATCTCTCACGCAGCCCTCCGCGCTTCCGACCCACTTTTTCAACTCCCCGCGCAGGAAAATGGTACGTACGGACTGCGCTCTCCGCCCTCGCAGACCGCTCCTGCCTTCTCTTGTCTTTTCCTCCCTCCCTCCTCCCTCTCCCTCTCCCTCTCCCTCTCCCTCTCCCCCTCTCTCTCTCTCTCTCTCTCTCTCTCTCTCTCTCTCTCTCTCTCTCTCTCTCTCTCCCTCTCTTTCTCTCCTCTCTCTCCTCTCTCTCTCTCCCTCTCTCTCTCCCTCCCCTCCTCTCTCCCTCCTCTCCTCTCTCAACGCTCCTCTCCTCCCTCCTCTCCCTCTCCTCCTCTCCCTCCTCCCTCCTCCCTCCTCTCTCTCTCCCTCCCTGCCTCACACACGCCAGGGCCAGAGGCCGTTCATTAGCCTACAAGAGACTGGGGAGGGGGATGGCCATATCACATGGGCCCTGAACACGGCGCGTAGGCAGGCAGGGTGACGCGGCTGCCCGCTCAGGCCGGTAGAGGCCCCGTGGAGGGCCCCGTGGAGAGTCTCGTGGAGAGTCCCGTGCAGGGCCCGGTGGAGGGCCCAGTGCGGTGGTGGAGGGCCCCGTGCAGGGCCCGGCCCGGGGCCCCCACAGCCCCACCCCGTCCGCTCGGATCACGCAGACCGCGCGCGCATTCGCATGTAAATGTCAGTCCGCTCGACGCCCTGCATGTTTCAGCGCTCTGCTTGCCGGCCCCGCCCCGCCCCGCCCCGCCCCGCCCCGCCCCGCCCCCCGTGTCCACCGGCTGATCCGCCGGACCTAACGCTGAGAGACGCAGGTAGTTTTGACAAGCGCCTCGCCGCGCCTATGGGTCCTCAGCGTGGGTCTCCGAGAGGGCCCTGGCCCTCGGGGACGTGGAGGTGCGGGGGAAGGGGCGGGATAGCGCGCGAGGCCGGGCCGGCGAGAGAAAAGAGATAGAAGCAATCGATAGTATCCTGGGCTGCGGGCGGGCCGGGCCGGGCCGGGGGCGGCCGGTATTCGAACCCTCAGCCCGGCCCGGCTGCAGCATCGCGGCCTGAAAGAAGCCCTTATCTTTATTGTTTTGCCTTCATAAAAAAGGGGAAAGGCAGCGGCGAAAATTGCTCGTGAGACGGCGAACCAAAGGCGTTTGTCGCGAGCGCTAAAGACGAGACACGAAGACAAGACTAGGGGACGGGGTGAGAGAGAACGAAAGGAAAACGACGGGGCCAGGCCTACGTTTTGAGCGGACCAGGGATTGTTTCTTTGCAGAGAAGAACTTTATACATCCCAGCAGCACGCGGCGAAAAATTTAAAACAAAAACTGGATTAAGGACGACCGAAATTATCCCTCCGCACAGAGCGACAGCCCGGCCCCCATGGGCCCTTGCGCCGCGGCCCATGGCACCCCTGGCGCCCCTGGCCCCGTGCCACACGTGAGCGGGCCGGGCCGGGCCGGGCCGGGCGCGCCTTGTGATAGTAAAGAGTCATGAATTTTTCAGCCCCCGGCCCCTTTACCTTCCCTCTACTCTGCTTTCATAATTTTGGAAAGGCTGCGGCCTGGCGAGGCGAGGAGTGGTCCCGCGCCGATGGAAAGGTGGACACATTCCGCTCCATAAATATTCATACCCCGCGACATTACGTTTTTAATGCATTACGAGCCGGATATTTCAGCCCCCCCACATTTGCGTCCCTACGGGTATTCGCATTTGCGCACAGTCGGTAGGGCGGCTGACGCGCCCGGGCGGTGGCCGCCACTGGCCTATGCCCGTCTCGTTTTTTCCTCGCGCAGGGCCGTTTTTTGTCATCCCCGATGTATGTGTCGATTGTCGGAATGACGATGCGTCAAACTGCGGCTGGCTGTCCGGCGCCGCCGCCCCACGCCTGGGCATGTTGCGGGCAGAGTTAGCGTTGTCAGAGAGAGAGAGAGAGAGAGAGAGAGAGAGAGAGAGAGAGAGAGAGAGAGAGAGAGAGAGAGAGAGAGAGAGAGAGAGAGAGAGAGAGAGAGAGAGAGAAGGGGGGATGGGGCTTAACGGCGTATTTGAGTGGGGCGGGAGCGCTGGCCTGCGCGTCTGTTGGACGGTGGCGCTCGGCTCGGGCCAGCGGGAAGTGTTTCTGTGTTCCGATGTCACAGTCATCGCCGTGTATTGCGGACCCGCTGGTGCTGGGCTGGGGCACAGGCAGGCGGGGCCCGCCCCGCCCCGCCCCACCCCGCCCCGCCCGGGGGGCCGCCACCGGCCGCCGCCCTCCCCTGGGAGGCCTACGCTTGTCTCTGGCCCGGCTGACATTCTGTGTCCTTTGGACGATAGGGCGTCGCGCGCGAGACAATGGCCTTGCGGGCGCAGGCAGCCCCGGGCCGGGCGGGGCGGGGCCGGGCGGGGCGGGGCGGGCCGGGGTAGCGACAAGACAGCTTCATTTCTCGCCGAAATGCGATCACGGAAGCGCCGCGGGGCCGGGACGGGCCGGGCCGGAGCTGTGCGGCGTGGCGTTACCCCCCGCCACAGTGCGGCCCCCCGGGCCGGCGGCCGCGGAGTTGGGGTTGATTTTAGGCGCCGCGGGGTAGTGACGTGCGCGTCTACCTGCAGCGCGGGGTATCGACAACGCCGACGTGCGCACATGCGGCCTTGCCTTCAGCTGCGCGAGGCGCGGGGCGCGAGGTCACCGATCATGAACTTGTGAGCCCACTGACCCACATACACACGCCCCGCCCCGCCACGCCACTCTGCGCTGCTCATCGAACAGCAGCTGGAGGGCCCATTCCCCATCCGTGACCGTGTCGACACGGCTTGAAAATGTATACGAATAGGCGCTCGCTCTTCTACACCTGTGTGAAAAGTTTTGTCCCACACCTACGACTTACTCATCAGCAAGAGAGCGACAATATTTCGCAAAATTCGTATAGTCCGTTTCAACCAACATAGAAAGAAAATAGCGGATAGTAGAACAAAAGCGTCCTGATTGCCTGAGCGCATCATATATTTCTCATACCCATACCCCCCACCAACCGCCACTACCACCAGCGCGCGAAGCGCTCAGCCAATCAGGACGCTTTTGTTCTACTATCCGCTATTCTTCTTCCTCTGTTGATCGAAACACACTATACACTAGGATACGAATGCCACCGGGAGCGCATTGCAGCTGAGCAGAGCCGCAGAGACAACTCGAGTGAGCTGGTCGCGTGCGCGGCAGTGACCATGGTGCGGCCCGCCCCGCCCTGCCCCGCCCCGCCCTGCCCCGCCCCGCCCCGCCCCGCCCCGCCGGGCGCAGCCGTGACGTCATCGGCCTCAGCATTTGCGGGGGACGCAGGAGGGCATTATAATTAGCACCGGCCGAAGGTGGCCCGCCCCGCCCCGCCCCGCCCCGCCCCGCCCCACCACACGCCCCGCCACCATGCGCACATGCGCTGCCCTGACGCGCGACATGTCCTGCCTCTCTGTCCATACACGCCACCCGGGCGACTTACGGGTGAGTGCGGCAGTATTTGACAGCGGTTAGTGAGAGTCAAACTCGGGGAGCGCAGGCGGGGCGCGCTCATGCAACCCGCATTCCCAACGAGGCGGGGCGGGGCGGGGCGGGGCGGGGCGGGGCGGGGCGGGGCAGGGCGGGGTGGGCACACACGTCAACGACAGGGGCTGCGCGCGCGGATCATAACAAGCAGTGGTGGTGGTGGTGGTGAGGGTGGGAGGGGGGTGAGCGTGGGCGTACGTAACCTGCAGACGTACAAAGCAGCATTTGCCCACGCGTGCGCCCCCCCCCCCTCACACTGCAGCCTCCACCCCTCCCCCACATTACTCATGATAGCGTGCACCTGGCGCATGCAGGCAGACCAGTGACGCACGCCAGACGGGGCGGGGCGGTACAGGAGGGACGGACGGGCCCTTTTAACCACCGCTTGATTTTGGTCCAAACGATGACAATATACTCCGTGCGTGTCAAGGCCGGCAGGGCGGGGCGGGGTGGGTGGAGCGGGGCGGGGCGGGGCGGGGCGGGGCGGGGCGGGGCGGGGCGGCCACCGCCGGCAGGCCCACTGGCCCGCGTCCAGAAAACTTCGAGGCGAGGCGCCCCACCAGAGCCATTCATGCCGCGAAACACTACGCCGGCAGGGGAAAGAAAGTGGTTCCGGGGGCGGCGGCGGGAGAGCGGGGCGGGGCGGGGCGGGGCGCGGTGGGGCGGGGCGCGGTGGGGCCGGGTGCGGCGGGGAGGGGTGCGGCGGGGCGGGGCGGTCGTATAGTGCGGCAGGAGGCTGCGCCGGGCGGAGCCCAGCCAATGTGCTCGAGTTTATACAAATGGGCCACCGTGTCGCGTATGCCGCCGTTGTGCAAGACTCTTGCAGTCCTAAGATGTTAAATCGCCGACCTGCTGTTTTTTCGCGACCAAGTTTGAAATTGTGTAAATCAGGACCCCAAGGAGAAGACTATAATAATTTGCATCACGCAGAGCGAGGCGATGCACAAGCACAACACTGCTTAACCGAATTCTCATGTGACGATAAATATTGCTACGAATATTTCGTCACGAGAGCTGTGATGAAACAGTCGTCTCATGAAATACATCTCGTCACTTTAAATGCATCTTTCGTCGACATGACATGCAACATTCGTCACATGAGGTTAAACATTCATCACATGACATGCAACATTCGTCACATGACATGCACATGTGATGAACCGTTTGTCATTTAACATTTACCTCAACCCTTGTAATGAACCTTTCAGGAGTAAAATTTAGCACTGACTTTTGTCGTGATGTGACGACTTAAAATTTTAAAGTGGAGGTGTGCAGGACGATGGGCAGCCTTTGGGGCAGCCAGGAACCGCGCGAAACTCTATTCTGGAGAGCATGCACACCGGACGGAACGGGGCAGTGCGAAGGAAAGAGGGAGAGAAAGGGAGAGAATATGGGGAGGGAGGGGCCGGGGGAGAGGGGGCGCCAAAGTGAAAGGTCGAGGAGGAACCGAAATAGATAATGCAACGCAACGCCGACCGGCCGGCAGCCGTCCGTCCGTCTGCTACCCGGCAGTGCCGGCAGTCGTGAGGACAGGCAGGTGTGGCCGCCATGGCGCTGCATATTCCACCACGCGGGGCGGGGCGGGGCGGGGCGGGGCGGGGCGGGGCGGGGCGGCCGCTCGCCCGGCCAGACCGGACCCGCCGCATGAAAAATAAAACGACGGGCACATCATCTGGGCAGCTGCGGCTGCGGCGCGGCTATCAGCTGGGCCGGAATAGCACGCGTGGTCACCGGCCGCCGGCGCCCCGCCCCGCCCCGCCACGCCCCGCCAAGGTCACGGCCATCAATGTACATTATGCACGCCCCAGTGTCCGCCTCGTCCCGCCCCGCCCCACCACGCCACGCCGTGCTGGCCACGCCGCACCAGTCAAGGACGCACCGCGAGACATCCCGGCAGACAAGCCGCGCGCCCGGAGGGAGACACGATGACGAGGACAACCGATGCGTCGGTGTGCGTGCGTGCGGTAGTGTGCCACCCCGCCCCGCCCCGCCGCGCCCCGCCCCGCGCTAAGCCCGGCCGCCTATCGGGACCGGAGCATCTCTCTGGCTGCTGCTGAGCTGAGGGGGGGGGGGGGAAATGAAATATGGTTCAGAGTGGGTGGAGGAGATGTACACCCACGGGGTGTTGCAAAACCTGGGGGCGCCGCGGCCGCGGCCAGAGCTACGAGTCGAACCCGCCCTGTCTCCCCGCCCGCCCCGCCCGCTGAGACGCAGTAATTATTGGAATGGAGCGCCTCTCCGAAGCTCCGCTCCGCTCCGCCCCGCCCCGCCCCGCCGAGCTTTGCTTTTGTAGCTGCGAGACGGCGGAAGGACCGGTGTTTGCTTCTTGACTTATCTCAAAGCACACATCGTGCGGGTCTCCCAGCCAAGAGAGGAGAGAGAGAGAGGGAGAGAGAGGGAGAGAGAGAGAGAGAGAGAGAGAGGGGGAGAGGGAAGGGGAGAGGGAAAAGGAGAGGAGAGAGGGCAAGAGAAAGGAGAGGAGAGGAAAGAGGAGAGGTTAAGAGAGTTTTGGGTAATCGAGAAAGCATTATCCTGGGAAGCAAGGCAGCCAACCAAGCGACCCTGCACCGCAAAAAAAGAGAGGGTGAAAGGGGCGAGAGACAGAGAGAGAGAGAGAGAGAGAGAGAGAGAGAGAGAGAGAGAGAGAGAGAGAGCGAGAGAGAGAGAGAGAGAGAGAGAGAGAGAGAGAGAGAGAGAGAGAGAGAGAGAGAGAGAGAGAGAGCGGCGCAGGCTCTGAGCGGCAAGACTGCTCATATTAAAGGAGCAGATGACCGATATTATGGAAAACGGGGCATGTGTCACCCGGGCGTGGCGGGGCGTGGCGCGGGGCGTGGCGCGGGGCGTGGCGCGGGGCGTGGCAGAGCAGCGAGTATGCTGTCCCCCGAAGGGGAGGCCCTGCCTGCGTGCGCGACCATTCAGCCCGCTGTATCCATCCCTCTTCCTCCCTTCCCGTCTCTGTGTCACTCTCTCTCTCTCTCTCTCTCTCTCTCTCTCTCTCTCTCTCTCTCTCCCTCTCTCTCTCTCTCTCTCTCTCTCTCTCTCTCTCTCTCTCTCTCTCTCTCTCTCTACAAAAAAGACAGTTTGCCAGCTGCGCCCCATCCCGTCGCACCACGTCACACGCCCGTCACGCCGCCCTGCCAAAACACTCGGGGGAGGGGAGGGGGTGGGGGAGGACCGGTGGCAGGCAGGCAGGGCGTGCGCATTGATATTTCCCAGTGCGCCACGCCGCCGCCACGCCACAGCATTGAACCGGTTATCCTCCGGACCAATTTGCGATTATTTCAGCTCATTTGACCACAGTTTTGCAAATCATTCATTTTATTATTTTTTTTCGTACTGTACATCATTTTGCCTACACATCTCATGAATGGCCGGCGGCGCTGGGCGGCGCGATTGAGAGCTAGGGCCGGGCCACGCTGCGGCGGCGGTGGGGCGAAATTAATGGCGCAGAAATGACGGCGCCTAATTTAAAACCAATTAAGTATTAGCGGGGCGTTATCGGAAGAGACGCGCCGCTCCGCCACGCTCCGCCACGCTCCGCCACGCCCCGCCACGCTCCGCCACGCCCCGCTCCGCCACGCCCCGCCGCGCCCAGCTCTGCGACAGCGTTGGTTCGCGTACGACCGTCGTTCGAATCATTATTTATTTTTCGGTGAATAATTTCGCGCTTAGCTGGAGGCCGCTTTCACGCGGACTTACCACACTGTAAAAAATTTGTTCGGGAATTTCCAAACAATTTACTGGAAAATTTGTACCACAAATAGTTTGGAAAATTTGAAATCCAAATTGATTGGAAAACAGATTTTCCGAATTGTTTGGAAATTTCCATAACTCTTCTAGACTTTCGTAAAGAAATTCCTACAACTTTTTATATATATGCGTTCTTAAAACGGTTGGTGAGTCTTTTGAGTCACACTCGTCCACCTTCGCATTTCCGGTACAGTTCTTAAATTTCCCAAAACAGTCAGAAAATGTCACTTCCAAGAACTTTTTGGAAAATATTTTTTCCAAACTGTTTGGATCGATATTTTTTGGAACTTTCCAAATTTTGTTTACAGTGCACTACGGTCATGCCGATTTAATCAGGGCTATATAGCGCTATAATACCTAGCATTGCCCGCAAACACAACACCAAAATTTACTACACGATAGTATCCCCACTCTCACCCACATTTCAAACCGGGACAGAACAGCTCACATTTCATATCCTGCGCATTCTTTCACGACAGTAGACTGCTGCGGATCGTCCCCCCGCCCCCTGCCCGGCAGAGCCGCAGCGGAGTAAGGTTTGCGCGCCAACCAAAACTTTGCCTTTCCCCGGCCGGGCCGGGCCGGGCCGGGCTGCGCTACAGAACAAGGTGGGTAAGGTAGCCAGTGCCAGTACAGCAGGCCCAGGCCCAGGCCCAGCCGAGCGCAGCCAGCCCGGCGGCAGCGGCGCGGTGCGGCGCGGCGAGTAGAATTACCCGACAATAGCGCTGCGCTCGCCTCGCCTCGCGCGCAGCCAGCAGCAGCCCCACAGGCCTGCGCTCGGTGGTCAGGGACCTGCAGGGCCCTGCAGGGTCCTGCAGGGGGCGGAGAGGAGCCTCACCCAAATCAGCAGCACCGAGCACAATCAAGACCGACTGCATGGCGTGCCGCTACTGCTACGCCAGCCAGCGCCAGCTCTGCAGCCGGAAATTGATATCAAGTGGATCCGCAATTTCAGGACGAGGGGTTGGAGGGAGGCGGTGAGGACGAGCAGAGGATGGGACGGGAGGGGTCGGGGGGCTAAGGGAGGGAGAGAGGGCGGGAGAGAGAGGGCGGGAGAGAGAGGGCGGGAGAGAGGGGCGGGAGAGAGGGGGCGGAGAGAGGGGGCGGGAGAGAGGGGCAGGAGGGACAGAGAGAGAGAGGGCAGAGAGAGAGAGAGGGCGGGAGAGAGAGAGAGGGGGAGAGAAAGAGGGTGGGAGAGAGAGAGGGCGGGAGAGAGAGGGCGGGAGGGGGAGGGCGGGAGAGAGGGCGGGAGAGAGGGTGGGAGAGAGAGGGCGGGATGGAGAGGGCGGGAGGGAGAGGGCGGAGAGAGAGGGCGGGAGGGAGAGGGCGGGAGGTAGAGAGAGGGCGGGAGGGAGAGGGCGGGAGGAGAGAGAGGCGGGAGAGAGAGAGGGCGGGAGAGAGAGGAGGGAGAGGGCGGGAGGGAGAGAGAGGGCGGGAGAGAGAGGGCGGGAGAGAGAGGGCGGGAGAGAGAGGGCGGGAGAGAGAGGGCGGGAGAGAGAGCGCAAGAGAGACAAGAGGGCACGAAAAAGGGCTCATTCCTCCCGGATCGACGTGTCGCACCGCGGGGCCTATCTCACGCGCGAGGCGGCGGCCCTCCCCAAGTACCGGCCAGGGCCGGGCCATACCGGGTCACGCCTTGCACCGACCAGGCGGGACCGGGGCTTAACCCAGGCCCATGGCCCCAGCAAAATATGAGCAACGTAGGAGAATGCTCGTGCGGGCGGGGCGGGCGGGGCGGGCGGGGCGCGAGAAGGGCGCCAAGGGGAAACTTGGAGCTGAAGAGCGAATTTAAAAGGCGGCAGCTTTGATGAGGTCTCGGGGGAAACTAAAGACTGAAAGGGGTAACTAGGAAAAGACGGGGCGCTGCGTGGGCGGGGGTAGAGGCGGATTGCGGCGGGGCGGGTGTGGTGTGGTGTGGTGGGGTGGGGTGGGGTGGGGTGGGGTGGGGTGGGGCGGGGCGGGGCGGGCGCGCTGGTTTGCGGCACGAGGCCAGAACAGCACTAGGGTTGATGTCGGCTTGTAATTGCTTTCGATGGAATAATGCCACAACCTCAAAGGATGGCATGGCGCCCGCCGAGGCCGCCGCGCAGGGCCGCGCAGGGCCGGGCCGGGCCGCTTGTACAAACTACACTCTGCTCTGCGAGATCGCGGCGAGGCGAGGGAGGCCCAGGGGCGCAGCGGCCGAGGCCTCTCCGTGCCCGGGGCGGGGCGCGGGGCGGGGCTCTGCTCAGCACGCACGGCGGCAGCATGGCGTCGCTTCAAGCCTTGGGACGCGCGATATGAAGTCGTTAGCGGCGCCCGTCCCGTCCGGCTGCGCAGCGCAGTGTGGCGGGGCGGGGAGGGGCAGGGCGGGGCGGGGCGGGGCAGGGCGGGGCGGGGCGGGGCATGGCGGGGCGGGGCAGCGGCAGGGTCCTCACGGTAATGAGTTTACAAGAAAAACATTTCGCCAGGCCCGCCAGGACCGTGCTGCCCGCTGCCCGCCTCCCCTCGCACCTCAAACTGCGTTTTAGTTGGGCGTCAGCGCTGCTCCGCCACGCCCTGCCCCACCCCACCCCACCCCACCCCGCCCCGCCCCGCCCCGCCCCGCCGCGCCCTCAACGCGCCAGCGTGGTGTAGTAGTTTTTGGTGGTAGCCGCCGCAGCTATCCAGGCCAAACAGTAGGAAACGCCAGCAGCAGCAGCAGCGGATGAGTCGACATTAACTGCCCCAGTTTACGTTGTGATTACGCCCTCTGACCGGCCCTGCCCTGCCCTGCCCTGCCCTGCCCGGCCCTGCCCTGCCCGGCCCTGCCCTGCCCAGCCCTCCAGGCCCAACCCCTCTCGTCCACTGGGGCACAAGCACACCCCCGCGCCCCGCGCCCTGGTCGGTGCACGGAGAGAAAACACTTTGCTAATGTAGCGCCTCAACAACTTACTTCTGCAACTCCAGCAAAAAATGGTAGCTGCTACAGCAAACTACATAGCTGATAGTTCGAACCGGGTCGCAGAGTCTGCAAAGCGACTGCTAAGACAGAAATATTTTTGCAGTCTTAGCAAAGAGAAAATTGTAGGCGCTGTACTGTATTGGTAATGTTTGCTGCTACAGAAACTCTTTTCTCCCCGTAAGACCCACCCCCAAGCTTCCGGGAGCATTCTCCAACAGTGTAGGGGTGGAAGTGAGGGTGATGGAATGGGTGGAAGGGGGTGGGGGGCCGTCCCGCCCGCCAGCAGGAGCCGGAAGCGTAATTCGGTAATTGTCCGCATGTGGCGTGCGCGTCGCAACAGAAGCCCGACCGCGCGCGTGCGTGAGTGTGCGTGAGGCGCATCCCAATCGCAATGTGAATGCGACGTTTGACGGAGAGGACGTGCAATCAGACGCGTCGTCGGGGCCGGGGGCGACGCGGGGAGGGGGGAAGTATCCTTAAGCACCAGGACGAATCACACCCTCCTACAACCTCCCCCCTCCCCCTAATTCTCTCTCTGTCTGTCTCTCTCCCTCTCTCTGTCTCTGTCTCTCTCTCTCTCTCTCTCTCTCTCTCTCTCTGTCTCTGTCTCTCTCGTGTTCACACCTCCACCGCTGCAACCCACTCATGCTGACGCCGCTCGTACTGAGCGGTGAGCTCGTTAACACACTCCAAACGAGAGAAAGAGGGGGAGAAAGAGAGAGAGGAAGAGAGAGAGAAAAAGAGAGAGGGAGGGAGAGAGAGAGTAAGAGAGAGTAAGAGAGAGCGAGAGAGAGCGAGCGAGAGCGGGAGAGAGAGCGAGAGAGAGCGAGAGAGAGCGGGAGAGAGAGAGAGAGAGAGAGAGAGAGAGAGAGAGAGAGAGAGAGCGGGAGAGAGCGCGGTAGAGAGCGGGAGGTAGCAAGACGCGGTGGCGGGTGCGCCATGCTCGTGGCCTCCTCCACCGCGCCGGGCTGGGGGGCCAAGGCTTGACCCGCCGCCCGTACTTCTGCCCCAATCCCTGGGGGAGACCTGCCCTGTCCCCAGCGCCAGCCCCAGCGGCACCCTCGCACTCCAGCCAGGTATGGAGACACCATGTTTTATGAACCGCTGATAAGATAAAGCAGTCTGGAGGAGGTGTTTATCAGCGGCCGACACACTCTGTGTGTGTGTGTGTGTGTGTGTGTCTTCCGCGTCCCTCCCCCGGAGCTCTGCGCGTGTTATCACGGCCCAAAGTGGGAAAAAAAAGGGACGCAGTCAGGCAGGCTGGCGGCTGGCTGGCAGGGGCGGGAACAGAGCCGCCCGCTACCACAGCGCTCCGCTGTGCCGACAAGTCGCCCGCCGCTAAATTTCTGGCCGACCGGAGCCCCGCCAGCTAGCCAACCTATATAGGGCTAGGGCAGTGCCGCCAGACAAGTAGGCAATACGCTAGCATCAACACAGTGCAGTAAAGCGGGCTGCATCTGCGCCCGAGTACTAGGCAACATGCACCCACCTGTGCTGGGAACTGCATGCCCACTAGATCTAGATCTAGTAGATCTCCTGTCGACAGGCACAGAGATGCAGCCCGCGTTATTCCACTGTGTTTGGGCTACTTATCGTCAACTTTTCTGGTACCACACTGTAAAAATAAAGTCTGATTTTTTGAGGACTATGGTAGTTCCTTAAAGTTTTCCCTTTTTCCTCAAAACATCACACTGTTAAACCGAATTGTCATGTGACAATAAATATTGCTACGAATATTTCGTCACAAGCACTGTGATGAAACAGTCGTCACATGACATTCATTTCGTCACTTGACATGAATTTTTCGTCACATGACGTGAATCTTTCGTCACTTGACATGAATTTTTCGTCACATGACATGAATCTTTCGTCACACCGTGATGAACCATTTGTCATGTGACGAACCTGTCAAAAGTAAAATTTAGCACTGACTTTGTCGTAATGTGACGACTTAAAATTTAACAGTGCAGGCATTGTTTCCTGCGTGCACTGTGCTGATGTCATCCGAGGAGAGAACAGTTTCCCGCGTTTCCCCGCTAAACACGTTTGCGGTTGGCCGCCAGTCTGGTCGCGAGGCCCGCCCCGCCCCGCCCCGCCCCGCCCCGCCCGCGCGGGTCGGGTCCCGGAGACACGAAAGCCCCCCCGCGAGCAGCCGAGGTGAGGCTCTGGTCGTCGTAAAGGACAGCCGCCAACACTAAAGCAGCCTGCTGCCACCTCGCGGCGGAGCAGGGCCTTAAAGGTGCAACATTTTACAGCATCATACTTATTCACGAGACGAGACTGCCGGGCCGTCCTCCGCCCTGCGTTAGGGTTGGGCCCCACGAGGCGGACTCGCCTCAGCCGCCTAATCTGCGGGGGCAGGGCGGCGGGGCGGGCATGGCCGCCGATGGGCCCGCCCCACTCCGCCCCGCCCCGCCCCGCCAGCTGCCCTACTCCGGGGCGCACTATACCTCGTTCCGCCCGGCCTGGCCTGTCAGAGCTCCGCTTTCTATGCAACCCGATCGCTCCGGCGGATGGCCGTACTGCTTAGCTACCCTCCCCCCGTCACTGCATCACAACGGAAACTGCTGCTGTTGTGTTTAGCTTAAACTCACCGGCCGGCCCGGCCCTGCCCTGGGCACACACGCGGTCAGGTAGGTGGCGCTGCCATCGGCACGGGACTCACCTGCGGACACAAGAGAACAGAAACAATGATTGAGGGGAGCGGACGGCGGCGAGAATGGACGCGAGAAATGAAGGGGCGGCCATGGCCCGCTGAGCGTGGGGACAGAGAGAGGGAGAGAGAGAGAGAGGGAGAGAAAGAGGGAGAGAGAGAGGGAGAGAGAGAGGGAGAGAGGGAGAGAGAGAGAGGGAGAGAGAGGAGAGAGAGGGAGAGAGAGAGAGAGAGAGAGAGAGAGAGAGAGAGAGGGAGAGAGGGAGAGAGGGACAGAGAAAGGGACAGAGAGAGGTCGGGTCAGGCGCGCGCTGGCCACCTGCCGGCCATGCACAACACATCGCTCTCTCTCTCTCTCTCTCTCTCTCTCTCTCTCTCTCTCTCTCTCTCTCTCTCTCTCTCTCTCCCGCTCTCTTTTCCCACTCTCCGCCTGAGCCCCTCCCGCCGCACAGACAGAGACAGACGGAGTGCCGGGGCCGTGCTCCAGGGGATGCGCAATCCCCTCAGTAAATAACCCTCGCGCACCGCCGGCCGGGGCCGCCCCGCCGTGCGAGAGCGAGAGAGAAAGGGGGTGAGCAAGAGAGGGAGAGAGATTTGCCCGGGTCGAGGGGGGGGGGGGGAACGGGGTCGGGCTGGGCTGAAGCAGGGCAGGGCATGGTGGACGCAGTGGCGTTGTGTACTGACACCTCCCCGCCCCGCCACGCCCCGCCCCGCCACGCCACGCACACAATGTCGCACGCCTAGTGCCGGCACGCGGCCGGACATGCACGCAGTGATTCAAATAAAACTTAGTGGGACATGAATGACAAGGCCTGGCGGCCTCCCCCCCTTTCCTCTTTCCCTCCACCCCTAACTTTCTCTCTCCCAATCAGCCTGCGGGCAGTCGGCCCACCGCCGCCGTTCAGTGAGAATAATGGCAAAATCCAAGCCGCAATGCGGGGCCCACCCCGCTGCCACAAGCTCAGCGTTGTACAGCAGCGAGACGGGGCGTGGCGGGGCGTGGCGGGGCGTGGCGGGGCGGGGCGTGGCGGGGCGGGGCGGGGCGGGGCGGGGCGGGCCGACCGAACGGTCGCAGCCCATTTCTGCTGAACGGCTTCTGCTATTGCATTGTTTTGAGAGGCGCTGCTGGCTCGCAGGCTGCTGCGGGCGGGGCGGGGCGGGGTGGGGCGGGGCGGGCTGAGCCGTGGCATGGTGGGGTAGGGCGGAGCGGGGCGGGTGCGCCGACGTGAGAAGCATACGCAAGCCCCCGGGCCGGGCCGGGGCGGCCCTGCCGACCACCGCTATAGGCCTGGGGGCGGTGGAGGCTGCCGTACCGCCGCTAGGCCGGGCCGGGCCGGGCCCGCAGGAGGCGAGACGCCTTTCACAGAAAACAATCAAATTTTCACACGACGCGTTTCGTTCCATCCGACGTGAGCGCGGCCTGCAGGCGCCCCGACGCACTTCCGCCTCCCCCCCCCCCACCGCACCCCGCCCCGCCCCGCCCGAGCAAGCGGGGGCGACGACAGTAGCGCCTGTGATCGCGCCCCTGATTTGAGCGGGACGGGCGGGAAAGAGGGGACACGCACCGCTCTGCCTCTAACGCGCGAACAAACACACCAGCAAACAGACAGACACAAACACGAACAAACAAACTAACAAGAACAAAACTCGCGGGCGAGCATTGCTAGCGCGCGCGGGCGGGTGGGGCGAGATCGCCCCCCGCTGCCCCTGTTCAAGCAGGCAACTTGGAGGGCCAGGCAGGGGGGCGCAACTGCAGAGCAGAGGGGGGGGGGGGAGGGGGGAGGGGGCGAGGCCTATGCAGATACGTACTGTGGCCCTGCCCGCCCTGCCTCCCTCGCCCTGCCGCCCTGGTGGGGGCGCTAAGTGAAATACAGGGATTCCGTGTCGGTGGGGCTAATTCGCGCTGAGTTACGGCCGGGTAGGATCGGAGAGAGACGCATGGAGGCGACGCACTGCCCCGCCCCGCCCCGCCCCGCCCCGCCTCGCCCCGCCTCGCCCCGCCCCGCCTCGCCCCGCCTCGCCGCGCCCCGCCCGCTATCCGATATACTGTGCGCCGTTCCGCCGGATGACATCGATACCGATGGAGCACTGTCCGGTCGGGTCCGCTCCGGCTAGACCACCCGACGCATCTGACCATCATCGCCCCGCCCCGCCCCGCCCCGCCCCGCCCCGCCGCACCCCAGGCTGCCAGCACTGCCGGCGCAGTCCAGCGCAGCGGCAGGGAACTGACTAGACAGACATACTCTGTCGCAGAGTGCGGACCGGACTAGACCCTAATTTGCACGTGTAGTTCTTCTGAAAACCAATCTGCACCAATCACTGTGAAAAATATGTCTGTAAGTTTACGACTTTTTCCGTAATTTGTGATTTACAAATGGTGTTGTAAATTTACAATCGAAATCGTAAATTTACGAACGCTTATTTCTGTGGAGATTGGGCAGACTGTCGTAAGTCTCTTTGACGTAGTTTTGAGGAAATAATAAAAACGTTTCTGATACTAATATCATCTTGTTTTAAGCAGTGAAGTGTTAGCTAAGGCTTATTGAGTAATATAAAACTGTGAAATTGAAAATATTTGATGTGGGTATAAAATAATCAGCAAAGAGGACTTACGACAATTAAATTTAGCTTAGAGTTGGTGGTAAAGTATCGTAAGTGGACTTACGACACAAAGATTTCTGTTTTTGTTGGTGGCAAAGTGTCGTAAGTCCACTTACGACAAAGATATCAAGGCACAGTGTCGTAAGACAACTTGCGACAGTTACACCACACAGAATTAACCATCAAGAGAATGATGGCAGTCAAGGTAAGAATATAATTCTTTTTAAACAATTTTGTTAGTGATCCACAACAGAAGGTTATACAGAGTAATGGTTTTACTTAGGACATCTCTGTGTTTTCTGATCATTATGTCGTAACTAGACTTGTGACATGTAAAATGTAATTTGATATTATGTGGCATAGTGTCATAACTGGAGTTACGACGACTGATATCACAGACCATTAGAGCCAAGTGTCGTAACTGGACTTACCCTTATTTAGTATCTACTCTGAACTGCACTTACGACGAATTTCACCACTCTGTATCTCATTACCTATGATACTTAGGAAAATGTTGTTGAGATGAAAGTTGTTCAGTCTGACCCAAAGATTATAAATCCATTTAAAAGAGACTTTGTGACATAAGTGGACTTACGACAGTCTGCCCAATTTCCACAGATTTGTCCTCGTTCAAGACTTACATGTCGATACAAAGTGTCCTTAAAAATTTGTAATTTTACAATTTGAAATCGTAACTTTACGACATTTCTCATGGAAAATTTTCCCGTAACTCTTACGAATATTTCTCACAGTGATATCGCAAATGGCGGCAAACGGCTTTGGCGATAAGCATGGCGCCTGAGCCCCGCGCGGGTAGGCAACCCTTTCGCACTCGTGCGTGCGGTGCGGCATCACCAGCAACCAGCATCCACTATCGTGAACTGACCTTTGAAATAAAGTCCACACTATTTTTTAGACAGATATTACAGTAGTTAGTGAACGTATAACGGGTATAACTGCGCGGTTTGAGATGACCCGCTAAAAACACAGAGACTGCAAGAGTTTAACCGGGCGGCAGCTGTTGCTTGTAAATTAGCGCCGTTATTCATAACGAGAGGAGTTATGTATAACAGTGTGGTCTGCCCGGCCGGCCGGGGCGGGGCCGGCGCCGTGTGGGCGAGGCGAGGGCTGCTGCCGCTGGACTGGCCACAGGATGCGGGCGGGGCCGGGCCGGGCCGGGCCGGGCCGTTAGCGCTTCCGTGTTTCATTTGACTAATCGGAGCCAACTGGGACGAGAGCCGCAACCATTTTCTGGAATGCGTCCCGCCCGCCCAGTGTATTCCTTGCGAGAACGCCCCGCACTTTTTCTATCCCTTCGTACCCCCTTCCACCCCTTCTCTCTCTCTCTCTCTCTCTCTCTCTCTCTCTCTCTCTCTCTCTCTCTCTCTCTCTCTCTCTCTCTCTCTCTCTCTCTCTCTCTCTCTCTCTCTCTCTCTCTCTCTCTCTCTCTCTCTCTCTCTCTCTCTCTCTCTCTCTCTCTCTCTCTCTCTTCCTCCCCCTCCGTATTCATTACCTACAGCCCCTCTCCAGAACGTGACTGAATCAACAGAGCTAGTACAAAAGCGCCCTCAGCCAACCCTGCAAGGGTAAACCTCAAGCGAGCAAGAGAGGACGCGACCCGAGCGAGCGTGAGGCTGAGGGGACGAGAGAGAGAGAGGGGGGGAGAGGGAGAGAGAGAGAGAGAGAGAGAGAGAGAGAGAGAGAGAGAGAGAGAGACTAGAGAGAGAGAGAGAGAGAGGGAGAGGGAGAGAGAGGGAGAGAGAGGAGAAGGGAGAGAAAGGAGAAGGGAGAGAGAGGGAGGGAGAGACAGCGCTCAAGCAGCCGGCTAGGCAGAGGCAGGCGAGGCTTTCCCACCACACCAGGACGGTTTTCAAGGGAACTAATTTCAAACCGAGTCTCATGTCAGGGCGTGGCGTGGCGGGGCAGGGCGGGGCGAGGCGGGGCGGGGCGGAGCGGGGCGGGGCGGAGCGGGGCGCGGCGGGGCGCGGCGCACTGAGGCCGTGCCGCACGCCGCCAGGTCGCACTGGCTGAAATCCTACACAGCCAATGTGACACAGTGATCTGGGGTTGGGGGGGAGGGGGAGAAGAAGGGGAGCGGTAAGGGGAAGGAGAAGGGGAAGGGGGACGGGAGGGGGGTGGAGGCGCGCGGGGGGCGTCGGTAAATCGGATGAGCGGCGCCACTCGGCGCCACCTGGTGAAGGAGCCTGGAGAGCAGGAGCAGGCCAGGCCGAGCCGGGCTTAAGCTCCTGAATATTCAGGGCCCCGCATTGATCGGGACGGGAATATTTCGCAGTCTAGTGGACTTTTGGGAAGCCTGCTGCCGCTTGCCGCTGCTCCTCGAGGCGTCATGCGGCGGGGGGGGCGGGGGGGGGCAGAGCACCAAGTGAGTGCAAAACCCGCGTGCGCCCAAAAGTAGAATAAATACTACGCCGAAAATACAAGGGAAAAGGCGAGAAAACATGAGAATTTTTAATTGAGTGTACATATGAATTCAGTACATCCACGCGTTCTCGAGCTGTCCGCGCGTGGTGCGGGCGTTCACACCCAGGAAACGCATCCGTTAGATCCCCCGATTTTCCATTGAAAAATGGTTCTATAATATCGACAGAAATTTCATTCTTGATTTAAAGAGAATTCTAGAGAGCCGTTGAAAGTTCTCTTTGACTTAATGAAATTTCCTATAAATCAACGAAAAATTTTCTGTTTGCTAGGGTGAAAATATTTTAACGGAAAATGAGCGGATTGAAAGGAAGCGATACCTGGGAGGCAGGAGGCACGGCGCGTGGTGTGACAAGCCCCGCGGGCGGGCCAGGACCCCCGGCAGCCAGCGGCTCCAACCCCTTCCCTTCCCGCCCTGCCCCGCCCTGCCCCGCCCTGCCCCGCCCCGCCCCGCCCCGCTCCCTCGAGGCGGGCTGGGCTCGGCCGGGCCCCTCGCCGCCGCTCGCCAGATTCCTCCTCGTAATTCGCATTAATTATTTACATTCGCAATTGTTTCCAATCCCCGGGCGTCGCGGCGTGGCGGGCGGGCAGCGCTGCCCCGCCCCGGCCGGTATAAGAGTTTTGGAATGCTTTGGAAACGAGCCGGTGGGCGAGGGGGCGGGCTGGTGGGGTGTAGGCGTGCATACATGCGCACGCGCACACACGCACGTGGGGGGCACAGTACCCTGCTAAAATAAAATAGGCGAAGGGAGCAGCGCGGCGCGGGGCGAGGCGACACATTAGTTGCAGACGCCATAAAAGTGCAACAGACGGCGCTGTAGTTTCAGCCGTGGCAGATGGGGGTGGGGTGGGGCGGGGCGGGGTGGGGTGGGGTGGGCGGGCGGGGCGGGGCGGGACGGCGTACCCCGCTCATAACATACTCCCGACCGCACCCCTTCTCTTACAGCCCCCTCCGTCCGTGCCCTCTCCCCCTCTATTACTGTTTCTCTCTCTCCTTCCCTCCTCCTCCTCTCTCTGTCCTCCCTCCTCCTCCCTCCTCCCTCCCTCCCTCTCTCACCTGGAGAGGACCATGTCCTCCGCCCTCCAAGCAATCCGCACCACTTGTCTTCATTGCAGCACGCAGTGCATCTATATCCTCATCTTGTCTTGCTTCTCTTCTCCTCCTGCTCCTGCTCCTCCTCCTCCTCCTCCTCCTCCTCCTGCTCCTCCTCCTGCTCCTCCTCCTCCTCCTCCTCTTCCCCCTCCAAAGGCCGGGCCAGCGCCCCCTGCTTCCCTCATTTCTTCCACTCGAACTCACTTCAAGGGGAGGGAAGGAAAAAATCCCGGCCCCGTCTCGTGCTGGGCCATATCTCAGCCAAGTAAAACTTGCAGAGTTGCGTTGGGCGGCCTAGGAGCGGGGCTGGGCCGGGGCGGGGCGGGGCGGGGCGGGGCGGGGCCGGGCGGGACCCACGGGGCAAGACTGGCATAGCCCTGCCCAGCCCAGCCAGGTTAGGAGAACCATGTCCTGGCAAGCGAGACGCGGCGGGGTGGAGGTGCTGGGGGAGGATGGGGAGGGGGAGGGGGAGGAGGAGGAGGAGGAAGAGGCAGGAGGACTTCCCGACCGCGCAAGGAGGAGAACGAGAAGAGAGGAGCGAGAGCGCAAATCCGATAGGTGCGCCGCGCGGCCACGATAGGGAAGACGAGAGAGAGAGAGAGAGAGAGAGAGAGAGAGAGAGAGAGAGAGAGAGGGCGGCGACGACGAAGGGGCAAAAAGGAAGGACAAGAAAACGAGACGAGACACCGCACCTCGACGATCGTCGTCCGAGATTAACCCATTTTTCTCCTTGGCATTAACTGAGCGGGGGTCCCTGGCCGAGGCGGAGGACCCGCTGAGGGGTGGGGGGTGAGCTCCGGAGGGAGGAGGGGGTGGGGCGGTTAGGGACGTCTTTTGGCCGGTCGCCGGGACGAGGCGATCAGCAGAGCGCCGCTGAGGAGCGACTGGACATAACCTATTTAACATTGATTTCTCCCGGCCGTCAGCCCGCCCCGCCCCGCCCCGCCCCGCCCCGCCCCGCCCCGCCCCGCCTCGCCTGGCCTCCGCCGGGAGGGCCGAGCCGGGCCAGCAGGAATCGGCTGGAGCAGCAGGAAATCGGGCAATCCCCTTTGGCACGCGGGCAGCAGGCCTGCTGCTGCTGCTGCTGTTTATACTCAACAGTTCCTGCTGCCTGCTGCCCATCCGGTCGTCCAAACGAAAATCGCAACGTTTTGGCGCTCGTTACGGAGGAAGCGGGGCGGGGCGGGGCGGGGTCATGTAGTTTGTCGGGGTGGATGGGCGGAGTGGGGGGCGAAAGGTTGGGCGCGCACTTCTTTCCCATGCAAATCCCTCGAGGCGCGGCGTGAGTTCGGCCGCCTCCCCAACCCTCCCCCTCTCCCTCCCCCTCTCCTCTCCCTCTCACCCCGATGCTGCGGGAGTGAGAGAGGGGGAAGGTTTGGGGGGTGAAGAGAGGTGAGTGAGGAAGAGAGGCGGCTTGCTCTTTTGTAGCGCGGCCAACCACAATAATACTCCGAAATGAAAGTCTCGAGAGTTGGCAGCAGCGCTGCACAATGCGTGGGAACGGCGCTGCCAACTGCCGCCATTGTGGAGCAGACTTTGGCCTGCTTATGGTATTCCTGCCTGCCGAATCACATGGAATGTCATGTTTTGCGTTTTTGCCCCCCAGCCTCGCCGCCCCCCATCTACCCCCTACCCTTTCCTCTGACTATTGGGTCCCTCTGTGCCCCGCGCGGGCGCGAGCGACGCAGCTGGGCGGTGCGGACGGCGCGGGACGCGCTGTGCGCCGAAATTCCGATCGGACATTTTTGCTTGCAAGTGAGGGAGATGCGGGAGACAAGAATCAGACTGTACAGACCTCCCAGCGCTGACATGAAGTGCGAGAGAGACAGAGAGAGAGAGAGAGAGAGAGAGAGAGAGAGAGAGAGAGAGAGAGAGAGAGAGAGAGAGAGAGAGAGAGAGAGAGAGAGAGAGAGAGAGAGAGAAGGCGAGTGCGGAACACATTAGAGACAACTAGTCTGGGTCCGAGGATACCATTGTGACATGGTGCACGTAGACTGTGTGAGAGAGAAACAGAGATACGGAGAGGGGAGGAGAGGGAGTGAGTGGGAGTGAGAGGGAGTGAGAGGGAGTGAGAGGGGGGTGAGAGAGAGAGAGAGAGAGAGAGAGAGAGAGAGAGAGAGAGAGAGAGAGAGAGAGAGAGAGAGAGAGAGAGAGAGAGAGAGAGAGAGAGAGAGGGCAAGAGCAAGACAGAGAGAAAGCATAGTAGCAAGGGCGCCGCGCCGTGTGCACACAGCGGAGTTAGTCGTGCTGTCCGGGCCGGGGCCGGGCCGCAGCAGCCAGCGTATTCATTGCAGTTGCAACTTGTTCGACACATAACTTTCCGTCCAGAAAGGAGCAGAGCAGAGGGAACACCGCCGCCACCATCACGACCACCGCCAGGCACCACCCGCGCGCGCAGAGAGAGAGAGAGAGAGAGAGAGAGAGAGAGAGAGAGAGAGAGAGAGAGAGAGCGGGACGCATACACAGCGATGCATTGGATACAAAGCAGCTGCACCTCCTGTCAAAAGTACGAAGCTCCACGACACCAGTTCCCTCCCCCCCCCTCCCTCTCTGGACGAGGCCGACTTTCTGCCCTTATCTAGCCCTTATTCGCGCAGGACAGGCGGGCGGGCGGGCCTGGCGCTGGCGGCCTTCGAGGCCCTAGCGCAGGGCCGGGCTAGGGGCCGGGCAGGGCTCCGGGTGGGTAATTACTCTCATTTGTCTTGAGAGCGCCCGCGCTGCCAGGTGGGGCCCCGGCCCGAGAGGGAGGGGGGGGGGGGCGAGGGTCGTGCCGGGTTAACCCTGGGCGAGTAACGGGCAGGGCAGGGCAGGGCAGGGCAGGGCGGGGCGGGGCGGGGCAGCGAGCTGCAGCAGCGGAGCAGCCGCGCCGATGGAGCCGTGATCGCGACGGTCAACACCAGCAGCAGCAGCAGGGCACGGGCACGAGTATTTGCCTGACCTGCACCACGACCACACCCCCGGCGGGGCGGGGCGGGGTCCCCGGGCGCAAAGTGATATAACCGCACTGTAAAATTTTAAGTTGTCACATTATTGTATTGCTACGATTTTTCGTCACAAGAGCTGGGATAAAACAGTCGTCACATGACATACATTTCGTCACATGACATGAATCTTTCGTCACGCTGTGATGAACCATTATTTGTCATTCAACATTTACCTCACCCCTTGTGACGAACGTTTCAAAAGTAAAATTTAGCACTGACTTTGTCGTACATACGAGGCTCTCCGGCAATGTCACCAGATAAGTAGGCGAGAATTGCCCACGATGATACACCTGTGTGAAGTGGGCGGTATCAACGCCTGCCTATACCAGGCAAACCTTGGGGCGCAAACTCTCACCACAGGAGAGTTTACTCTGTCACAGACAAGTCGCCTAAAAAATTGTGGCAATTTCTCTCAAGTTTGGAGGAGACATCCTCAAAATCTGAGGAGACATCCTCAAAATCTGAGGAGACATCCTCAAAATCAGAGGAGACATCCTCAAAATCTGAGGAGACATCCTCAAAATCTGAGGAGACATCCTCAAAATCTGAGGAGACATCCTCAAAATCTGAGGAGGTTCCCTGAAATTGTAGGGGTTTCTCTAAGTTTTCCCCTTCCCCTCAAAAAATCAGGCACAGTTCTTGCCATGTGGCGCGAGCGCCGGCCCCGAGCCCAGCCCCGCGCGCCTGGGCGGGGCGGGGCGGGGCGGACGCCTCTCGCGAGCGCTCAAGTAGGCCGTGGTCCTGGGCAGACAGGCACGGCCGGTAGCGACCTTGCCTCAGGCCTCAGGCGGGCGCGGGGGTCACAGCGGCGCGGCTGGCTGTCGGGCGAGCATTGCAAGGCGGAGGCGGGCGGGCGGGGCGGGGGCGACCCAACTCCAAACTCGAACAAAGTTAACGAATTGAAAGAGCAGCCCTGGCGCATTCTTTAGTCTCAACAGGAAAGCAGCAGCGACGACGGCAAGGCAAGGCGAGGTCGTTAGAAAAAAGTTTTTCTTTTTTTTTTCTGAGCGTCCGAGAGAGAGGATGGGCGCGGGTGGGAAAGGGGCGGCGCCGGGCAGGGCAGACGGACAGACCTAAAGGCGCGGGGCGGGGCGGGGCGGGGCGGGGCGCCAGGTCTGCAGTGACGGATCTAGGACAGCTCGCCCCAGCTAACTCGCCCCGGTACCAAGTCGCCCCATGCCCATTTCGCCCCGAGCCCAAGTCGCCCCAGTGCTAACTCGCCCCAATTATAATTCATTTTTAAGGTATTTGCACTAATTTTTGTATTAGATCAGAAGTAGCCAGACACATTGTGGCCAATAGCCCTCAGGTAGGTGACGACGTCAACGTTGTCCTTGCAGTCGTAGTATCTGTCGAGTATGTGGTGGATGCGCTGCTCAGCTTGCTCCAGACGGCTCTTCCGTTGAAATTTGGACCAATATCGTACCATTTTCGCCCATTTTTGCAGTGCAACTGCGCAAATTACGCCCTTGCTCGGTTGGCGCCATCGTGGTGCCCTTGTCGAGACCATTTTCGCTCATTTCTTACAGTGTACTGGCCACTTACGCCCTTGATCGCAAAAACGGTAAGAGATAAGCCCGCTTTAAAGCTTTTTCAAAGCAGAAGGGCGGGCTGATAAAATAAAATAAAATGGGGCGAGATTTTGAAAATTTGGCGGATTGGGGCGAGTTGGCAAAAACTTGCATCCGGGGCTCGCCCCCAAACCGGGGCGAGTTAGCCCTGGGGCGAGTTGTACCATGGGGCGAGTTAGCTGGGGCGAGATGTCCGGCACCCTGCAGTGACGGCCTCAACTGTTTTGCCCTCTTTCTTTCATCCCTCTGCCTTAAACACATCGGCTTGCGGCGCGGCGCGGCGCTGGGCGACCTCCAGCACGGCCTTAGCGACCAGCCCGCCACCGCCAAACCTTTCCTGCTGGATGCCTTTGCGGAAACTTGACGACTGCGCGCCGTTCCGCCCCGTGCTCGCCGCGACCCTGAGACGGGCGGGGCGGGGCGGGGCGGGGCGAGGCGCGCCCGGGCGGGGCGGCCTTTCTCTCTCATCGCCCCGCCCCGCCCCGCCCGGCCCCGCCGGGCGTCGCCTCGGCCATAGATTCATTTGATAAGTTTGGACGTAAAAGGTAGAGCAAAGTGCGCGGGCGCTTTCCCAACAACCCTGGGCAGAGCGAGGCGGGGCGGGGCGGGGCGGGGCGGGGCGGGGCGGGGCGGGGCGGGGCGGGGCGGGGCGAGAGCGAGCACGGGGGTCCGCCGCCACTCCGCCCCGCGAGAGCCAGAGCTCTGAAAGAGAGAGGCGGAAGGTGGGGGAGAGCACTTCCGGCCCCTCCCCCTCTCTCTGCACGCGGCGCCCAGCACAATCAAGGAGGTGGTCGAGTCCTTCCCTCTCTCCCTCTCTCCCTCCCTCTCTCTCTCTCTCTCTCTCTCTGGCCCCTGCGCGCGCACTCACACACACTCACACATTCACTCTCTCACACGCACACACAGCGGGCTACCTTCCTCCCTTTCCTTTTTCCTGGAGGCCGCAGCCGGCCTGAGCGAGCGCCCCTGACGACAGAGACTCCAGCGCCTGGAGGGAGGGGAGCCCCCCGCGCTGCGATTGGCTGACGCGGGCGGCGCTACCCCGCGCCGAGGCGCCCGTCCAGCATCCCCCGCCTGGAGCCGGTCCGCCCCGGGCCGGGCCGGCCAGGGCCTGTGCGCCCGCAGCGCCCCCCGGTGGCGCCGGCGCTACCCCGCGCGCCCCGGCTACCCCACGCAGCGTGGCGCCGCGCCGCGATGCTCCCCGCAGCGGGGCGAGTCGGGCCGGCCGGGCCGTAAGGCTGTGCGCTGCGATAACGAGATTTCATTATGGAAGTTCGATAACATTACTTTACCATACCGAAACTTTTCGGTATCGCTATCGGTTATAGTAATTATTATCAAAATTGTCGAAATATCGCGTTCTCGGAATACCGAAATTATGTATAGGTACCGCATTTTTCGAAATACCGAGTTGCAAGAAATACGAAATCGTTTCTACAGTATCGATAATCGCACAACCCTACCGGGCCTCGCGCGCACACACACACGCACACAAGATTCTATATACGCTGCTGCTTTTCCATACGCTGAAGCAAAAAAAATACAACAAAAAAAAATCCAGGGAAACCTTTTTGACGGAACACTCGGCAGCTCAACGCTGAATAACGATGATATCGACAGGCGACAGCCCTGGGCGATGATGGATGGTGCGAGTTAAGGTGACAGATACGGGCGCGAGCAGAGCAGGGCGCGACGGGACGGACACCTCCGCCCCGCAGCAGGACAGGACGGGCCGGGACCAGCCGGGACTGAATACGGCCACTGGAATATTCTCCCTGACCAAAATAGTCAGCACCGGAAAAACAAAGGTGCTAAGCAACGCCTTTCCTGGGGCGCTAAAATCAACTGCTAAGTTTAGTGCCTTTCCTGGGGCACTAAATCTTAGTGCCTTTGCAAAGGCACTAAATTTGTAATGAGTATACGCAGCTGGTCAGCTAAAGGTGCTAAGTCCTACCTTTAAAAGGCACGAACAAAATTTAGTGCCTTTCCTGGGGCACTAAATCTTAGTGCCTTTCCAAAGGCACTAAATTTTGTTAGTGCCCTTGAAAGGTAGGACTTAGCACCTTTGTTTTTCCAGTGAGGTTATAGTTACAAAACGACAGTCAGTCGGAGGGCAGCTTTACCACTTGTGCACTGCACCCCGCCCTGAGCCGCATCAGAACACTATGTAGTAGTGTGTGCGTGTGAGCGAGCGCGCGTGGACAACACAAGAGTCTGGCTCCCGGCGGGGCGGGGCGGGGCGGGGCGGGGCGGGGCTCATGATATATAAATGCAGCCACATTACTCAGGCCGCTTGCGCGAGAGCGCATCAACATTCTGCTACTGTCATCATCTGAGGACGCAAGAATGAGAGAGCGGGAGCCAGAGAGGGAGAGAGAAAGCGAGAGGTGGAGAGGGAGAGAGAGAGCGAGAGGTCGAGAGGGAGAGGGAGGCAGGGAGAGGGAGACAGGGAGGGAGAGAGAGAGAGGGAGAGAGAGAGGAGAGAGAGAGAGACGGAGAGAGAGAGAGGGAGAGGGAGAGGAGAGGGAGAAGGAGAGAGAGAGGAGAGAGAGAGAGAGAGAGAGAGAGAGAGAGAGAGAGGGAGAGAGAGAGAGAGAGAGAGAGAGAGAGAGAGAAAGAGAGAGAGAGAGAGAGAGAGAGAGAGAGAGAGAGAGAGAGAGAGAGAGAGAGAGAGAGAGAGAGAGAGAGAGAGAGAGAGAGAGAGAGAGAGAGGAGGGGGTTGTCGCGGCCGACCCCGACCCCGCGGTACGGCTCTTTGGCCGCTCTTCCCTTGCCTCATTATTGGCGCCGATTTCCGTAATTTATGACGGTATGGACGGCGCATCGCGCGGGCCGGGCGGGGCGGGTCGCGGCGCCGACAGATGCAAGTAACTGCCATTTAATAATTCCCCCCGCACGCTTCCACCCCCCCCCCTACCACCACCACCCCTCATTTTATTTCCAGCCGATGTTGAAAAATAAAAGATTGTCACGACGTGGTGGGGTGAGGTGAGGACCACCAAGGGTGGCGGGGAAATAAAAGGGCGGGGCAGGGCGGGGCGGGGCGGGGCAGTCCTTGCGGGGCGGGGTTGGGGCGTTCCGGGCCACGCCGGCCGCACCTCAGTCGCAACGCCGCCCACACACGACTGGAAGTGCATACGTCCACTCAATCCCGTGCCAGGTGTCCTTGGCGACCTTGACACGCCCCCCTGCAAGGCACCTTGTAGTGCGCCATCAAAAAGGGCGTAAAGCTCTGGCGAGCTTCTGCGGCGTGCGAGTCCCGTCCGATTCCGCCCCGCCCCGCCCCGCCCCGCCCCGCCCAGCGAGCTGGAGGGAGGACTGAGACTCGCGGCGCGGGACGTTTGCAACCAATAAGCAGCCGCTTTACACAAATCACCGGCGAGTATCCGCCCCGCCCCGCCATCCACCACTGTCGGCGAGAAACTCTTATCCCGGGGCCATTCTCCTCGCTAGCGCCGCGGCGCCTCCCGGCTAGAGCCCGTCTCTCTCGCACGCCCTCCACCTCTCTGCCCCCCCCCCCCCCCCCCCCCCTCTCCCTTTGCATGCAGCACGAATTCCTTTCATGGCTCACAGCGCCCTTCCGCACCCCTCCCTGCTACCATCAGTCTGACAGCGCCCAGCCACGCCACGCCACGCCACGCCGCAGAAAAAAGGGAGAGGGGGAGCGGGTGGGGTGTGGGGTGTGGTGGGGACAGAGGGAGAAGACCATTTTCGCATTGATTGTTGGCTTTGTTGCTGCTGGCCGCAACTCTTTGGGCCCTCCCTGGCCCCTGCGGCGTGGCCATGCAGTCTGCAGCGGGCGGCTTATAGTGCACGGCGCCCGGCGCAGCACTGCAGCTTCACTGTCATTCGGGATGTCCCAGCACTGTAAACGCTGTGGCCACTTTTAATTCCAAAATATTGGCATCCTTTATTGATTGCACAATTTTGGCATCTTTCTAGAAGCATGCTAACTTTTCACCGGAAAAACAAAGGTGCTAAGCAACTCCTTTCCCGGGGCGCTAAAATCAAGTGCTAAGTTTAGTGCCTTTCCTGGGGCACTAAATCTTAGTGCCTTTCCAAAGGCACTAAATTTTGTTATTGCCTTTTAAAGCACCTTTGTTTTTCCAGTGTTGCCAAAATTGAGCATTTAAAAAAGTATACCAATATTTTGGCATTAAAAGTAGCCAAAAATTGGCATTCCTTTTGAAAAGGGCTCTGAGACCGGGACCAGGACGTTTGCAGTGCACAAAAGACGAGCAGCTCCCCGGGCCGGGCCGGGCCCCCTGGGGGACGACGGACGGGATGGGACGGGAGGTGCGCTCAGCCAATACAGCTATTTACGTCGCCATCCGATCGGAACGCACGTACTGTATGTGTGTGTGTGTGAGTGAGAGAGAGAGAGAGAGAGAGAGAGAGAGAGAGAGAGAGAGAGAGAGAGAGAGACTGGGTTGGTGCAGCTGTAATAAAAGCAGTGGCAGCACACAGCGACGCCCAGCGACGCGACCACTTTCCGAACCGCCATCAGTCAATATGTACTATTAGTATTTGTGGGCGCTGCCCCCCGCCACGCCACGCCACGCCACGCCACGCCACACGCCAGCAGGCCGCACGCACACCACCACAAAGTAGTATGAGAAGCGAGAGGCGCGGCGGGGCCTGTTTTACACATTCCGCGGGCATTCCTCTGCCCGCCCCCGCCCCCACGCCGGCCCCCGCCCCCGCGCCCACCCCCGCCCCCGCCCTCGCCCCCGGGCCGCTGTACCGATACATGCTCTGCAACGAAATAAAGCCTTTCGCGGCATAAAATGTTGTCCGCGCAGAAATATGAAGTATGAGCGACGGGAAAACAACTAAACGTCATCCGGCTGCTGCCAGCCTTAATTTTGGAAATCCAAGAGGAGCAATCCGAAGAAAATTTCGGTTTATCCGGGGGTAATCCTGGTACTCAGTAATCCGCCTGACACAGAATTTAACTAATTGGTAGTTGTTTTTCCCTCGAGTATGCGAGGATAAGGTTGTAAAGATATGCCTTTTGTGTCTGCTGCACTGTTAAAAAGTACCACAAATTAACAACAGAGTGAAACTGTAATTTCTAAACACAATAGAAAACAGTTAAAATTGATTGTAAATTGTAGGGTACAACGAGCTGTATGCACAGTGTTTCACTGTTATTTTCAAGGACAATTTGAATTGTACTTGTTTGGTTTTTACTGACGGTATTTTTAACAGTGTGTGTGTGTGTGGGGGGGGGGGGGGACGATACAGTTAAACCCCGATTTCAGCATGTGAAACCGAAAAGTAATTTCAATAAAATTATTTATTAAGAACACGGCGCACGGCGGTACGCTGTGAGGTGTGAGGCAGGGGGCCACGCCCCGCCCCGCCCCGCCCCGCCCCGGCCCGCTGTCTGGCCGCCGCACCAAACGTCGATTTCTAATTGCGGCGCATGTTCTCGCCCGCCGGCATTACTTACAGTGATGCACGGCCCCCGTCTCGTTAGAGCCCCCTCCCCCCCCCCTCCAACACGGCGAGTCGCCGAAGAAGAACATTGCCCTCACCCCCTTTCGTTTCTTTTTCTTCCGCGAAAAATAAAAGGTGCGAAAACAGTATTCCACTTCTTCGTATCATCATCATCATTAGTATTAATAAGATTCGTGGATTGATATACAATAAAGTACAAAAGGAGAACGGAAGGCCCGGGGAAGAGGAGGGGAGGGGAGGGGAGGGGAGGGGAGGGGAGGGGACGGGACGGGAGGGGAGGGGTGGCTGGCGTGGCCGCCGTGCTGCGGCCTCTCACTGGGATTAATGAACAAGTTCTGAGTGTGACGCGGGGCGATCTCTCACTCCAGCGCCGCCCCCGCGGCCGCCCCCGCCGCCCCCAGCACCGTCGCAGCCAACACCATTACACCTGCCACTGCAGCGGCGCCCTGGGCGAAAATTTACCGCGGGGCGATCGTTGTACAGAGAGTATTTATTCTACGTTTTTGCATCATTTTTAGCCCAGCGTTTTGTTCTGCTCACTTCCTCCCACCACTTTAGTCAAGGGGGTTTTCACTCTTAAAATCTGTGACCCGACTATTACGTCTATTACGCTGTATTACGCTCCGAAATTGTACAAGCACGGTAAGAACGGTTCCTTGATGTCCAAGGATCATACCGGACCGATTCAAGGACGGGGATGGGCAAATAGCATGAGGCCGTCCTTGAATCGGTCCGATGGTCCTTGGACATCAAGGAACCGTTTTTACCGTGAGTTTAGCCAAACACTGGAAAAACAAAGGTAGGACATAACACCCTCACTGAAAACGGGGGAATGATGCATGTTATTACGAGAGGATAACGCGCGGTATCGTGCGGTTTTCGGAAAATATCGTTAAAGCAAACTTCTGAAATTTATTTTTGATGACACCATTGGATTCCTCGTAAAATTTCCGTTCGAACGAGCATACATGTCATGGGGTTCCAACCAATAATTTACTGGGATATGATACTTGTAAGTGTCTTCGGGTTTGAAACCCCCATGACAAATTTTATGCTCGTTCAGAACAATTTTTTTGTCATATTTAACTATATTTTACAAAAACAAACTACCGCGCGTTATCTCGTGAGAACATTCCCTTTTTCCAATAAAGTGCTACTCGTAATAGTGCCTTTACCAAGGCATTATTCCAACAGCACCCCTACAGAGGCACTAATTTGACCGAAAGGTGCTATATTTTAGTGCCTTTGGACACAATCGCGCCTTTCTAAAGGCACTAGAGAATAGCACCTTTTAAAGGCATTAGGTCGCACCTTTGTTTTTCCAGTGAAGACAGGCAAAAACAGCCCAAAACGACCCCAAAATTAGTAGGAAAATTGAGGAGTTTGGCTATTACGCTCCTATTACGCTTCTACTATACGCATACTATTACGCCTTTATTACAGGTAGAGTGACCCGTCTATTACGCGAGTGCATATACCCTCGCCTTTGTACAACCAGCAGCGGCCTCGTGATGAGGACCGGGGTTGTGGAGGGAAGGGTTGCAGACTGGAGGGCTGCAAAGGGGTAGTCCTGCCCTGCCCTGCCCTGCCCCACCACCCCCCGAACGTCACTCCAGACAAGGACGGCCTCGGGATAAAGCGCCGTTCTGGCGAAAAGAGGACGTAAGAGACTGCACTATAGCAGTTCGATCCAGCCGCGACCCTCGCCCCTCCCGCCCCGCTCAGCGACACCCTCGGCACGCCCGAAAAAAAAAAAATAGAAACATAACGAGGAGAAAAAAGAAGAGGCATTGGCGCAAGAAAGAGGTCTTGCATTATTCGGTCGTCACGGAAAAAAAAGCGGAGTGTTTTTTTTTCTTAGAATCCAGACCAGTTTAATCTCAAATTTGTCATGTTTTCTTCGTGCCTGTTTTCGCGGAACTCTACGCAAATGCGCTCGATTGCATATCACTCCATTCTTTTTTTTTTCCTCCCGCGGGGAGGAGGGGGTGGGGGAGAGGAACGGCCGATGGAAAAACGGAAAGGGAAACAACAGACAAGGCAGAGGAGAGGAGAGAAGCTCGCGGCAAGTCGTTGCACAGCGCAAAAAAATACAAGAATAAAACAAGCCTCGCCTGTGATTGGCCATCATGTTGCAATTCCTGTCTCGCCTAGCCGGCTGGGCTGGGCCGCTGCTCGGCCTGACTCGAGCACCCTGCTGCCTTTCCCCCATCCCCTTACTCTCCTACACTGTTAAAAAAATATCTGCACTTTTATAGGAGCTTTTAAAGAAAGGCCTGCACGGGTGGATCAGTAAGAAAACCATGATATTAACCATTCTGTTTCGATATTCCAGAAAAAGTAGCGAGAGTTCCAAAAACATAGGTAAAGATGTAAAGATGAACTCATTGACTAAAGCATGAGAATGTTCTGAGTATAAACTGAGAAAATCTTGAGAAAATAATATCCGGTAAGTTTACAGAATATCAGAATAACAAGATAACAGAAATTTAACCTCCATAACTTTACCGTAGTTTTTCGAACAGTGATGCCCCTTTTTGTCTCTCCTATACACAATACACAAGCCGTGGCCATCACAATGAAGTAGCGTGACGCAAGCGACGCGACAAGCTTTCTGCAAACAACGTGCAAAGTAGATATTCGTACCAGCTCCACTGAATATGAATGAAAGCTTACAGGGGGAAGTGGTCCCTGCCGACGGACGAAGCAATGCTAAGACCGATAATAAAACACTGCAGCACTGTCTCCAGGCGCGGCGCAGGGGGGCCGGCCCGGGGCGAGCGCCTGCAAGGTAGGCAGCGCTGCGGGGCTCGCGCGCGGCGCCACGGCGGGTTGCCTACCCCGCCGCCCTCGGGCGCAAAGCGGTGCTCCTCCTCGCGTGCGGACCGCACGGGCACGCGCACGGGGCTCGGCTCATAACACACTAAAGGCTTACAGTGAATTTCACTTGTAAACTACAGTGAACCCTGCAGCACAGTAGCTGAAATTTTACCGTAAGGTGCGGTGGATGTCACTGTAAGCTGCGGTGATGCACTCTAATTTACTGTCGCTTACAGTGGCATTTAACGTAGCTTGCGGTGAATTTTCACAAAGTCTTTCCCAAACACAGCGAGGAAAAAAATTCTTACTCTCCAGAGAGTAATAAAATTACCCTCAAGTTCTCGCCCGTATAGGAAAGAGAATCAGGATTCGTTCATTTTCAGTGGGGTCTCTGTGACCACCCTCAACCGAATATGTTTCTCCATGAAACCGCTGAGGTATTGGAGCTTACTCTTCCTAAAAACGAGTATGCGGGCTTCTTGCAAACGATGCAAGTTCAGGAGCTTAACGGATCAGAACTGACTGGCACGAAGGTAATACGCCGGTTCAGGAATACGGTTTATTTTTTACTGACTTTACATTGCACCGCCACAGAGTAGTCACAGAAGACCGTGGCCGTATCAGAGCATCTGGCCGGCCGTGGCGACACAGTGCTCTCTACAGTGGTCGGACAACACGTCCACGGGAAAAACTGCGTCTTGGTTTTCAAGACGCGACGGTTTTCTTATGGAGAAAATGTATTGCAGCGTCTTGGTTTTTCCAAAAGGTCTTGAAAACCAAGACGCGGTTTTTACCGTGTCGACTAGGAGGCTTCCGATTGATTGGCTTAAGCCAGACAAAATGAGAAATCCAGACTAAATGCAGCCGTGATCTATGTTTATTGAAATGGGCTGGGCCGCGCAGAGGTGCAGAGGGGGTTGGGGAGGGGAGGGAGGGGGAGGAGGGGAGGGAGGGAGGAGGAGGGGATGGAGGGGAGGGGGGAGGGGAGGGGAGGGCACCTACCGCCCAACGTACCGCCAGGCATTGTGCCGCTCCACGCCGCCGCCGCCTGGAATTTGGGAAATGCTAATAATAATGCACAAAGCCGAGGGGCGCTATTTCACGCCACGCCGCGGCAAATTTGAAACGTCGCCCGGCGCCGGCGTCGCCTTTCTCCTCTCTCCTCTGCGGGGATTATTATAACGAGGCCAGAGCGTCGGGCGGGACGGGGCGTGGCGGGCGGGGCGGGGCGGGGCGGGGCGGGGCGGGGCGGACAGGGTCGGGTAAGCCGAAAAAGGTGTTCTCTCAAAGAACCGAAGGGTAGGAGGACGATAGATGACAGAAGAGGACTGAGGGAGGGATCGAGAAGGTGCAAGTGGAAAAAGGAGAGAGGGAGCGAGGGGTCGAGGAGGTGAAAGTGGAAAAAGGGTGAGAGGGAGAGAGAGGAGGGGAAGGAGGAGGGAGGAGGGGAGGGAGGGAGAGAGAGGGAGGGATAAGGAGGGGAGAGAGAGAGAGAGAGAGAGAGAGAGGGAGAGAGAGAGAGAGAGAGAGAGAGAGAGAGAGAGAGAGAGAGAGAGAGAATGGCTTCATGCATGGCAGAAATCTGGGAGCAGCGCACCCGCCCTGCTTGTGCCTACCGCCCCGCCCCGCCCCACCCCACCTCGCCCCGCCCCGCCCCGCACCGTGAGGCCCGGCGAGTAAACACACCGAGGAAAACTCCCTTCCCCTCCCCTCCCCTCTCGTCCCACCGGTAAGATGCAGGAGCGGGATTAATATTAACCGCGCGAGTCGCTATAGAGGGAGGAGTGTGGGTGGGGGTAGGAAGCTGTCAACTAGGGGGAGAAAAAGACGGCCCATGGATTTATTATTGAGCAGGTCGGCGTAGCAGCGCTTGGAGACCGTTAAAGCTTAATATTATATAAAACATATGGATGTTAGTGTGGCAGTGCCAGTGAGCTGCACGTGTGTGGCTGTGGGGCTGCAGGTCACCGGCCCTGCCGTGCACACCACACCTAGGTGTCGTGCGACGCGGCGGCAGGCAGGGGGCGAAAACCCGCTTGACCCCACCCCACCCCACCCCTCTGTACCACCCCACCCCGCCCCACCCCGTCCCACCCCACCACGCCCCGCCACTCACTCCCGCCTCCACCAACCTTGACCTGTACTGCTTGCAGCGCTTTGCCTGGCGTGACGAGACGAGATAGGGAGATGGCGGGAGAGGAAGGGGTGTGAGCGGGGGCGGGAGTAAGAGGGAGAGAGGGAGAGGGAGAGAGGGAGAGAGAGGGAGAGAGGGAGAGGGAGAGAGGGTGAGAGAGGGAGAGAGGGAGAGGGAGAGAGATAGAGAGGATGGCAGGGTGCAGGGTGAAACCTTACGGAATGCCGCCGACCGAGCCGGGTCAACAGTCCACAGTCCATCCACGCCTCCACCCCTTCTCTCCCTCCTTCACACGCCTCTCTCTCTCTCTCTCTCTCTCTCTCTCTCTCTCTCTCTCTCTCTCTCTCTCTCTCTCCCGCTCTACATCCCTCCCTTGCCAGCGACGGGCAGCCTTGGCCTGGCCTGGCCCAGCCCAGCCCATCCCACGACAGTTCAAATGTCTAGGCCAAGCATCCGGAGGCGAGGCGGGTGGGCACGGGCGTGCGGACAGGGTGGGGGAGGGAGAGAGGCAGCGTGGCAGAGGCGGGGTGGGGGCGTAGAGGAGTAAGATGACAGCGAGAACAAGATTACCACCATCAACTGCGCGCTGAGGCTAAGCGCCACCCTCACCCTCCCTCTCCAAAGCGCCGCCCCGCCCGCCCCGCCCCGCCGTGCCGGAATGTCCGCCTTCTACAACTTACTACAACATCCGCGCGCGGCCCCAGACTGGAACGGTCCTTTGTAGGCCACACCCCCGCAGGCCGCCCCCGCAGGCCGCCCCCGCAGGCCGCCCACGTAGGCCACCCCCGCAGGCCGCCCCCGCAGGCCACCCCCGCAGGCCGCCCCCGCAGGCCGCCCCCGCAGGCCGCCCCCGTAGGCCGCCCCCGCAGGCTGCCCCCGCAGGCCGCCCCCGCAGGCCGCCCCGCAGGCCGCCCCCGCAGGCCGCCCCCGCAGGCCGGCTCGATCAGCCCGGAGGCCGGCGCGGCGCGCGGATAATCCAGGCCACCGCACCACGCCACGCCACGCCACGCCGCAGCACTAAGTGAGATAAATGAAGTAATCTGGTCGTAACGCTGCACGGCGACACACACCCGTGGTGTCGCCCCTCTCCAATCGTAACCGCTCATCTCGCAAGCGCGAGGCGGCGGGGTGGGGCGGGGTGGGGCGGGGTAGGGCGGGGTAGGCTGCGGCGGGGCGGGGTGCGGTGGGGCTGGGCAGGGCGGGGCGAGCGGCTGCCACGGCGCTGCGATGAGAAACTCCACTTCCACCATCAGATCCTGTTCCCCCTCCTCGTCTACTTCCACCACTTCCTCCTCGTCCTCCTCCTCCTCTACGCCCCACTCCTCCACCTCTGTTCCCATCACCTTCCGCGACAACAAACTCATTCCCCAGGCTGTTGTCGGTCGTGGCGTGTTTGGAAAAGACTCTCGAGGCGCCGCGTACAAGCAGCAGCAGCGGGGCCACGCCGCGCCGCGCCGGCCAGCCCAGCCCGGCCGTATAAAAGTTTATCGCGGCACAAAGTAAAGCGCGCCCGTACGGCACAGCCTTGTCAAACCATTTACCTTGTCAATTTGGCGGGTGCGGCGGCGCCGGTAGCATCAGCCTTCACCCCTTCTCCCCCACCCCTCCCCCACTCCTCCCTCACCCTTCTCCCTCTCCCTCTGCCCTCTCCCTCCTCCACCCCTTGCCCACCTCCCACTCAGCCTGCCGACAACGCGTTTGCTGGCGAGCCCATTCATTGCGAGCCGCTCCAAAACAGCAGGGGAGGTGGCGCGGCGTCACCGGCAGGACATACGCAAGCACGCACCCCACCTAACGCTCTCGCTTAGCATCCCCCCCCCCCCACACTGGAAAAACAAATGTGACATATGTAACGTCTGTAACGTGACCTATGGTTCTTTCCGTTCTTTCTCAAATATTAGCGTGGTGTTAGCTGCAATCATATTTTTAGTTACACCATCGTTTCAGGCGTAAAATTTCGATTCAAACGAGTATACATATGATAGGGTTCTTATTGCAAAACAACACATTGTAAGATGACGCAGGAATTCATTAACATTGCTGTGTCTTTGTTACGATTCCTCAGAACCCCATCATATATATGCTCGTTTGAACCGGAATTTTCCGGTGGAAATGATGGTGACCTCGGAATTTGAATACAGTCAATGATATGGAAGATATTGTAGAAAAACCATAAAACGCGCCGTCCGTCACGTTTCTTGATGCGACATGTGAACATGTCGCATCAAGAAACGTGACGCATGTCACATTTGTTTTTCCTGTGCATCCGCTCCTCCCGCTCCCCCGCCTCGCCTGAAATTCAACGGGCATAAGAGGCGGACTGGGTGATTTCTCAAACCGTTAAAGTCACCGCGCCCCGCTCCCCCGCCCCTCCCCGGCGCCCTGAGCCGCCCCGCGCGGCTGGACGGACGGTCTGTTGTCCTGTTTCCCTCGAGGAGACATGCCCCTGTGGGCGGGCCGGGCCGGGCCGGCACAGACGGGCGAGGCGTGGCGTGGCGTCGCGTGGCGGGCAAAGTAAACTGGGAGATTTACGGTTGTGGACACGGGTCTTAGCATCTTCACGGCCCATCGGGGAGAGGCGGGGCGGGGTGAGGCGGGGCGAGGTGAGGTTAGGCGGGGTGAGGCGGGGTGAGGCGGGGTGAGGTGGGGCGGGGTGAGGCGGGGCGGGGTGAGGCGGGGCGGGGTGAGGCGGGTTGAGGCGGGGCGGGTCGGGCCAGAACCTTCTCCTCTGTGCTCTCCCGGGTGTGCACCCCCGCATCCACCCCCTGTCGGCCCTCGTTCTACCGAAGCCCCAAGTACACCGGGCCTCGCTGCGAACCCCAAGGGCCAAACGCTTCTTATTCGGACAAGCTCCAAAAATAGTCGTAGGTTTGCGGAAAATTTTCCACGAAGTGCAGTTGTAAAATTACCACCAAATCGTAAAGTTACAAGCACTACATATCGGCTTAAAATTCATTCACGGTCCGTCGTAAATTTACAACATATTTCGTAAATCGTAATTTACAAATTTTATCGTAAATCCACAAAGATATTTTGCACAGTGGATGGGATATAATAAACCATACGAAAGGATTTCGAAAGAAGTATTATAACAGCATTACTTTAAAAGGGCTCGTGTCACGCGTTCGCCGCCAATGTCGGCGTGATAGGCGTGAGCATTCTGAGAAGTGCCTAGCTCCTCGACCAACTCGTGAGGCTCCAAGGGGACCTGGTCCTAGTGGTGGCGCAGACGGGGCGGGGCTGCACGGTAAAACTAGCGTCTTGGTTTTCAAGACAACATTCTTGATTTTCAAGACGTTTCGGGAAACTCAAGACCTTTCGTTAACGTCCTGAAAACCAGGACGATTTCCAAGACATTGCTCTTGGGTTTCAAGACATCGTCTTGAAATTATTCCCCCTTTTCAAGACGAAAACCAAGAGCAATGTCCTGAAAATCGACCTTGCAGGTCTTGATTTTCCCAAAACGTATCTTGAAAACCAAGACGACAGTTTAACCGTGTGGGCGGGGCTGGGCTGGGCGGAGCGGGGCGGGCCAGGGCGGGGGGGGGCGGGGCGGGGCGGGGCGGGGCGGTGCGGGGCGGGGCGGGGCGGGGCGGGGCGGGGCGGGGCGGCGCCGCCTGAACAGGAGGAGCCTGAGCAGCATCCGAGATGAATAACGTTGATGAGTCTGGCTCCGCTCCGCTGCTCTATTTTTCCACATTTATGAAGCAGCGGCAGCCGCGCTGCATAATGCAGCGGCCGGCCGGGCGGGGCCGGGCACGGGCAGTCTCGCGGCTAGCTCTGCGGCTGACGACAAGGTGCACTGTGAAACCAAGTGTTCAACTGTTCAACACTTGGAAGTGTGCAACTTCCAGTATCACTGTAAATACCAGAGCGAGGATCCTCGCCCTCAGGAGAGCGAGATATTTTCACTCTCTCTTTGAGAGCGAGGTGTGGTTTCCTCGCTTGGTTAGAGCAATACATTTAAAAATCTCGCCCTATTTGAGCGAGGATTGGGAAACCTCGCCCTTCTTGAGTGAGGATTTTTATCCTTTATCTCACTCAATTTGAGTCATGTTATAGATTCTTTCTCAATAAGAGCGAGGTTCCTACAGTCTCACTTAAATGGGGCAACGGAAAAAATATCGCTCTTTTTAAATCAGACATCTCACTCTAGCATTTGCAGTGATAACTGGTGCAAGTGCGCACCTCGCGGTATTTGTGCAATTGGAAGTTTCAAACTCGCCAGTCGTACACTTGTAAGTGTTTAATTCGACAGTTGCACACTTGTAAGTGTTCAACAAGGGAAATGTTGCACGGGGCAGTTGAACACATGCAAGTTCACAAATGTCGAGTTAAACACTTACAAGTGTAAAACTGGCAAGTTTGACACTTGGCATTACACAAATACCGAGTTGTACACTTGGACGTGTAAGACTGGAAGTTGCACACATTCAAGTGTTGAACAGTTGCACACTTGGTTTAACAGTGTGGGGCGGGGCGGGGCGGGCTGTCTCACTCAGGGCCCGCCGCGCGCCGCGGTGCACCAGTAGCAGGGCAGTCGGACACGCCCGCCCGCCCGCCCCGCCCCGCCCCACCCAGCCCCGCCCCACCCCGCCGCACAGCTGACGACCCCTACCACTCCCACCCCACCCCCACCATTGTAATCGCATACCCGGCGCTGCGCCGCGCCCCGCCGCGCCCCGCCACGCCCCGCCACGCCCCGCCACGCCCCGCCCCGCCCCGCCCCCGCAGTCATCGTCCCACCCGCCCCCAAAAGCCCACCGCCACCCCCAGGCGCGCAGGCCCACCCCCAGCGGGTCTCCTACCCGCCCCGCCCGCCCCCGCCCCACCCCCGCGGCCACACGGCACAAACCCACCCTCCGGGGCCACCTCCCCCACGCCCCCGGGCCCTCCGCGATCCCCTGACCTTCCCTTAGCGCACAGCCCACCCCCGCCCCACCCCGCCCACTCCGGCGCGCCGCACCCCTACACTACAGTGGCGCACTCTCCCGTCGCGATATTGATTTTCCTCCGTCGCTCCTGGAGGGTGCGGCCGGCAGGCTCACTGGGAGCGAGCGAGAGCGAGAGGGAGAGGGGTTTGCACCACGGGTACGAGCGAGACAGAATGAGGAAGAAGGTAGGGGGCGTTGAGGGGCGCGGGAGTGTGTGCGTGGGGTGGGGGAGGGGGTCATTGAGGGTAAAGGGGAGGTAACAAACTGGAGTGGGGGTGAGGGAGGGATGGTGGGGGTCAAGGAAACAGGGACGCGTGAGGGGTGGGGGAGGGGGGAGGGTAGAGGAATATAAGGTCAGCCGTAGCGTACCGGATGGAGCGGCTGACTCCGCGGCTGAGCGGCGGGCGCGGGGCGCGGGGTGCGGCGCGCGGGGCGCGGGGCGCCGGTCGGAGGGGTGCGGGGTGCGGTCGCCCCCAGCCCAGCGACACCTCACAAAAAATAATAATAATAATAATAATAATAATAATAATAATAATAATAATAATAATAATAATAATAATAATAATAATAATAATAATAATAATAATAATAATAATAATAATAACGAAGTTCAATTCGTGTCGTGTTAGTGCATGTTAGTGACCCCGGCGGTCGTAACGCATCACGTACACTGTAAAGTTTTAAGTCGTCAGATTACGACAAAGTCAGTGCCAAATTTTACTTTTGAAAGGTTCGTCACATGACAAATGGTTCATCACAGTGTGGCGAAAGACTCATGTCATGTGACGAAAGATTCATGTCATGTGACGAAAGATTCATGTCATGTGACGAAAGATTCATGTCAAGTGACGAAATGTAGGTCATGTGACGACTGTTTCATCACAGCTCTTGTGACGAAATATTCGTAGCAATATTTATCGTCACATGACAATTTGGTTTAACAGTGAAATACAGTAGAAGAATATCGACAGTTAAGAGACATATCACACGTCTGCAGTTGCAAACGCATCGGCCAGACACAGTTAAAGGGAACAGGTGTATGTTACACACAAGGGGCCTGGGCAGGGGGGAGGGAGGGGGGGGGGCGGCCCACCGCGGCACCTGCTGGGAAATCACACCAGCGAGCGCGCGGAACTTGCAAAATTCAGGCAGCATGCGAACTACAGAGCACACTCCGAGTGGGGTGAGAGAGGGAGAGGGAGAGGGAGAGGGAGAGGAGGGAGAGGGCAGGAGAGAGGGAGAGGGCAGGGAGAGAGGGGGAGATGGAGAGAGGGAGAGACGGAGAGAGGGAGAGAGGGAGAGAGGGAGAGAGGGAGAGCAGGAGGAGAGTGTGAGAGGGGCACAAGAAGGCTTCTGGCGGCATCACGGAGCAGAGAAGGCAAGGCACCGACCCCTCCCCGCCCACACACAATCGGATCCGGGACCCCAGCCAAAAGGGTACACTGAGGTGGGGCGGGGCGGGGCGGGGCGGGGCGGGGCGGGGCGGGGCGGGCCTAGGGGAAGACCAAGGTGGCCCCCACCCCATCCCACCGCACCCCGATGCGCCCCACCCAGCCCGGAGATAAGGCACGCCATGGCGCCTCTAAACGGCCCGCAGCCCAAGAAGCAGTAAAAAAAAAAAAATACTCATAATAAAAATCTGTCGTGGAAACCAATTAATGGCGACCGTGCTGAGTCGAGCGGCATTTTTTTCTCGCGGCTGACGCTGTATAAAGGTTGTATCGCACCGCTTACTCCTTGAAAGTGGGCAAAAGAGAGCGACCGGGATTCCGAGAGAGGATGAGGGAGAAAGAGAAAAGGCGGGAACGAAAGAGCGGACAGAGGGAGGAAGCGATAGGATGAATTGTTGTCAGACCTGCACCTGCACGTGCAAGTTGGTGAACGGCGACCCTAGCACACACACTGTTACAACCTTGCAAAGCATCGTTGCAAAGGAATCGGATGCTTCGCAACTGCGAAGGATTTGTTTGTATTACAAACAAAATAGTTTGTAAGCATCGGAACCGCCCCTTCGCAAGGTTTTAACAGTGCAGTGTAATTAAGGCGGAAAATTGCGACAAAATCATTTTTCCCTTGACCCCATCCCCGATCGATTAAAACGCATCTTTCTTTTGTGGCCCCTTTGTGCACCGTTAAAATGCCACTTGCAAGTCACAGAGAAAATATTTTTGTCGCATTTTTCGACCTTTTGTTACACTGGGCCTGGGTTGGCGAGGAAATGGAGAGATGGGCGGGGGGAGAGAGGGACAGAGAGGGAGGGAGAGAGAGAGAGAGGGAGAGAGAAAGAGAGAGAGTTGGAGGAGGGGTAGTGCGGGGTTCTGCCGCGAGGGGTAGAGGAGAGTTATGTGCTGAGGTGCAGCGGACGGCTGGGCGGGGCGGGGCGGGGTGGGGTGGGGCGGGGCGGGGTGGGGCGGGGCGGGGTGGGCTGAGGCCGAGGGACGGAGGGTGAGAGGCCCTCCCCTACGGGTGGTTAGGACGTTCCGGTGCGGGTGGCGCCCCGCCCAGCACCGCCGTGTGACCGGCCGTTGTGCCGCCCCGCCCCGCCCCGCCCCGCCCCGCCTCGCCCCACCACACCCCACCCCGCTTCCTCCAGACCCCGCGGCTCCGGAGCCTCGCCAGAGCAGTGCCGGCCAATCAGCCAACGCTGCCGCGTCAGCGATGCGGAAATTAGCAAGGGAAATAAAAAAAACGAACCTTGAAAAAAAAAGCTAAAGAGCGGAAGCGATTGACAGCAGGGGCCATCGTGTCAAAGCCCGCCTGAAAGCCGGCAGCCCGCCAACGCTAAAGCGATTTAGAGCGCGCGTTTTAATTTTTATTTTCTTGGCGTGTGCGTGTGCACTGTTTTTGAAAAGGCAATGACTATTGCCATTTTTCGGCAATGATTCAATGGTCATTGCCGTTTACCGGCAATGACCATTTCCTTTTGTGGCAATGAAGCGCAATTTTGGCGATGAACTGCGTTTTGGCGATAAGCCATTTTCATTGCCTTTCCAACGGCAATGAGTCGGTTCATTGCCTCTCCAGCGGCAATGATCCGGTTCATTGCCGACCAAGTGGCAATGTCCATTGCCTTTTAATGGCGATGAATGAGAAAAAGGTCATGACATATCGCCAAAATATTTGGCACGACTCTCATTGCCGCCTGTTTCAATAAACTTTCATTGCCAAATTTCGGCAATGTTTCATTCATTGCCATGTGTTTGGAATGAAAGTATCGCCAAATATTTGGGCGTCAATAACGGTTCATCGCTAGAAACGGCAAGTAAACATTGCCATTGGGTTGGCAATTAAAACCGACTTATTGCCGCTAGAGAGGCAATGAATCGACTCATTGCCGCTGGAGAGGCAATGAAAATGGCTTATCGCCAAAGCCTGGCATTGCCACAAAAGGTCTTATTTTCATTGCCTTTTGAAAAACAGTGTGTGTGTGTGTGTGCGCGCAGCGCGTGATCTGTGCGACATGATAAATGGGTTGCCGATAAGCTTTGGATGGAGGGGGGCAGTGAGTGGACAAAATCGGGTTTGGAAAAGTGGGGCGCGGAGTGTAAGGGGGGAGGGGAGGGGGAGGGGGAGGGGTAACGAGACTGACGTCACAGGGGTAATGGACGAGAGAGAGAGGTGTGCATGATGGGGAGGGGGAGGGGGCAGGATGGATGCACGCCACTCACCACCTCCAGACCAGGCCTGCTGCCACCGGCCACCGCACCAGGCGTGGCGTGGTGCGACGGGCGGGGTGGGGCGGGGTGGGGCGGGGTGGGGCGGGGTGGGGCGGGGGGGGGCGGCAGCGGGCGTGCTGCTGGGGCGTGGCAGCCGGGCCGGGCACAGCGGAGCATGTGGGTCAAGAGTGCTTGCACACAGGGGTGCGAGCAGCAGGGGAGGGGGTTACAAAGCACTAGGGAGCAGAGGGTAGGGGTAAAGCAAAAGGGGAATGAAACTCGGGCTACTTATTACAGACTGTGGAGGAGAGGGGGAGATCTGGTGCGGGGCGGCGCGGTGCGGGGCGGGGCGGGGTGTTCCACTCCATTAGCGGCAGCAGCGGCAGCTACAGCAGCGCGACGAGGTGGAGGCGACGGTCTTGCAAGGCGGTAGGGGAATCAGAGTGGGAGCGGGGGAGTAAAAGCCGCGGCGGGGTAGGCGGCGCCAACACCGGCAATCACCCGATCAATCGCCCCTGATCAGGTCAGAACGACCGACCAGATCGGCCAGACCGGCCAGGGTGTCCCAGATCGGTCCTACAGTCCTGGGGCTAGACCCCTGCGCTACCCCATGCGGCGCCAGGGAGGGGCGGTTTTAAGTTCGGGTGACGGGAGGGGCAATATGCCGTGGGTTGCCTACGTACAGGGGTTTTACACATCAAATTGCCTACCTTTCAGGCGGCCTTCAGGGTCTGACGGGGGGGGGGGGAGGAGGGAAACGCTCCCACTACCCCCTCCTAAAACCGCCGCTGTATGGCGCCCCGCCCCGCCCCGCCGCACAGACAAAACACCAAAGATGTGCACGAGGGTGCTTGGCCAGCGCGCTTGACCCCGCCCCGCCCCGCCCCGCCCCGCCACGCCACGCCCCTACAGCACTCGATGACTCAGCTCGCCAATAAGAGGCCCAGCCTGGCACGACCTGGCGGCACGGCGCGGGGGATGACCGCCCTGCCATTCTCTTTGCGCCCCGAGCGCCCACCACCGCCCCGCCCCACCCCGCCCCGGCCCCGGCGCGCGCTGCGTCAGGCAGGGTCGCCTGAAGCACGCTGCTGAAGCACGCCCCGAAGCCCTTCAGAGGCGTTCGCAGACTAAAAAGGGGAGCGGAGAGCAGTGCGCTGCGGCAGCCGGGCGGGGCGGGGCGGGGCGGGGTGCAGGATGGGGTGCGGCGGGGTGAGGCGGGGCGGGGCCGGCGGGGTGCGGCGGGGTGAGGCGGGGTGAGGTGGGGCGGGGCAGGGCGTTGGTCGACGAAGCTGCGACCGCAAACTCTTCGCCTGCCTGCCGGCGCTGCGGCAGCCATTGCCGCTTCCGGGTCCGGCCGGGGCAGAGATCCGTCCAGCTTCCCGCCTTCCGCTTGCCCCTCCTTCCGCCCCGCTCCGCCCCCTCCTCGGTGGCGCGGCGAAAAGCCAAGACGACTAATGTAATTTTCAAGATATGTCTTTTTTGTCAGTTACGGGAAGCTTTTTTGAAATAATTATTTATTTAGGGTACCCTATCTTTTAAAAAAAATTGCAATATTCCGGAGCACGGGAACGAATACTCGCTGAGCCTCAACGTATATCGAGGTAAATACTATTCGGTCCGATTCTGCAACTGTCCGAGCAGAAATCGGACTTGAACGCCGGGGGCCGCATCATTTCGGGCGTTCTCCAAAACCTGGCCGAAACGGGAGGTATGCTTTGCTTAACTTTACTGGCATCCCTGCTCGATCGAAGCGCCTCACGGCCCCGTGTGAGTATGCAACCAGCATGCACATAAGCATGCGGTACAGTATAACTACGAAATTGCGCGAGGTTTTCCAGCCACCTGCAGGTGACGTTTTAAATCCTTTTTTTTTTAAGCAGACTTTTTTTTTGAGTGCTTGACACGAGTGCGGAGGCGGGGGAGGGGTGTGGCAGGGGGCCGCCCCGGCCCAGGCAGGCAAGGCCGGGTCACTATCAGGCAACTGTAACTCAATTATGCTGCCCTGCAGGCGCCTGGGGAGGGGGAGCCAGTGGCCCACGTGGGGAGGGGGGGAGTATAGCTAAAATCTCAGCGTCCGCGCCGCCCCGCCCCGTCCATGTCCCGACCAGAGAGGCTGCCCGCCTGCTTGGCTTCTGTTTCGCATCGGACGGAAGCGGCCCATGCCTTGGCTCGACCCATCACGGCCATCCCCCACCCCCACCCCTTCCCCCGAGCCATCCCTCTGCCCCCGACGCGAATAGTAAAGAAAACACTGCAAGGCGTGCGTGCGCGCGCGCGCGCAGCGGGGCAGAGCGTGAGCAAGTTGCGCAAGTCTTACATTGGGGACGCGGCGGGGCGGGGCGGGGCGGGGCGAGGCGGGGCGAGGCGGGCGGGGTGGGGGTCGCAGTCAAGCTGTGTGAAGCCATAAGGGGCCTAAGTCCCGCCGGGTAAAAGGAGGGGGCGCGACTAGCAAACTGGCGCGGTAGGGCGTGGCGGGGTGGGGCGGGGTGGGGCGGGGTGGGGCGGGCGGACACGCCCCTAGCAGACAGTCGGGTGAGGCGAGGCGGGACGAGGCGGGTCTCATCGATCCGTTTTCTTTATCTTGGTAATTACCCGATTGATCAAACTCGCCTCACCCAGCACGGCGTGCGGTTATCACCTGTGCGGTCCGACTGTCCCCGACGGTTGTTGGTGATTTAGGCCCGCCCCCGCCCCACCACCTGCAGGTGCGGCCACCTGCCGGGCGTCCGCTAACGACCCCCAAACACCTGCAGGACCGGCCGGCCCCGCCCGGCGAGCTGCTTAGGACCCTTGCGCTAACAGGCCGCCCGGTCTGCTCCTCTGCTTCTAGCCGGTCCTAGAGGGCCGCCCCGCCCCGCCCCGCCCCGCCACACCACTTCCCGCCCGGCCCCGCCCCACAGCCACTGGGAGACGTGCGATACGACGCCGCGTCGCGAATGTCCGCTTGCAAGCGATCGCCATTTCTATAACTACAAGTGCTTCAATCACTTGCCGCACGTCTACGCAAGTCTGTAGAAAACTGTTACTCACCTGTACGCACGGTAAAAACTATGACCAGCTTCCTAGCAGTTTTGGAAAAACCAAGAGGGTTCAATGTATTTTCTACATAAGAAAATCCTGGCTGCTTATGGAAAGCTGGACGAAGTTAAAAACTGTGCGTGAGTGACATGCCTACAGGGTGACTTTTTTCCGACTTAATATATTTCGGGGGCGTGTAGGGGGTGCCTAGAGAAGTGTTTCGATGTAGGACACTTGGGGTCGGAAATGAAAATTGGCGGTGCTACGCCAGATTTAAATTTGAAAAATTGCGCCGGAAGGTAGGCAACCCACCCGTAAGGCGGAGTTTCGCGGGCGAGAGGGTAGGGCCAGTGGGGTGGCCTTACCCCTGTAGCCATCCCCCGCACATCGGGAGCCGTTCCCCAGGGACCCGCGAACATCCTCCGCGGTTCCGTTAGGAGCCGCGGCAACCCCTCACAGTTCCGCGAGGACCCGCGGTCACCCCCCGCGGTTTCGTCAGGACCCGTGGCCTCGCCCGGGCGGGGGATGGCGAAAAGGGTTAGGCCACCCCGCTGGCCCTACCCCGTCGTCCGCTAAGTCCCACCTTAAGGGTGGGTTGCCTACCTTCCGGCGCAATTTTTCAAATTTAAATTTAGCGTAGCGCCGCCAATTTTCATTTCCGACCCCAAGTGTCCTATATCAAAACGCTTCCCTAGGCACCCCCTACACGCCCTTGAAATATATTAAGTCGGAAAAAAGTCACCCTGTATACTTAGATTTTGAGAGTGAGTGGCTATCGGCCCCGTGCGGGTAGGCAACCCGCCCACACCCGCGCGTGCTGTACAGCCTGCCGCCAGGGGCCTCGCTGCTGGGAGGACCGGGCAGGACAGCGAGGCGCTCTAGGCGCCCCATGCCCCTGCCCCATCCTGCTGCCGCGACCCGTGCGGGCGTGGCGGGGCGTGGCGGGGCGTGGCGGGGCGGGGTGGGGTGGGGTGGGGCGGGCTTCTCGGATGAAAGGGGTGGGCTGCAGGCACCGCGCCTCGTGACCTAGGTCATGGAGGCGACACGGCCAACACACCGCCACGCCCCGCCACGCCCCCGCTACACGCTGCCCGATTCGCGCTACTGACTTTGGGTTACATACTTGTACACTGTAAAACACGAGACGCCTAGCACGGAACCGATGACGGAGGCATTCCGTACTATGATGGGTACGGACGAATTTTTCCCAGCTGTAACCTAGTTTTTCTCTAACGGTACTGTAGGAACTGCCATATAAACCACGGAGATTTGAACGGACGTTTCCGTTTTCCTCAAGTACGGAAGACTCCGGAAAAATGATTAGCGGGGTCAATCCACGCGGATCCATCAGGCTAAAAAAGGTCACTGTCTCCTTACTCCGCGTGTATGACGGAAATTGAAGGCCCCGGGGGTCCCGTTTAAGACCCTGTAATGGGTTTTCCGAAAAGTTGACCCAGACCCGAGATATGGGGTTTGAAAGATTTAAGCCTTTCTGTAGAGGTGTGTTAGACAACAGCGAATAACTCGAGAACCAAACATCGTATCCAAAAACCCTGACCACCGCTAGATAGAGGATGAAAAACTGATTCAAAAATAATTTTTTACAATTTTTTTGTGAAATTTTTTTTTTGAAATTTTTTTAACTGAAATTTTCAAAATGGCGTCAAAAGTTGGTACTTTGATGAAAAAAGGTGTTCGGCGTCTCAAAAAATACCTTGATACCTTTTCTAACGAAAAAGATTGACCACAGAAAGTATTTTTTTTCGTTTGGGAGATATGGCATTCGGCGTGAACCCCTGCATAGAGGATAATTAGCTAAAACGTTAGAAACGTCTCCTGACGAGGCTGGTATGGCCAGCCAGCCCTCATATCGTACCAAATACTTCAGGCACCATACAGCATACCTCTTGATTGGCTGAGCCTCTCTTACTCTACCTTCAACTTAAATTTAAGCAACGAAGCCTTAGTAGTCCAGGCCAGAAACGAAGTGTGTCTTTAGAAGGATAGGCAACTTTCAGGCTAGTGCAGACGTTAGTGCTAGAAACTTTGCATTTTGAGCTAGATCGACGAAATTTGGTGGAGTTGTACTTCAAAGTATGGCGAACATTTCTGGATATTGTGCCAAGTCGATTTACCTCCCCCGCCCAAATTCCCCACCCCCGCGAATTCTACGGTATAACGTATCTCCGGTCCAAAGGCAGGTAGAGACCTGCGGTTTTTTTTTCAAAATGTGCGTAATAGCATAGTTAGTTCAAAACCGAGCCCACCTATCAACCCGGGGGCCCACTGAGGAGCCGGTTGCCTACTTTTACGGGGCATAATGTACAAATGCAACCGGCTCCTCAGTGGGCCCCCGGGCTGATAGGTGGGCCTCGGTTTTGAACCTAACTATGCTATTACGCACCTTTGAAAAACCGCAGGTCTCTACCTGCCTTTGGACCGGAGATACGTTATACCGTAGAATTCGCGGGGGTGGGGAATTTGGGCGGGGGAGGTAAATCGACTTGGCACAATATCCAGAAATGTTCGCCATACTTTGAAGTACAACTCCACCAAATTTCGTCGATCTAGCTCAAAATGCAAAGTTTCTAGCACTAACGTCTGCACTAGCCTGAAAGTTGCCTATCCTTCTAAAGACACACTTCGTTTCTGGCCTGGACTACTAAGGCTTCGTTGCTTAAATTTAAGTTGAAGGTAGAGTAAGAGAGGCTCAGCCAATCAAGAGGTATGCTGTATGCTGCCTGTGAAGGTATTTGGTACGATATGAGGGCTGGCTGGCCATACCAGCCTCGTCAGGAGACGTTTCTTAACGTTTTAGCCTAATTATCCTCTATGCAGGGGTTCACGCCGAATGCCATATCTCCCAAACGAAAAAATACTTTCTGTGGTCAATCTTTTTCGTTAGAAAAGGTATCAAGGTATTTTTTGAGACGCCGAACACCTTTTTTCATCAAAGTACCAACTTTTGACGCCATTTTGAAAATTTCAGTTAAAAAAATTTCAAAAAAAAAAATTTCACAAAAAAATTGTAAAAAATTATTTTTGAATCAGTTTTTCATCCTCTATCTAGCAGTGGTCAGGGTTTTTGGATACGATGTTTGGTTCTCGAGTTATTCGCTGTTGTCTAACACACCTCTATAGAAAGGCTTAAATCTTTCAAACCCCATATCTCGGGTCTGGGTCAACTTTTCGGAAAACCCATTACAGGGTCTTAAACGGGACCCCCGGGGCCTTCAATTTCCGTCATACACGCGGAGTAAGGAGACAGTGACCTTTTTTAGCCTGATGGATCCGCGTGGAATGACCCAGCGGTACTTTTCCCGTACATATTTTTTGCATTGTGCTACAACCACTACTGCTTACTGCTGCTGGACTCACCTGGACTTGTCTGCCAACTCAGCCCGCCGATGAACATCTTCCTGCAACACAAGAGAAACAGAGCCGGGCGTTAGACGTGTTGCTACCGAAGGCAGTGTGTTGTGTTCACCGTGAGCCTGCAAGATTTGATTTGTTGGTCACGATAGAAATAGATTATCCGGTTAAAATATTTCTGTTTCTTCCCTGACTTGACTTGAGAGAACCGGGCCACAAATGATCCGTGGTTTTTCAACGCCCCCAGAGGCGTCCTGCGGTGCACTGTTAAAACAAGTGTGCAACTGTTCAACACTTGAATGAGTGCAACTTCCAGTCTTACACGTCCAAGTGTACAACTCGGTATTTGTGCAAGGCCAAAAAGTGTCAAACTTGCCAGTTGTACACTTGTAAGTGTTTAATTCGACATCTGTGCACTTGCATGTGTTCAACCTCCCTGTGCAACATTTCCCTTGTTGAACACTTGCAAGTGTACAACTGTCGAGTTAAACACTTACAAGTGTACGACTGTTTGACACTTCCAATTGCACAAATACCGAGTTGTGCTGGAAGTTGCACACTTACAAGTGTTCAACAGTTGAACACTTGGTTTCACAGTGTGGTAATAAAATGAACGCAGGACGGCCTCGCTGGATGCGCCTCTCTGCAGCCCCCCGCGGAGGGGAGAGGGGGGAGAGGGGGCAGGGGCGGCACTGGCGTCCTCCTCGACTCGAGTCGTCACAATGGCTTTTCTCTACGTCCGAGCGCCGCGATTATGCCGCATGCCCTTTCAAAACTTTTCCGCACCCACTGGAAAATTCTCCTATGGGCAAATTTTTCTTACGGGTTGGGCCTATTTGTTTAATAGAGGACAATAACATGAAATATACGCGTTTGACTTCATTCACGCGGGCGCAATATCAGTTTTCAACGCCCCGCCAGCTGGCGACCCGACACGAATGACGAAAGCATTGAATGGCTGCTGATTTTTAATAAATTATTGTTCATAGTAAATGGAAAGAAAATAATAATTAATCGCGCCATTATAATGGCTTTATAAACACCGCGAGCTTACTTTCTATTGATACAGCACGGGCCGTAAGGGGCTGCCTACACACCCCTCCCCACACACACACCCCGCAGACACGTAGAGAGACAGACGAAGCAGAGAGCGATGAAAGGTTTGAATCATTGAGAGAGCGCCGGTGACAGTAGGAGCACGGACGACAAAGCGATGCTGCTTCCACGAAAAACGTCGCGGTGGCTGGCGGGGCGGGGCGGGGCGGGGCGGGGCGGGCCACGACAGTGCGTCCGGCCCCTGACAACACACCTCGAGCGTTTCATTAGCGCCCCCTAGGCACCCCCGCCCCGCCCCGACCCCGCCGGCCGATGGCCGAGGCTCTCAGAGAGCACGCCGCGCCCGCCACGCCCCGCCCCGCCCCGCCCGGCCCCGCCCCACCCGCAGTTCATTTGATTGCCGCGGCAGAGTATAAAACGAGTCTTGAGACAACACGCTCGGTGTGTTTAGAGAGCCGCCCCACCCCAGCCCACCCCGCCCCGCCCCGTGAGGTCCTTACAAATAAAGCGAGTGGTCCGGCCCACCCCACCCCACCCCACCCCACCCCGGCCGGCCGGCTGGCCGTCCGGACGCAGCCATCCCCATCCCTTTCGCAACGCGCCGTAAAGTTACCCCCGGCCGGCGGGGGTGAAATGTTGTCTACCGGCGGGGAGGCAGGGGGTGGGGGGAGGGAGGGGAGGGGGTCACTCTGAGGAGGGAGTGTGGTGTGAACACTTGGGCGGCCCCGGGCCCGGCCGGGGTCGGCGCGAGCCATTGACACCGAGGATGTGGAACTGCGCCCTAAATTGGAAAAGTTGGAATGGCTTAACCGCCTGCCGGGGCGGGGCGGGGCGGGGCGGCGCGAGGAGACCCGCCAGGTCACTTATATTATTCCTTAAACAAATTCCGTCTGCAAGAGCCGCGGGGAAAAAGTATTATATAAATGAAATGTACACATTAGGGAGAGGGGCTGGGGTGAAAAGGTGCCTCCTCCCTTGTTGTCTACCGCCTGCTCTCGATTTCAGCGAAATCAAACATAACTCCCGACTCGTAGGCGGGGCGGGGCGGGGCGGGGCGGGGGGGGCGGGCGCCATCCTGTGTACTATAATATTTTTTTGCGCCGCGCCGCCGCCACGCCTGTCATGTGTGGGGAGCAAAACCGCAAGAACAAGTTTGGAACAAAATAAGGCCATGATGCAGCGCACGCGCCCACAGCCACGCCCCGCGCGGCCAATACTGAGTGAGCCGCCAGCCACCTCCAGGGGACGGAGAGGGAGGGAGGAGAAGGAGGGAGGGAGGGAGGGAGGGAGGGAGGAGAGGGAGGGAGGGAGGGAGGGAGGGAGGAGGGAGGGAGGAGAGGAAGAGGGAGAGGAAGAGGAGAGGGAGGGAGAGAGGAGAGGAAAAGAGGAAGAGGAAGAAGAGGGGAAAGAGGAAGAGGAAGAGGGAGAGGGAGAGGGAGAGGGAGAAGGAGAGGGAGAGGGAGAGGGAGAGGGAGACAAAAGTCGTTCAATTGAACCCACGCCTTTTCCTCGCAAAACAGTGAGTTTTTGGTTCCTCCTACACAACAAAAATTGTAACCATATTACAAACTCGTTTGTTTTGAAAGACCGTCCCTATAGCAGGGCACTCCGAGATCCGACCTTTTAATTTTCTGGGGTCGAGGTGTCTGCGAGGCGGAGCGCGGAGCGGGGCGGGCAGAGTTCCGCGACATCTAAGAAATATCGCCCTCGTCAGCAATTCATGGACGATCAGAAGTGTTCGGGCGGGCCATGAGGTGAGAGGGAGCGATACTGTCGGGAACGGGGGAGAGATCTAGACACTGTGAAAAATATGTCTGTAAGTTTACGACTTTTTTCGTAATTTGTGATTTACAAATGGTGTTGTAAATTTACAATCGAAATCGTAAATTTACGAACGCTTATTTGTGCTGGTTTAAGAATTAGAGGTCGGTACCAAGTGTCCTTAAAATATTGTAATTTTACAATATGATATCGTAGCTTTACGACATTTCTCATGGAAAATTTTCCCGTAACTTTTACGAATATTTCTCACAGTGGAGGGGAACGGGAGGGGTAAGAGAAGGGGGCGCCCGGTGATAGCGCAGCGAGCGCGCCAAAGGAAACATTTAAGATGACTCAAGGATCAAGTGACTCGAGACTACCCCCCTCCGGTCCACAGGGAGGAGGAAGGTAGGTCAGCACTTGAGCTCCCTCCAAGCACAACAAGAAGGCTCAGCGGTAGCTCAGGGCGCCACGCAGAGAAAAACGGACGGAGTAATGGGCGAGGCCATTCAGAATTGTCTGTGTGTGTGTGTGTGTGTGTGTGTGCTGGTCCCAAATCTTTGTACCTCTAACCCTGTACAGGCGCGGATACAGGGATACAGAGAGTTCCCCCCATGGCACCTAGATAGCCGCCTGAAATGTGGGCAAAGGCTATACTTTGCCCCCTGTGAGTAGGCAAAAAGTTCCAATCCCCCCCCCTCCCCACCACCACCAAATGGCTGCCTCTAGATCCGCCACTGACCCTGTACAGTGGCATTTAGTGGAGAGGAGGTGGGGCTGGGGCAGTGGCGTCGAGTTATCAAGTTTACTATTCCTAGCTCCCGCGGGTGGAGGGGGAGGGAGGGGGGGAGATAGAGATCTGCCCCTGCCCGCCCCTGCCGGGGTCGCACTGGGATGATGGATCTCCGGCATGGTCCTCGCCGCATCTCCGCCTGCCCCCCCCCCCCCCTTTACACACACATGCTCGCCTGCACGGTCCCAATCGTCCGGAACAAGTAAGAGGTCCTCTCTTCACGCATCACTACTTCCTTCTTCCTCTCCCCTCCCCCTGCCCACCTCTCCCGGGCGATGCACGTGGAACACACACACACACACGCACACACACGCACACACAGAGCGGGGGGTGGGTGGGGGGCGTCCCGAAATTAACGGGACCGTTTCTCTATTTCTTGTACGAGCGCCTATGCATACTGTACCTCGGCAGGCCGCACATACACTGTTAATTTCGGGTGCTCAGAAATTGTACGCCAAGGCGTACAGTGATCGTACGCCAAAGGCGTACACCACGCAAAACTGTACGCCTGGCGTACGATGAATACACGCCTTTGACGTACAGTGGCAGCACACCCTCTTGAGACAATGCAAACGGGGGACGTCAAGGGTGTGCTGTCATCGTACACCAGGGGTGCAGTTTTGCGTGGTGTAGGCCTAGGCGTACTATCACTGTACGCCTTGGCGTACAATTTCTGAGCACCCGAAATTAACAGTGTAGCTCTAGCTCTCCGCCGCCGGGCCAGGCCGGGCCGGGCCGAGGGCGCAAGAAAAGAGGTGTGTAAAAACTGAATAATTCACACGGCTAGGCGACACCTCCAGCCAGCGGAGCCCCGCGGGTGGGGCGGCGCTGCCCCCGGCCCGGCCCGCCGGCCATCACACTGTTAAACCAAGTGTGCAACTGTTCAACACTTGAATGTGTGCAACTTCCAGTCTTACACGTCCAAGTGTACAACTCGGTATTTGTGCAATTCCAAGTGTCAAACTTGCCAGTTGTGCACTTGTAAGTGTTTAACTCGACATTTGTGCACTTGCATGTGTTCAACTGCCCCGTGCAACATTTCCCTTGTTGAACACTTGCAAGTGTACAACTGTCGAGTTAAACACTTACAAGTGTACGACTGGCGAGTTTGACACTTCCAATTGCACAAATACCGAGTTGCGCACTTGCACCTGTTATACTGGAAGTTGCACACTTATAAGTGTTGAACAGTTGAACACTTGGTTTCACAGTGCACCGGCGACGAAAGTAAAGCAGCGCTACGCAAGATAGGCAGACCCGCACAGCACCGCCCGTGGTCCAGCGCGCAATGGGCTGCCTATGCACCGGGCGCGCACGCCCGCCACGCCTCAGTGCGGGGCGGGGCGGGGTCAGCAGCAGCGCCCCGCCCGACATGAATGGAGCCCCCCCGGGCCGTATTAGAGTGTACACAGAGAGAGGGAGAGAGAGAGAGGAAGAGAGAGAGAGAGAGAGAGAGAGAGAGAGAGAGAGAGAGAGAGAGAGAGAGAGAGAGAGAGAGAGAGAGAGAGAGAGAGAGAGAGAGAGAGAGAGAGAGAGAGAGAGAGAGAGAGAGAGAGAGAGAGAGAGAGAGAGAGAGAGAGAGAGAGAGAGAGAGAGAGAGAGAGAGAGAGAGCGAGAGAGCGAGAGAGAGAGAGTCGCGCGCGCGCGCACACACACACACACACTTATCTCCGGGCCCCGCGCGTGCGGCACGTGACGAGTACCCCGTAGACGACGGCGCGCAGCAGTACACCAGTACACCCGCGCGCATACGCAGCGGTGCGGGCGGAGCGGGGCGGCAGAAGTGTCGCGCCAAAAGATTTACTGCAGCGCATCACAAATTTACGACATGTTTCTCAGCTCCACATTACTCGGCGCGCGGTACACAAGTGAGCGGCGGCGGCGGCGGCCGCGGGACTGTTTCTGCCCCGTCCCGTCCGTCCGTACGTCGCTCTGTCCGTACGTCTTTCTGTCCGTAACGTCGCTCTGCACTGTCCGTCCGCCCAACTCACACATATTCATTCCCGCGCTTTTCGCCGCGCGCGCGCGCACGTTGGCGACACTGTGGCGTGGGCGCCCCCCCCCCCCCCCCCCCCCACCGCCCCCTTGAAATGTGCAACCATTCCGAACAGCACGAACCAGCAGCGGAATAACGGCGAGGAGAGCGACCCTACTCACGCACAATTATTTCCTTGCATTACGCTGACAATAATTTTGCTTTGTAGCCTCACCGCAGCACGCACGCCGCCGCGCCGGTGGAGGGAAGGGGCGTGGGGGCGGGGGCATCCGTCCGGCCGCCGCGCCCGCCCCGCCCCGCCCCGCCCCGCCCCGCCCCGCCCCGCTACCGGCCGAGCAGCGCGTCCGCCCGTCTTTTCGCGTTTTATTTCGGGAACCAACGTGGGGCGTGGCGGGGCGCAGCGCAAGCGCAGCTGGGAGGGGCCGCGCAGGGCTTTTGGTTGGCTCTGATCGGCAGACAGAGAGAGAGAGGACGCTCGTAGGGAATAGAGAGAGCGATAGAGAGGGAAAGAGAGGGACGGGGGGAGACAGACCGAATGCGACAGAGAGTGTCTTCTCTTACCGCGGCGGCGGCGCGCAGCTTGCGCTGCATCTGATGCAGGCGTGCACACCACAGGGGTCTTCCAATCACTCTCTGTAAGCCCTTCTGTCTATCTGTCTGTCTATCTACCTACAATCCACCTAACCATCCATCCATCCATCCATCCATCCATCCATCCATCCATCCATCCATCCATCCATCCCGACCATACACTTTGTCCGCGGTAATCACTGGTGATCACATCCCAAAAAACACTCTTTTCGTTGTTTTTCACGTGGTTGCAGGTTTTCCCTCAAGACGTTTCTTCAGAAATTTTACAAAAAACTGATGGTTATCACTGGTAATTGGTAATCGCGAGTACTGTACGCTCTAGAACCGAGTGATGGAACCCTCCATCCATCCATCCCTTTAAACCCGAGAAACGTGAGAGGGGGAAACGATCAAGTACTGTTAATAAAAATTCGACGTCACAACACAACGCGCGGCAACCCCGCAATGCTGTACCAATCTTGAAAAGAAGGTTAGAAAGACATGACGAGCAAGGAGGAGCTAAGGAACGCAAGTCCCGCGGCGCTAATGAGGGTCAGGCACGGCCCCGCCCCGCCCCACCGCGCCGCGCCCCGCCCCGCCACGCCCCGCTACACGGCCAACACGGATCAAAAATTAGCCAAGCCTCCAATTTTTCATAGCGAGCGCGTCGCGCCATCGTCTCGCGCCGTCGCCGCCGTATCGTTTTCTTTCAGGTTTTGCCGGCGGCGCGGCGGCGTCTGGCAGCTGAGGCGGCGTGGCGGGGCGGGGCGGGGCGGGGCGTGGCGTGGCGAGGCGGAGCGTAGCGTGGTGTGACGGGGCGGGGCGGGGCGGGGCGGGGCGCGGCGGCCGGTCTCAGAGGCGCGGGGCCGGCGCCGCAGGGCCACGTCCGTCCTGTCACTCGAGGCGCTTGGCGGCAGCGGGGCGGCGCGCGCGCGCCTGCTGCACAGCATCCGTGTCCACACGCGCTGCTCGCCTCACTTGCACCCGTTTAGCCCGCCCCGCCCCGCCCCGCTCGCCCCGCCCGCAGGAATGCATAATAACTAGCAGTGCAGATGCGCTCTGCTCCACTGGTGCGCCGGTGCGCCACGCCGCGCCGCGCCGTCCACCCGCAGTACGGTACGGTACGGCCCACAAATCATGCGGGTGAGCGACGGGCCGCGACGGCGACGCCCCGCCCCGCCCCGCCCCGCCACGCCCCGCCCCGCCATGCCCCGCCCCGCCACGCCCCGCCACGCCCCGCCCCGCCACGCCCGAAGCGACAAGGCGCAGGGCAGAGCAGGGGCAGGGAGGCCGCGACCGCGAACAAGCTCACGTCGGGTCGGGGCCGCGAGACAACCTGAACCTGGGCCGCTCCGAGCCCGCTCCAGCCTGCAGCGCGCCTGTCACTCGAGTGATCACTATAGGGTAACCGGGCCCCGCCCCGCCCCGCCCCGCCCCGCCCCGCCCCGCCCCGCCCCACCCCGCCACTCTGCCGTGACGGCCCGCCGCTGCTACTGCTGCCGCCCGGGAGATTCACGACCGTCAAAATCAATTTGGCCCCGCGACACCTTGTTTACGTAACACTGCGCGTGAGCGGGCGGGGCGGGGCGGGGCGGGGCGGGGCGGGCGACATTAGCGGGGCGTTCCATGTCTCATTCATCGGCGCGGCGCCGGCTGGTGGTGGTGTCAGTGGGGGGAGGTGGGGGGGGGGGAGTCGCCAGGATGCGGCCCGGCCCGGCCCGCGCGGCCGCTGCCCCAGAACCGTCCTGCATGTGTTTCAATTGGTTAATGGCTGCGAGCAGAAGCACAAAGACGAGGCCTGGCCGCGGGCAGAGCAGAGCAGAGCAGGGCCGCTGGCCGCGCGCCACGCCGCTCCGCCCCGCCCCGCCCCGCCCCGCCACGCCCCGCCCCGCCGGCCGCAGGCGCCTCGGGCCGGTCCGCGCCGCGCTGGCCCGCGCGCCCCGCCCCGCGTGATGCTTTTGTACCGGAAACCCTCATTGCAGGCGGCCGGAGGGGAGAGATGCCCCGCCCTGCGCGGCCCCGCCCCGCCCCGCCCCGCCCCGCCCCGCCCCGCCCCGCCCCGCCCGGCCCCGGCACGCGCCGCCCGCAGCCACCAACCTCCACCTGTCAGGCGACTCGACCGTACGCCGAACGCCCCAAGAAGACGAGCGCAGGTAGCGTGGCGCAACCCAGCTGACTGATTCAGAAGAGCGCTATTTTCGCTCTGTCTCTCTCGCACCCCCACATGGCGCGCGCCGAGTGAGTGCGAGAGAGACAGAGCGAAGAGAGCGCTCTTCAGAACCAGTCGGCTGGTCCGTCGAGACGCGGCGTAGGAATGCACGCGCGTGAGCGGAAGAGAGCGTGAGCGAGGGGAGGCTGTACAACGGCAGCCATGACGCGCGCCCTTCCCACCCCCGCTAGTGTGTCGGTCTAGCCGGCGTGCCTTGTTGCCTATCCTACGGTCTGCAGGCGCAGCCTACACCTCGCCTCGACCACTGAAGCCCGGAGTGGGGCAGAGCGGGGGCGGGGCGCGGGGTGGAGCGGGGGCGGGGCGGGGCGGGGCGGGGCGGGCGTTGAGCGGGGGCGGAGGCTCTATCCCCCGCCGCGGCATTCACATGCAAAGCCCCCTGCCGCTCTAGATAGAGGACGCACCCGACCCGGCGCAACGCTCGGTGGGGCGTGGCGGGGCGGGGCGGGGCGGGGTGGGGTGGGGCGGGGCTCGGCGGGGCGGGGCGTGGCGGAGCGCGGCGGGGCGTGGCGGGGCGCGGCGGGGCGTGGCGCGGCGGCGCGGTCACGCACGTCCGCGCGTCATTCTGTCAAATCCAGAAGCATACGCGATGCGAGCCGCGGGAGTCGCGGAAGGCGCAGTCAGACGAAATGGGCAACAATCTTCCTCCATGACGGCTCGGCTCGGCTCGCCAGCCAACGCAGAGGAGGAAGAGTCCTCCAGACCGAGAAAAATACTAAGAGAGTCGAGGATCAAAGTTACGAGTATCGTTTGGTCTGCTGATGAAACCTCGACCGCCCAACATCACCCTGCAAACTCAAGTGTTGTACAGTACTGCAGTAAAAAGTGAAGGACCAATGGTTCTGCAGTTTTTACTGTAGGACACCTTGTGTCGTACAGTTTTTAGCGCAGGACACCCTCTGTCCGACAGTTTTTAGTGTAGGACGCCGTAGGTCAGACACAGGTTGTCCTACAATAGAATATGTCGGACACAGGGTGTCCTGCACTAAAAACTGTAGGACACAGGGTGTCCTACACTAAAAACTGCAGGACACAGGTGTCCCTACACTAAAAACTGCAGAACCATTGGTCCTACACTTTTTACTGCAGTACTGTACGACACTTGAGTTTGCAGAGCATACCCTTTAACACTGTACCTTCAAAATGAACCAAACAAACCGTTATTGAACTTGAAACTCACAGTGAAACACTGTGCATTCAGCTCGTTGTACCCTACAATGTACAATAGATTTTAACAGTTTTCTATTTTGTTTAGAAGTAACAGTTCCACACTGTTGTTAGGGTGGGGTATTTTATAACAGTGAAGTGGGCAATTTTCTTTTGGACACTTCCGGGCAAGAAAAAAAAAGCGTCGTCAGTAAAGAGTAGTCGCAGATATTGGGTGCAGCGGGACTGCAGGATGGCATTGCAGTCCCCCCCCCCCCTCTCTCTCTCTCTCTCTCTCTCTCTCTCTCTCTCTCTCTCTCTCTCTCTCTCTCTCTCTCTCTCTCTGTCCCTCCCCTCCCCTCGTCACGTGGTCGCCCACCGTCGCGCAGAGCAGCAGTGTATCGGCCGCAAAAGATCAAGTGCAGGGTCAATAACAGCACCACGTCGGCCCCTCCCCTCTCTTCCCCTCGGCTACGCTGCGGGGGGGACCCGCTCCCGTCGAAGAGGGAGAGGTGGCGAAGGGTGATGGCCCGGCCCGGCCCCGCCCCGCCCGGCCCCGCCCCGCCCCGCCCCGCCACGCCCATCCCCAGGGCGCTCTCCAATGGGCCGCACTTTATGGTCGACCAAATTAACACCTCCCCGACAACGACAAGCTGAGCGGCGCTGCGACAGACGGAAGCACCGTGTCGTAGCACCTCGCCGACGGGGCGGGGGGGAGGACGGGCCACCAGCAGCACCTCGCCGTCCAGCCTGGCGCGCTTACGGACGGCCCCGCCCCGCACCCCGCCTCACCCGAGTCATAGTTATCGAGCCGTCGATAGGGGGTCAGGCGTAAAGTTCCGACGGAAAAAAAAGAAAGTTTGGAAGAAAGAGAACAGATACTAGCTGATCGGCTAAGGGCCGACACCCGGAAGAGGGGAAGGGTATAAAAATAAGCCACAAGTAAGGAAAAAAAAGAATGTAAAAAAAAATGAAGAGCGGCCGGCGTCGACGAGATAACGAACAAGTCGTGTTCCTCCGACTTGAATGGGTCTCAAATTTATCTACGTTGCATACGATCTCCGGTTCGGAGCTTATCGCTCAAGCGAGCCCCCGCGAAAAAACAGCAGCCAAGTCCACTTGAATACTCTAGCGGAACAGAAACGATAGGTATATGAACAGTCACTTCACGCAGAAAAGTCACCATAAAGTTACTCCACGAAAAACGATATAATTTTTGTTTTGTTCTGAAGACATATCACCGTCAACTTAATCGAGGGGGTGTGGCGTCGAGCACAGCAGCAACAATCACTACACACTACAAATGGAAATGCACTTTTCCGTATAAATCGTATGTACGCATATCAACATAGAGATTCAGTAACGAAATTGCGCGTCACTATGAATAACATTGTACATAAATCTGTTCATCATTATACGTTATCTATACATGCATATATTTATGCAGATCTATGTGTAGCGTAATATTCCACCAATAAAACTACGGATGATTGTGTTCATAAAGCTGTATGTTTACGTACATGTGATGTGTATGAAAAAGTGCATTTCTATTTGGTGTGTCGGTACAGGGCTCCCCTACAGTCTCCCATTCCCCTACGGCGCGGGTCGGGGCGGGCGAGTACTGTACCGCAGTCTCGCTCACCTTCCCCTTCAGCAGAGCGCATCGCTGCTTCCGGCCGGCCGGACTGCCACTGAACACCACCGGGCAGGGCGGGGCGGGGCGGGGCGGGGCGGGGCGGGGCGGGGCACACCGGCCCGTCACCCGACTCCAGAACTCGGTAACCACCGCCCGGCCCGGCCCCGCCCGGCCCCGCCCGCCAGCCCACCGCACCGCGGCACGCCGGGTACGCCCGGCACGCCACACTCTATGGTCTGGAAGCCTCGGGCTCGGGCTCCTCGTGTCCTGCCCGCCCCGCCCCGCCCCGCCCCGCCCCGCCCCGCCCCGCCCCGCCCGTGGGAAACAAAGAGGCAGCAGCCTGGCCGGGCGGGCGGGCCGGGCCGGTCGCTTAGCAACAGGACGCTATGCTGACTCACAGCCGCAGCATCGCAGCATCGCAGCCGCGGCTGGCAGCCGCAGGCCGGCCTGGGCCCGGGCCCCAGTCAGTCAATCTCTGCCCCCCTCCCCCGCGCGCGCCCCGCCCCACCACGCCCCGCGAGAACGCCGCGCCGCGCCGCACCGCCCCGCCCCGCCCCGCCCGCTGGCACACATCATACATATCGGTCACGTGGCTGCTTCTCCTTTCAGACATTGGACCGTGCCTGTCCCTGTCGAGAGCCGTGTTGAGCACGGGCGGACATGTGTAGTACGGGAACGGGAGGTGATCCCCGGTACACGGCGGGGCGGGGCGGGGCGGGGCGGGGCGGGGCGGGCCACATGGCATGTCGCGGTGGAGCCGCACGGCACGGCACGGCGCCGAGCTCAGTCTTCCAGACTGCCACATATAGCTCCCTTCCCTACTGCCGCGGCATGCTGTTGGGCCCCTGGCCGCCCCTGGCCGGGCCGGGCTGGGCCGGGGCCCGGTGCCGAAGGACGGGCTAGGTGTGAGTGAGACCTGCCGCGCCCCGCCCCGCCGCGCCGCGAGTGTCAGATGACGGGTGAAAGAGGATGGCAGGGGGAGGAGGGGGAGGGGGGGAAGACAAATACATGTACGGAGGGGGCGGGGGGGGGGAGGGGGCGGCCAGTACGGCGACAAAATTATACGTGCGACATCAATAGCGACCCGACGAATCTTTACACTACAGGTGTACCGTGCACACACACACACACACACACACACACACACACACACACACACACACACACGCATGCACTCCTCTCAGTCACGGTTCCACTGCGACAGGGACACCACAATGCACTGCGTATCCTGTGTCACGTGACCTCCCGCGCGCGCACACACACACACACACACACACATGCACGCGCGCGCGCGCACACGCACACAGTCACAAACGTCGACAAACAGACAGACAGGCAAAGGGCAGGGCAGGGAGACATCGTTTGGCCCGTGCCGTGTCAGTCACTAATAACCGATGTATAGCACCACACATGTTTGACTTCGTGATATACGACAAGGGAGAAAAGGGGGAGCGAGCGAGAGAGAGAGAGAGAGAGAGAGAGAGAGAGAGAGAGAGAGAGAGAGAGAGAGAGAGAGAGAGAGAGAGAGAGAGAAGAGGACGGACGCGGGCGTAAGACAAACGCAAACACTGTGTCACGAGCTTGTCACGCGTGCCTCACACTGTCGTGCGCGGGATGGAGGGCCGGGCGAGCGAGCGACTCGTATCCCCAAGAGCGTATGTGTACCCGGCCGGGCCCGGGCTGGCGCGGCCGGGCCGGCGCGCGGATTAAGGGATCGATACACTAGTGCAGTGCAGGTACACTGGCTACACCAGAGGGACACATTACACATTCATTGGCTCCAAATGAGATCTCGAGCATCTGACTTTCAAATAGCGCCTCGTATCGTATCTGCGCGGCGGTAGCAGGCGGTAGCAGGCGGTAGCCCCGGAGCGGAGCGGCATAGCACCCGGGCACCATGCGGCGGAGGGAAACCCAACACTTTTCACTCACTTTCCGTCAGAGTGTGAGTGTGAGTGTGAGTGTGTGTGTGCGCGCGCGCCTAGCAAGTGCTGAGCCCGTGGCGGGCCCGACACAATAAGATGCCCCCGCTCCCCCTGGCATTCTCATTCCTCACACAGCGCTCGGTAGCGTCGTACGGACCGTAACGCCCCTGGACGCAAACACACACACAGAGAGAGAGAGAGAGAGAGAGAGAGAGAGAGAGAGAGAGAGAGAGAGAGAGAGAGAGAGAGAGAGAGAGAGAGACGAGAAGCAGACATTGGGGTTGGCTCAGACGCAAGAAAGCCCCGCCGCGCTTCCTTGATGAGCTTCCCCACGCCAGACCAGCCTGTGACAGGACAGCCTGGCACACACAGTGGCACACTCGGTGGCACACTCAGCGGCACAGCCGGTGGCACACTCGGTGGCACACTCAGTAGTACACTCAGTTGGTACACTCAGTGGCACAGCCCGGGTTCCAGTGAACATGCACGTAAGGTTAGGCCAGCAGGTTAGTAAGGCGCCCCGCCCGGCCCCGCCCCGCTCTCAGATAGGGACTGCGCCTACGCCCTGTACTGTATACACTCTGGCATTTCCCGCCATTTCGGCCGCTCGCGCTTTTTGCCCCGCGCGGCGAGGCGTGGTGGCGTTGCCTGGCGTTAGGCCCCCAGAGCGAGGCGCGGCGCGGCGCACGGCTGGCGAGACGCCGGTCGCTGTGGAGGGGGAGGGGAGGGGGAGGAGGGGTAGACTCAGCTGGAGTTGCGCCGTGGTGGGGGAGGGCGCCCGGGAGGAGGGGGCGGGGAGGAGGTGGGGGAGCGTAGCGTCGCCACGCTAGTGCGGTGGAGGGGGCCGCCCCCCCCCCCTCCCTCAGCGCGAGGGCCCCGCGTGGGGCGCTGCAGGGCCGGGCCCCGGGCGGGCCCCCCGCGCATAAATCGGTGCAGGATCAGCAATATGCGCCGCTGCAGGACGCGGCTGGGAGGCGCAGGCCAGGCCGCGGGCAGGCCCAGGCCGGCCTTATCGGACGGAACGTCCACCAGCAGGGGCCGGGCGGGGCGGGGCGGGGCGGGGCGGGGCGGGGCGAGGCAGGGCGAGGCGAGGATGGGTGGGGTGCGGTGGGGCGGAGCGGGGCGGGGTGGGGGGGGGGGGGGGGGGGGGGGGGGGGGTGAGGCGGGGTGAGGCGAGGCGGGGTGGGGCGGGCGCAGCGGGGACGGCCACGGCGCGCTTCCTGTCACGTGCGGCCGCTCATTTAAGACAGAAATGCGGGCGGCGCAGCAGCAGCAGAGGAGAGGGGCCCGTCCGGGCCGTGCAGTGCAGGCAGGGCCGTACGCCGTACAGGCCCAGGCGTTGTTATTAGTGCTGTTGTTTTTCTTTTATCCTCCCCAAACAACAGCCCGGTGCAGCACGGAGTGCACCGTGTGCCCGCCCCGCCCCGCCCCGCCCCGCCCCGCCGCGGGAGCGTACGTGAGCAGCACGCCGCCGGGCCGATACCGGAAACGGACTGACCCGCCGTCACCGCCGCCCCGGCACGGCCGTGCCCGCGTCCCGGCCCACCGCACATGGAAACGTCAGGGTATAGAGAGAGAGAGAGAGAGAGTGAGAGAGAGCGGGAGGGCCGGGGAGAGAGAGAGAGTGTGAGAGAGAGGACATGAGAGAGGTGCGGGGCGCGGGGGGCAGAGACAGTTGGACCTGCCCGGCCCGGCCCGGCCCTCCGCGCGCTATAAATACTCGTGTTTTGACACGGCGCGCAATCTGTTTCTTGTCTCGGGCTTGCCGCTTTGTCGCTTTTGGCCTCGTCGGCGTCACGGCGGCGGTGCGCGGCGCGGCTCCTCGGGGCACGCGGCGCGGCCCGCGCCGGAGCACTGGGCGGGGCGGGGCGGGGCGGGGCGGGGCGGGGCGGGGCGGGGCGGAGCTTGCCGCGACTGTCACTACCACTGCTAAGTGCCCATAGCCCGGCCCGCGAGTTCCCTTGGGAGCACTTCTATTTACCTACTCATCGCGACTTTCTTGCCTCCAATTTGGAGACCGATGCCGATGGCGCCGTACGAGTTAGGCAGCAGAGCCCACGAGGACCAGTCTAGCCAGAAAAGTAGGCAATAAGTAGCCCAAACACAGTGGAGTAAGGCGGGCTGCATCTGTGCTTATGCCTACTAGGAAACAGGTACGCACCTGGGCTGCCTAGTTGGCAGGAGCAGATCCAGCCCGCTTCATGCACCGGGTGTTTCTTTGAATGCGTAACAGTGTGGAAGAATCGCATACTCTCCCGCGCTTCAGGCAGGGGCCATGGCGCCTTACGGGCGAGTGGGATAGGCAAACCCGCAACACTGTTACGCATTCAAAGAAACGTCCGGTACTCCGCAGTGTTATTGCCTACTTTTCTGGCAACACTGCCGTGCCGGGCACCACGTGCTGCCAGCGCCCGTTGTACTGTCCCATCACACGGCTCAGCGGCAAAGTGACCCGCTTGCCGCCGCCTGTGATGGGAGCGTGCATTGCGAAACGCATCACGCGACGCCAAGGCAGCGCCACGGGGCCCCACGGGCCGTCGCCGCACAGCGCCGCACCGCGCCGAGGGGAGCGGTGCAGCGGCAGCCGCAGGCGGGGCGGGGCGGGGCGGGGCGGGGCGGGGCGGGGCGGGGCGGGGCAGGAGCGGAGCATTGCGGAAGACGGGGCGGGGCAGGATTTGGATTATCTTCTCCGATTTGGCTGATATTTGGTGGAGTGAGCACATGCCCTAGACGGGATGCCGAGAACGCACCGCCGACCAGACCGACCAGGTCCGATTTTCACGGTGCACAATTTGTGTCGAAAGTTTCGGAGCAATTTATCAATTTTTAGGTTTGCGAATTGAATTTGGGTGCATTTTGAACTATTCAGATTTCGGCAGGACTGTGGTCGCGGGCGTGAAGTCGGGGCATCGGGGCGGGGACGTAGAATCTCATCAAAGGAATTGTCTAAATCGGGGCGGGCCGGGAGATTTACGGCTCATAGTTTAGGAGATAATAGCAACAAACGCCGAAAATTACCTGTGTCCCGACCAGGGTCTAGATTTTCAATGGTGCACAAATGTCAATGAATTTTGAGGCGGACGTTGCGCGTCCCGAGGTACAGTGTATTCGTAGAAATGGCGACAGGACGGGGCGGGGCGGGAGAATCGGGGCGGGGTGGGGGCTTGGTCTCATATTTTAGACGGGGCGGGGAACCGTTTAGAAATGGCAGGCGGGGGCGGGGGTGGCAGCACAACGCGACGGGACGTTGTACAAAAAATTTTTCCCCAATTTTTAACTTTTGACCCCATGGGATTGTATTTCACCCTAAAATACTATCTGCACAATGTCCCATGCCATCGCAGGGTCACTCGGTGTAGCACCGCGATGCAAAACACTTGAAATCGAATTCGTAGACAGGACGGGGCGGGGCGGGGCGGCTGGAAGGCGGGGCCTGGAAGGGGCGTAGGTAAGGGACATTGTGAATGGTATTGTAGCCGGTGAAATACAATCCCGCGACGGGACGTCGACACGACACACCGCCGTTAAGACCGGAAATTGGGGTCGAAAATTTTTTTGCTACAAACTTACACCCTGCGGACATTTCTAAACACGCGGTTCGTCCTGTATTCGGTAAAATATGAGACGGGCAGGTTCATTGGATTCGGGGCAGGGCATGGCGGGGCATTTTCTACAAGCGTGGACCTCAGGAGCACAACGCGAGAGCCTCAAAACCATTTTTAGACCATTTCCCCAAGATTTGGGACTTTTTAGGTAATTTTCGGCGTTTGTTTGCTATTATCTCTCCAAAGTCGCGGGCATGAGTAGCCGGACCAAATCCCAGGTCCCAGATTTGGATCTTTGATGAATTCAGTGGCATTAGATGAACGGGGCGGGGGCATGGCGACCTTTTGGAGCGGGGAAAACTCCTAGGCGGGGCATAGTTCAAAATACGCGACACGACACGCATTCAATTCGCCTACCAAACCTAAAAAGTCGATAAATTGCTCCAGTTCAGACAATAAATTTTTGTCGGACCTGGTTCTCGGACGAAGTGTATTCAGTTAGCGATCCCTCTCAGGGGCAATTAACACTCCCAGGGCAAATATCAGCGGGGCAAATCGAGAGATGAAATCCAACTCTGTCATGTCTTATATAATTTGTGCTCTGTGCTCCGGCTCCCGCCCGCCATTTGCACCTGCCGACTGCAGACCCGACCGGGGGTCGATTTTAACGGTGCACAAATGTCAAAGTCGCACGGGCGGGACGGACCACGCGGTCCCGCAGGACGAGTGTATTCAGTGGCGACAGGACGGGGCGGGGCGGGGCGGGGCGGGGCGGGGCGGGGCGGGGCGGGGCGGGGCGGGGCGGGAGCACAACGCGACGGGACGCGACACGACACGCACCGCCGACCAGACCCGACCGGGGGTCGATTTTAACGGTGCACAAATGTCAAAGTCGCACGGGCGGGACGGACCACGCGGTCCCGCAGGACGAGTGTATTCAGTGGCGACAGGACGGGGCGGGGCGGGGCGGGGCGACCGCAGCCGCAACTAGATTCCCACGCGGCGCTACCGCCCCGCCCCGCCCCGCCCCTCCGATACCCTTTTTGATTATTCTTCCCTCCCGCACCCTCTCTCCCGGCTCTCCCAGAGGTCTCGGATTTCGAGGCGGGAGAAGCGGGCTCCAGGCCAGGGGGCCTGCGCCTGCGCGCTGCGGTCGTTTTGGCGTCTCGCAAAAACTTCGGGAGCCACTTCGGTAAAGAATTTGATGGGAAAAGACCGCGCCGTGCGGGGTGGGGCGGGGCGGGGTGGGGCGGGGCGGGGCGGCGCTGCGTGAGGACAAGGCTGATGCTGAGGGCCTCGCCTCATCTGTCCAGCAGGACGAGGGCTCCAGCCACGAGGGCGCGCTCAACCCCGCCCCGCCCTGCCCCGCCCCGCCCCGCCCCGCCCCGCGTACAGCCTCGGCCCCCTCCACATGCCATGTGCATGCCGGCTGCTCTGGACCAGATTGCAAATCCCCCCTCCCCTCCCCCGGCCCCTCATCCCGTATGCCTCTTAACCCTCCCCCCCCTCCCCCCCCCCCCCCGGCAGCAATAACTGGGAACAATGGGGCACACCACGGCTTCAGAGAGGTCTCCACTCCGCTACGCTCCGCGTCCCCCAGCCCGGGGCGACAAGGGGCCTAACTACACCGCGATCACAACTCCTTACCCGTGGGTATCAGCCGTCCGGGACGTCGCGACGGGGATCAAGGGGGAGGGGGGAGGGACAGGGGAGGACGGGGGACCCGCGGCATTGAGACTGGTGCAGCGCCGCGCCAGGGGGGAGGGGAGGGGGAGGTGGGAGGTGTGTGGAAGGCACCTGACGGACCCGACGTAGCGTGGCGTAGCGTGGCGTGGCGTAGCGTGGCGTAGCGTGCCGTGCGTGAGTCGGCATAACTCAGTCACGTCGAGTGACAGCGTCAAAAATACATTCCCACTCGATTGTACGCGACGCATGCTGCGCTGCGCTGCGAGCCGAGGCCGGGGCAGGGGCAGAGGCATGCGGGCAATTTCGATAAAGACCACAAACGCGGGGGAGTAAGGGTGAAGGGAGGAGGAGGGAGAGGAGGAGGGGGAGGAAGGGGGAGGAGGAGAGGGAGGAGGAGGGGGAGGAGGAGGGGAGGAGGAGGAGGAGGAGGGGAGGAGGAGGAGGGGAGAAGGAGGGGAGGAGGAGGAGGAGGGGGAGGAGGAGGGGGAGGAGGAGGGGGAGGAGGAGGGGGAGCGCATGGAGGAGATACATAACGGCTTTAATTACAGACGGCCGATGCTGATCACATGGTGTGTGCGGGTGTTTGTGGTCCAGAGAAAATGGCCGTGTATGTGAGAGTCGAGTGTGCGGACGTGAGGACCGGCCGGCTGTTACCGCGATCTCCAGGGCTCCAGCTGTACCGTGTCACCCTCTACCCTCCGGTCCGGCTGGTCCCCAGAGCAGCGAAGAGAGGTGAGAGTGAGACGTTCGAACTAGAACATAGCTCCCTCTCACTCTCACCTGTCGTTTCCGGACGCATCTGAGCTCGCTCTCTTCGCTGCTCTGCTGGTCCCCGCACCACCCCGCACCAGATCAGCTGCAGCGCCACCGTCGCCATGGCGCGCTGCGCTATGAAGCAATACAAAGTTTTGACAGGACACGCTTCCTCTTCCCCTCGCGCTGCCCCGCCTCGCCCCGCCTCGCCCCGCCCCGCCTCGCCCCCCACCCCGGCCCGCCCCGCCGGGAGCGCGCTCAGCCTCAGCATGAGCGTCTCTAAGCCTCGCATCGCCAAGTCTCTTAAGCGGTTTGTTCAAACTGTAATCGACGCCCCAGCCAGCAGCATCCCCGAGGAGAAAGAGAGCGAAGGAGGAGAGGGGCAGAGAGGAAGCGGAAATAAGGATGTAGAGAAATAATAAGAGAGGAATATGCGACGGGGCGAAGGACATCCAGGGCAACAAGGGGGAAAGAGGATGAAACTAGCCCGCGCTGCTCGCGGATAGAACAGGGAGACGAAGGCGACAACAACAGCGATAAATGCTGATAGACGTACGGCAAGAGGATAGGTGCGGCGCAGAGCGGAGCGCCATGGAGTAGGCGGTGGCGCCGCCCCGCCCCGCCCCGCCCCGCCCCGCCCCGCCCCGCCCCGCCCCGTTGCGCAACCTCAGCTCCGACCGTCATCGGCTTCGCTATCTTAGCGCGGGCCTCGGGCGTGGCGTGGCGTGGCGGGGCGTGGCGGGGCGTGGCGGGGCGTGGCGGGGCGGGGCGTGGCGTGGCAGGGCGCAGGGCGGAGCAGTAACGCCATATGCACGGTTCATTGCCCGGGCCGGGCCGGGCCGGGCCGGCGCGCCCAGACAGTAGGCATTGGCTCGTGACGTTTGCTCTGCCTGCCCCTGCCGCTCCGCTGCCGCGTCATGGCAGATAATCTCTGACGCGCGGCTCCGCTCGTCCTCATGGCGAACCGAAGGGCCAGGGGATGGGGGGATGGGGGGCAGGGGGCAGGGGGGCAGGGGCAGGGGGGCAGGGGGCAGGGGGCAGGGGGCAGGGGATGGGGGTAGGGGCAGGGATCGGGGCAGGGGGCAGGGGGCAGGGGATGGGGGCAGGGGCAGGGGGCAGGGGGCAGGGGGCAGGGGATGGGGGCAGGGGGCAGGGGATGAGGCAGGGGGCAGGGGGCAGGGGATGGGGGCAGGGGGCAGGGATGGGGGCAGGGGGCAGGGGGCAGGGGGCAGGGGGCAGGGGGGCAGGGGGGCAGGGGGCAGGGGGGGAAGGGGGGGGCAGGGGGGGGGCACCTGCGCGCCCCGCGTCAGCCGCGACAGAAACAGAGAGAGGAGAGCTGCAGCAGCAGCCAAGCCAATCCCGCTGCAGTGCAGATCAGACCAGCGTCTCTGTCTCACTTTGCTGGCAGGTGCCCGCCCCGCCCCGCCCCGCCCCGCCCCGCCCCGCCCCGAATCTGAATCTGGCAGCCCGGTGTGGCGCGGCGGGTGCGGCGGGTGCGGCGGGTGCGGCGGGTGCGGCGGGTGCGACACTCGCTCCCACTGTCCTCCTGAAGGTGCGTCCGGCGGGGCACGTGGCGGCGTGGCGGGGCGTGGCGGGGCGTGGCGGGGCGTGGCGGGGCGTGGCGGGGCGTCGTGCCGGCGCCTCTGAGCAAACGGGCGCGCGCAGCGCCAGCCGCGCCCCGCCCCGCCACTCCACCAGGGCCAATCGCAATGGTACACACACACACACACACACACGCGCGCGCGCGCGCTCGTACACGGTCACACGTACGCGCTCGTGTTGTTCAGCCCTTGACAATGCGTCAGCTAGCGCCACAGCACCACGCGACCGCACACCTGGGCTGGCCCGGCCGGAATACTCCACCGAGCAACACCACTTTTCTTGTTTTTGCATAGTACAGTCAAAAGTACAAGGTAGACGCACGTTAAAACCGTGTGAGGCTGAGCTAACAGTGCGCTTATCTTGGCCTGCGGTGCGCTGAAGCTGGAAGCTGCCACGGTAAAAACGGTTCCTTGGTGTCCAAGGACCATCGGAAAGATTCTAGGACGGGGGTGGGAAAAAGCATTTGGCCGTCCTTGAATCGTTCCGGCGGTCCTTGGACATCAAGGGACCGTTTTTCCCGTGTGAAACACCGATTTACAATTGGTAGTTTTGGATTGGTGGTTGGCAAGCCTGTCGACATCTCACCCCTGGCGCCTTACTTCACGCCGCCTTCCCGTCGGTCTCCCCTTGGCGCTTTCTGACAGGGCTGAGCATTTCACGGTAAAATAAGTTTCTTGAATTTCAAGACCATAGGTCTTGGATCTTAGGGAGAACGCCAATGACAACCAAAGCTGGCTCTTGAAATTCAAGAGACTATTTTCACCGTGTTAAAGTTCAAATTAAATTTCAATTGAAATCTAGCCCAGCCAATGAGAAAACGCCGCGCACGTGAAAAGGCGCACGTGTTTGGGCCGTATTTACGTTTCTCAATGAGTCGCATGCAGCAGGAGGCGGAGCAGTATAGTAGACGACGCTTTCCATCAGCCGACGATTTAGCGTAACTCGATCGCGGTAAGAATCATGTCCCCGGGCCGGCCGCACGGAGACCCAACCGCGGGGACCGACGGCGACGCATGAAATTCGACACCAGCATGACCAGGCCGGGCGCGCGGGGCTGGGCAGGGCGGGGCGAGGCGGGGCGAGGCGGGGCGGGGCAGGGCGGGGCGGGGCAGGGCGGGGTGAGGCCACACCACACGGAATCACGTAAGGCGGCCGTGCCGACGGCGGCGGAAGGAGCAGGACAGGTGAGTGAGGAGGCGGGGCGGGCGGGGCGGGGCGGGGCGGGGCGGGATCTAACGGGGTGATAAGAGGCGCCCCCGCCCCCGCCGGGCCGGCCGGCGCTCCACCCTCCACTCTCGGCCCCGGGCCGGGCTCACAAGGGAACATACCTAAGTGTTACCCTCCGATTTTGATCCGCCTTTAGGGTTTTGAAGGTTGACTATATGCATGACGATTGCCGAAAAAAGTTCGTGCCCAATTTGATATCTTGGGGTTGAAAGGTGGTCTCCAATTTCTCCAAAAAGCCATATGTAAGCCCATGACCAAATATGAAGAATTTTAAAAAAATAATTTCATGTCTCCTAAGGGGTAACTCGGCGAGTTGAGACCCTCTGGGCTAAAATTTCGTCCGTTTCGCTCTATCTCTTACCGTTTAGGCTGTAGAGGCGGTTTTACGGTGCGAATAAGCTAATAGGGACACTTTACACCCAAGAAACCGCCCCTACAGCCCAAACGGTAAGAGATAGAGCGAAACGGACGAAATTTTAGCCCAGAGGGTCTCAACTCGTCGAGTTACCCCTTAGGAGACATGAAATTATTTTTTTTTAATTCTTCATATTTGGTCATGGGCTTACATATGGCTTTTTGGAGAAATTGGAGACCACCTTTCGACCCCAAGATATCAAATTGGGCACGAACTTTTTTCGGCAATCGTCATGTATATAGTCAACCTTCAAAACCCTAAAGGCGGATCAAAATCGGAGGGTAACACTTAGGTATGTTCCCTTGTCAGCCCCAGGTGGGGCGGGGGCGCCGGCCTGCACACGGCTGAGGACGGGAAGGGCGTCCTCTATACCACGTGCACAGCACACGCGGGTGAACGAACAACCATAGGGATCCGTATAACTTAAGTTACATGATAATATGATAATTATCATAACACGAACGAATGTTAGTCTGTACTTAACGTAACAAAAGACAGGCTCCGATAAAAGTTAAAGTTATAGAATTTCAAGTGTGTCCCAAATCATTCGTGAACGATGTACATGTACACGTGGTTTGCACCATCCGAACCCATAACTTATTTGAAAGAGCCAGAATAGAAGTTACAAGTTGTAACTTAAACGCCTAACATAACGTTTAAGGAGCTTAAGTAATAAGTTACGCACGGTTAAAAAGTTTCTTTTATTTCAAGACCCGGTCTTGGATGCCATTAGCGTTCTTCATAAGATCCAAGACCGGGTCTTGAAATACATGAAACTTTTTTTTACCGTGCGAGGCTTGCGTTCACCACCGACGTTTGACGTCTCAGGGCTGGACGTTGGGCCGAAGCTGCTCCCCGCCAGGCTGGGCTGAGCGGCGCTGCATAGAATCAAACAGCTCGCGGCCAATACAGCGGGGCGGGGCGGGGCGGGGCGGGGCGGGGCGGGGCGGGGCCGCCGCGCACCAGAGCCCCGCCATGCCATGCGCCACGCCCCGGACGGGGACGAGACGGATGACAGACGGACGGACGGACAGAGGGGCCGGCGGGAGGGGCACGACGACGAGCGGGCCGGGGCGGGGCCGGCCGGGCGTCCCCGCGTACGACGCCGCGCAGCGCACTCATGTTTCTCATTTACGGCAGCTCACGCAGCCGATGCAAATGCTCCCGACACGACACTGCTCCAAAGAGCTCAACGCCCAGCCCGGACCGGACCGGCCCGGACCGGCGTCGTAGAAAATATACGGCAGCAGGGCCGGAGCCGTCCCGCCCCGCCAGCATCAGGACCGAGGGGGTAACCACTCGCGAAATCCTGTGTACAAACCTGCGGAAATCCCGATGAAATCCGCAGAAATCTCGATGAAATCCGCAGAAATCTCGATGAAATCCTCAGAAATCTCGATGAAATCCTCGGAAATCTCGATGAAATCCTCGGAAATCTCGATGAAATCTTTGGAAATCTAACTGAGAAATCTCATGAAATCTCATTGAAATCCTGTGAAATCTTGTGAAATCTCATGAAATTTTATGACATCTAAGATAAATCTTGTGAAATGTCATGAAATCTCAGAGAAATCTCCCAAAATCTGAGAGAAATCTTGTGCAATCAGTAGAAATCCCGTGTACACTAGGATGGGGAGTGGTTGCCCCCTCGAGCAGGACCATCATAATCCGAACACCCCATACAGCATGCCGCCGCCGGCAGCGTGCACAGCGCGGCGCGGCGCGACCGCGGGCACGGCGGACCAGATATCGACGGTTCGCGGCCTAAAGCCTGCGGCGTGGCGTGGCGTGGCGGTGCGTGGCGTGGCGGGGTGTGGCCGGGTAGGGATGAAAGGGCGCACCAGTCGATGCCAAGTAGGGTAGGGGGCGGCGGGGGCCGCCGCGGCGCGGCGCCCAGCCGACCCGCCAACCGCCAGCGTCACATCTCACACATCGGAGCGCCGCCTCCGGCCCGCCCCGCCCTGTCAAAGACCCCCGTCATCTGCCCCTGCCTTTACAAAATTTTAAGGACACTTGGTATCGACTTGTGATTCCTAAACGAGCACAAATAGGCTTTCGTAAATTTACGAATCCGATCGTAAAGTTACAACACCGTTTCGAAATCAAAACTTACGAAAACAGTCGTAAATTTAAAGAGATATCTTTTACAGTGCTCCGCACAGTAGTTTCGTCTCTCTCTGTCCTTGTCGCACTCATGCGGCACGGCCATAAGGAGCAAGAGAGAGGGCACTGTTACACGACGCTGTTCGGAATCACCCTGCTGGACCGCTAATAAAGCAGAACGGCGGCCCGAACATCATGTGCCCCACATGGCCGGCGCGCCGCCTCGGCTCGGCTCGGGCCGGAAGGCCAAGGCTGGAGAGGGAGGCAGCAGGAGAGGAGAGCAGCAGGAGAGGAGAGCAGCAGGAGAGGAGAGCAGCAGGAGAGGAGAGCAGCAGGAGAGGAGAGCAGCAGGAGAGGAGAGCAGCAGGAGAGGAGAGCAGCAGGAGAGGAGAGCAGCAGGAGAGGAGAGCAGCAGGAGAGGAGAGCAGCAGGAGAGGAGAGCAGCAGGAGAGGAGAGGAGAGGAGAGGAGAGGAGAGCAGGAGAGGAGAGCAGCAGGAGAGGAGAGCAGCAGGAGAGGAGAGCAGGAGAGGAGAGCAGGAGAGGAGAGCAGCAGGAGAGGAGAGCAGCAGGAGAGGAGAGGAGAGCAGGAGAGTCGGACCACGTGACCCTGCAGGGCAGGGTACAGCAGGACCGCGGCGACAGGAGGCGGAGGGGGAGGAGGAGGAAGAGGACGGATAATGAAGCGTGGGAGAAACAGGAGGAAGGAAGAGACGACAAAAGGAAAGAAAAAGAGCGTCAGCCAGGGAGGGCATAGGCATGGACGGACACCCGCCTCGCAAACCTGACCTGGCGGGCGGGCGGGCGGGCAAGTGCCGTTGGGCCCGCGGGGGCCGGGCGGGGCAGGGCGGGGCAGGGCGGGGCAGGGCGGGGGCAGGGCGGGGGCAGGGCGGGGCAGGGCGGGGCAGGGCGGGGGAGAACAGCGGGAGGCCAGGCCACATTTGGAAATTGAACCTGCTGCCGGGCGGGCCGGGCCGGGCCGGGCTCCGCCGGGAGCCGCCTGACTGCGGAGGTCACGAAGGGCCTGACGCACAAGAGCGCGGCCCTGCGGCCCTGCGGCCCTGCTCGTGGACGAGCACTGCTGCTGCTGCTGGCCCAACTCGTGCGATATGAAAATGAATGAGCGGTTGTGTCTCGTCCCGACGCGCTGGTCTGGCGGTGCCCGGACCCCCCCCCCCCCCCCCCCCGCCCCACCCCATGTCGCTCTTGTGCGCAAGACGGGAGGGAGGAAGGGGGTGTCGCGGGGCGTAGCGTCAGTCAGGGCGGGGGCGGGGGGCCGGGCGGGGCCGGGCCGGGCCGGGGCCTCATGGGCCTTCCTTCCTTAGCCTGCGGGGGCCGAGCTGGCAACAGTGCCACACAGCAGACAGAACCAGCCCGACGAGCAGCTGAGGCGCGGCGCGGCGTGGCGCGGCGTGGACGACGCCGGGCCAAGAGGGACGGGACGGGCCGCGGGTTCGCGAGAGCAAGGGGCCAGCAAAAGCGTCTCCTTCCGAGACAGAGAGAGTGAGATAGTGAGTGAGAAAGAGTGAGAAAGAGTGAGAGAGAGAGAGAGAGAGAGAGAGAGAGAGAGAGAGAGAGAGAGAGAGAGAGAGAGAGAAAGGGAGACGGAGAGAGGCGACGCGACGCACGGCCGCCGGCCGCGTCTCTCACGTCGACAGGACGGCGTCGTCTGCACTTAGGCCCCTCCGGCCAGACCCCGCGAGACCGGGCCGACTCGTCGCAGAGCGTTCCCGGAAGTCTGTCAGAGCGCCGACGTCTCAAGGTCACCAGGAGAGCGAGGAGAGCGGAGAGGGGGAAGGGGGCGGGGGGGGGGGGGAGAGGAGAGCAGAGGCTCGTTCACCGGGGCAGGCGACCAGGCCCCCCGGACCTGGACCTGGGGTCGGGCAATCATCGTTGCGGACGGGACGGAAAGATGTGACGTCCAGCCGCCGGCCGGCCGGCCGACCGGCCGCGAGCGCGGGGAGCGGGGCGGGGTGGGGCGGGGCGGACCGACCACACCTCCGCGGCGTCACGTGGTGTGGGGCGTGGCGGGGCGGGGCGCGGCGCGGCGAGGCTAGGCGCAGCTCCGAATACATTGTGCGCCGCAGCGCCGCGCATCTTAGCATCAACAAGAGCGCACGTCTCCCATTCCGAGGATGCGAGCCGCGAGTCCGCCGCGCCCCACTCCACTTCACACCGCGCCCCGCCCCGCCCCGCCCCGCCCCGCCGCGCCCCACTGCGGCACACCACGACGACACACACCGACTACGCAGCGGCGCATCCGTCGCCTTGTTTTAATTTTTCTCTCAATTAATGTCACGTCCGCTCCGCTCCGCGATGTAGTCTTTGTTACAGAGCGGCGCGCGCTGACAGCTCAACTGCCTCGGGGCCGGGGCCGCTCGCGCCGCTGTGGGCCCTACGGGTCCCGCCGGCCCCGCGCCCCGCCCCGCCCCGCCCCGCGACCCCCTGCCAGGTGTAGCACACTGCCGGCGAGTTGACAGAAGCTGCTGCTGACTGTCCGGCACGCCCCCTCCCCCCCCCCTCCCGGGCACTTCAGGACTCGGGGACAGAGCCAAGCCGGTCGTTGCCTCGAGCAATCGCGCACACATGTCATCCCGTCATACGCACGCGTGCGCCCCGCCCCGCCCCGCCCCGCCCCGCCATGCCGTTACAGCACGCCCCGCCCCACCCCGCCCCAAATCTTCGCAGGATCACCTTCGTGGAGCTCTCTGCGGTTGGAGGGCTCCGGCTTTTGCCCCCGCCAACCCCCGGGGGCGTAAGTCGCGCGGCGCGGCAGACGGGACGGGGAAGCAGCCGACGAGGTGCGCCCCCCCCCTCCCCCCAATGCATCCTGCCGCCCCCGCCCCGCCCCGCCCCGACCGGAAGGCCTCCGCCGGTATAAATCTGCGTAATACACACACTGCGAGCGGCGCGGGGCGGCGAGCGCGGCACAAACAGGACGGCATTTCTTCTTGACCGGCCGCCGCGCCGCGCTGCGCCGCCCCGCCCGCCCCGCACCGCCCCGCATCGCCCCGCACCGCCCCGCGCTGCCGA
>CM066256.1:15867765-15995265 GCA_033675135.1 Frankliniella intonsa | reverse complement strand
GGGGTGGGTGGAGGCGGGGCTCGGCGGAAAGCCTCTGCTGAAACTTCATCTAGGCTAGGCGTCAGTGGACGCGTAAGCCAGGACGGCCACAGCCGCGGCCGCCCCCAGGCCTCACCTAGGTCAGCGCGGCCCGGCCGGCCGGGCACAGCCCCGCGGCTCGGCCAGGCCTCTAGGCTAGGCTAGGCTCGGTTCCGTTGGAGGCGTCAGCCAGGACGACCACTCAGTTCAACCCTAGAGACCCGGCCTAAGCCAGGCCCCTCAAGGCCTCAGCCACAGCCAGCTCACGTGGTCGGCGAGGCCCTACGGCCAGACCTCGGCCCGGCCGCAGGGGCCGCAGGCAGGCCGCCTCGCCTCGCGCACGAGTATCAGGTTCGGCTGGGCTGGGCTGTGCAGGGATCACATGGTCGTGGTGAGTGGCCCCCGAGGTGAGGTGAGGTGTCCCCCCGGCCCGGCCACCGGTCTGGCCTCGCCGCGCCGCGCCGGCCAGGCCCCTCCCTCGGGTCCCATCGGCTGCCATTCATAATAAGTCTCGCAACGCCGCGTCGCACGTAACCCACGTTACTCGCACTCGTCACTCGACAACCACCTTGGCACTAAATGTGCCAATGCAAGTTTCAATCTTCTACCACACGCGGAAAGCCAGTTCCTGTCGCAAGAAATCCTCTTGCGGATTCAAGTACGTGGCATTGTACCAAGAGGAATCATCTCGGTACAATGCCACGTACTTGAATCCGCAACACGATTTCTTGCGACAGGAACTAGCTTTTCTGGGTACAGAACATATTTCCTGCGGTGTAAGGACGTGTGAGATACTTCTACAGCCCGGCCCGGCCGCCCAGGTGGGCGGGGGCGGGGCCGGCTACCTGATTAACGACTAAACGCCGCCACCGCCTCCCATCCGTTATTTGTTTCAAAGAGGTGTGAAGTGACCCAACCGTGGGGGGCCCGGCCGCAGGAGCGGGCTGGGGAGGGGGTAGGGGGCAGGGGGAGGGGGGGGCGCAGATTGGAGATAGCGGGCGAAGCTCCACTGGGCTCCGCTATCCGAGCGAAGCATCGAGCGCTCGGCTCGGCGCAACCAAGCTGAAAATCATCAACGCTTTATACCTGGCGCTCGCTCGCACGCACGCACCCAGGCGAGCATTAGCACGCGTTATGGTTGTAGCATCGTTACGCCAGGCGCGCCCCGCCGCGCCCCGCCCCGCCCCGCCACGCCCCGGGGCAAACATGCGCGGCACGCAAGAGTCTGAGATGTACTGTACAGCTGTGCTGGAGCGACGGGGGAGCGGGGGAGGGGAGAGAGAGAGAGAGAGAGAGAGAGAGAGAGAGAGAGAGCAGCGCGAGTATGCGCGTGCCGGACATGGGGCGGGGCGGGGCGGGGCGGGGCGGGGCGGGGCGGGGCGGGGCGGGGCGGGGCAGCTGATCGCGAAGGCGCCTCCTCCCCCTGCAGGACCGGGGCGCAGCCGGGCAGGCCCACACCGCGGCAGAGACAGAGATCATGACGGTGCGTAAACCGACTCTAACAGGTGTCTTCCTCATCACCTGCGCAGCGCAGCCCCGCCCCGCCCCGCCCCGCCCCGCCCCGCCCCGCCTGCAGCTCCACGCCGCACGCCGCCGTGGCGTCTGCGGCAGGGGTGGGGTACCAACTAACGCCGCGCCTCCAGACTGCAGGGTGCGCCACTGTAGCAGTACGGCCAACCCTGGCGGCGCCTAAGTGGGTCCTGGTCCATCCTAGACAGTGCTGCCAGAAGAGTTTGGAAAAAACCGCCGGAGCACACGAGCGTGCAGCAGCGGGCTGCATCGACGCCTGCCTACTGGATAGCCCACCGCCACGCGTGTGCATATGTTGCCTAGTAGGCAGGGGGAGATATGCACCCGTTGGACACGTGCAGGTGCCGGGGTTTTTCGCCTAACTTTCCGACAACACTGGGCCTAACTGCCGAGCAGGGCTGCCCCGCCCTTGTGCACCGGTAGTGACCTGGACGCGGAGCGAGGCGGGGCCGGGGCCGAGGCCGGGGCCGAGGCCGGGGCGGGGCCGGGCCCGGGGACCCGGGGCACCTATGCCACCCTGGGCCGGCCAGGACATGCTAATGAAGGGTTGAAGCCGCCCGCCCCGCCCCGCCCTCCTGCACGTGCAGAGGAAGGCAGGGCAGGGGCACTTTGTTTTACATGAGTGCCATCGGAGGGTCGGGCCGGGCCCCGGGCCGGCGCCCCCCACCCCGCCTCCGCAGCACCCGGCCTTATCTGTGACGAATATCGGATATGCCTCCCCGTCCTGCCCTGCCCGGCCCTGCCGCCCCCACAAACCTCTGCTCCGCTGCCAGGGCCGTGCCGCCGCCGCACCGCACCATGCGAGGGAAGGCGGAGAAGTCGTCGGGACAAGGAGCCGCCGCCCCGCCCCGCCAGCCCATGCCGCCGCCGGCCCGGCCGGGCCCGGGCCGGCGCGGCGCCGTGGCGACACAGATAACAGTGATAAGGCGGTGAGGTTGGGCGGTGAGCGCCCTGCAGGATGAGGCGGTCTCGCCAGGCAGCCCCGCCGGGCTGAGCCGAGCGCGGTCGCCTCCGCCTCCATTCATGACTCTCGCCTCGCGGTGACTCGCGGTGCCGCCCCGCCCCGCCCCGCCCCGCCCCGCCCCGCCCCGCCCGCGCCGTGCTCTCCATGGCCGCGGGACGTACAGTCAGGCTAATTGGGTGGCCTTGGCGCTGAATAACTCTCTTCCCCTACACACTAACACACATGGAGCGCGCGCGCGCGCCGCCGCTGGGGGGCATTGCCCAACACGCATGCGCATACACGCACGCACACGGGCGGGGCGCACGCATGTGCATTCGATTGTTCGATAACCCCGGAAGAGCAGGGTAGAAGAAGAAAGACTTATGAGAAGTTTATCACGGGAATCAAGAGCGCGGCGAGGCGGGGCGGGGCGAGGCGGGGTGGGGTGACCCGGCTGCACGGACAGGCGGGGCGGGTGGGGGAGGGACCGGGACCGCGCCAGCCAGGCCGTACAGAACTATCTCCGCGGGTCGCGGCCCTGCCCTGCCCTGCCCTGCCCTGCCCTGCCCTGCCCGGCCCGCCCGGCCCAAAGACATTATTTCACTTCCAGAAGTGTGAATGTGACACGCCATGCTACGCCACTACACCCTGCTGCTGCCGGTCGCAGCCCGCTCCGGCTGGCTCACCCTCCTCCTCCTCCTCCTCCTCCTCCCCTGTCGCCAAGGCCCTCGCGGAGCCCGCGCGCGCCCTTCCGCTCCCCTCGATATTATAAACTCATTTTCATTAGAGCGACGGGGTGGGCCTGGCTGCCGTACGCTAACGTGTCGGGCCAAACATCGACATCAGCAAAAAGCCCTAACGGCCGGCCCCGCACGGCCCTGTCAGACCCCCCCCCCCCCCTCCTCCTCCTTCAGCTGATATGGAGATGCTGTATATCCTCAGGTGTGTTTATCCTATCATCTTATCCCCGGCTGCAACGGCAGAACTCGACGGCTCCACTAAACAGCCGAAATACCATAAATTTCGATTGGCACAATCGGTGCATAACGGTGAATATTCGAACAACTTTAGGCACATCGGTACATAGCCGCCATCTTTGAAATCCAGCACACCGCAACGGCGAGTCGCCAGAAGTCGACAAACTACAAATTGCACATCACATTATCGATATCGTTGATAGCACATACCTTTTCGATGAGACTGACAGCAGTAAAGCACAAATTGTCCATAGAACGCACAGCGAAAACCACGAAAACTATCCCGGAAACGCGAACGCGAAGAGAAAAGAAGTCACGGCCAACGGCTAGCGAAACTGCTCGAACGGATCAACGAACGTTACACGACGGGCAGACCCGCACCCGGAGGTGCCAACCGTGCCAACATAAATTATGATTCCAGAGCTGCCGCTGCCAACTTATGAAACCATTCATGCAGAGACTGGTGTTCGAAAAATAAAAGGTTTTTTCGACAGTCAGTGGATATTTTTTATAAATTTATCAGCTAATTTTTTTGATCGCCCAATATTAAAAGCGGATTTTTGGTGAAGGTTAATCGAATAACCGCAGCTCAATAAAGTACCGAGTACAGGATCAGCTGTTCCTTCAATCTTCGCAGAAACGCCATCTCTGCAGACGACGCGACGAGTACGGCCGACAAGGTTAGGTTATAAATGAGAACTAAAGCAGAGAACGGACAAACTCTGAGAAGAAATCAGTAAATCGTGATCGTAACAATGAACAACAGGTTTCTGAACCATGACACTGCATGACACATGACACACGTCGAACGAGATAAAAGAAGTAAGATAAAAGAAACCCTGTGGGCTCCATTTCATATCCACTGATTTTGCTAGCGTTAATTCCTGTTGCGACTTACTTCGTTCAGATGATTTTCGTCTGCCGGATCCGACGGCCTGACACGTTACACTCGACCCTTCCGTCTCTCTATGCTTTCGGCCACGGGGAGGCCGTTCTGAAATAAAATCTGCGTGGGAGTCGTCTGTTCAGCGGGGCGGGGGCGAGAGAGGTGGCGCGGCAGACCCGGCAGTCCAGTCCACCGGGAGGGGGGGGGGGGGGGCTGTGTGCACCCTCTCCCCACCCGGGCCGGGCTGTCCTGGGCTGCACATTACCGACAGGGGCACGGCACGGCGGGCACGGCGCGGCGCAGAACAGGTCCGAAACGACCCTGCCTTCCCTTTTCTCCCTTCCGTCCTCTCCCTCCCTCCCACGGCCGTAAAGCACACGGGGCGGGGGCCGGCAGCAAATCAGTACATACGGCCGACGGGGAATGACGTCCGGCGGCGTAAAAATGAAAAGTACAACCGCATATCGCAGAGGCCGGGCCGGGGCCGGGGGCTGGGCTGCAATCGGCCTGACGTCCTTGAAGACCGCTCTCCAGGACGCGTCCCTCCAGGAGCCCCCGGCCGCACCCGACCGGCACGTGGGGTGGAGGGGCCCCAGTGGGGTGCGGGGCGCAGCGCAGCAGCACCCCGTCCAGCCATGACCCCGCGCTCACCCGCGGCCAGCAGGGCAGGAACCTCCCAGCCGCTCGTGCCCTAGTGCCCCAGCAACCCCACCGTCGAACGAGGCGAGGACAGTCGGCCGGTGGGCCGAGCGCAGGCCGGCGCAGGCCCTGTAGGCCCTGCCAGCGCTGGCGAGGCGAGGCGACATAGCAGGGTCCTGAACCCCTGCCAAACGCCAAGGAATTAATCCAGCGGCCTTTCGTTAAGTCGCGCTGCACAGCGCGCGTGTGCCGTCTGTGTTAGCGTAGGGTTATTTCAGGACGCCCCATTATGACAAATTAGGCCGCGTTTAACAGGGTATGCGGGCGGGGGCGGGGGGAGGAGCTAGGGTCGGTGGCGGGAAGGGGAAGACCGCTTCCCCGTCGTCGCGGCGAAAGGCCGGCGGTATCGTCGTGAAGGCCCACTAATTCTTCGGCAATGCCAAAGCATGTCAACCTCATTTAAAGAATGTCACTCAAACGCCACCGCTAACCTCCTGGCGACGCGACTCCCCGCCCCTCAGGACGCCCCGCCCCGCCCCGCCCGCACCCCAGCCGGGCCGGCAGAGTGCGGTGCCAGGACTAGAGAGAACACACCGGGCCTAGACATGGGGCGTGGCGGGCGGGGCGGGGCGGGGCGGGGCGGGGCCGGGCGGGGCAGTGCCGCCAGCCGCCCGCCCCGCCAGCTGTTCAGCACCAGCTGGACTGTCAGGGGGACCCGGGGGCCCGGCCCGGCCCGGCCCGGGGCACACCACCGGGGACTCACAGAGAAAATAAAATCACAAGTCGGTTTTGCCTCCTGGTTTGTCATCTCAGGCGACGCGCAGAGAGCGTGGAATGAAAATTAAAAATAAAAAAAAAAAGTTGACCGCACCGCTCCCCTCGTCATGCCTGGGGAAAGGGAGGGATGCATCGTTTCGAAATTTGACGGCGAGAAAAAAGACAAGTACACGTACCGAGAGGAGAGAAAGATGACGTGAGGGTCGCGACAAAAAAAAAAAAAGGACACATGTACGCATACCACCATCCAGAAATATATCACACATACAGTACACTGCCAAAGGGAAGACCAGCAGCGACTTCTATTCCACGCTCAAGAGAAACTTCGTGTCAATGTTGCGAGAAGGGTGGCACACATTTATTTCTTAATTGACCTTGGGCGGGCTGCTGCTGGTGGCCCCGCACGCCCCGCCCCGCCCCGGCAAGAGCATCATGATGTCACAACGGCGAGCCATGCCGCGGTGCTCAGCGAGGCAGGGACAGGGCGCGGCGGGGTGGGGCGGTAGGCGGGGCGGGGCGGGGCGGTAGGCGCGGCGTGGACCAATGCCACCGGCGCGGCGCGGGCCGCCCCGCCGCCACGCACCACCACGCCGCGGTGGCCACCGCGCCGCGTGACATGTGATTTTGAGGTTAGGGTCGGCCAGGGCCGGGCCGCGCGGGGCCAGCCTGCATTGATCTGCCCTGCCGTACACATCACGTGTTGTTATTTTAAGACGGTCATAGTGCGTCCCGCCCGGCCCGGCCCGGCACACACCGGCGCGGCGCCACGGCGCCCCGGGGAAGGCCGGCAGTGGCCGCGGGGTCAGACAGGGGGCGGGGGCGATGCGGGGCGGGGGCCGACGTGGGGCCCCCGCGGTGCGCCGCGGCCACTGCCGGCACGGCGAGGCGGGCGTGGCGGCGGCGTCTGCAAAGTCCTCTACTCTACGGTGAGTCTACTCATCCTGGTGTCGGGTCGGAGGCGGGCGGCGCTGCGGGGCGGGGCGCCGGGGCTGCGGGGGCCCCCCGCGGGGCCGCGACCCTGCTTGCGGCAGCCCGCGGGCCCGGCCCGGCCCGGCCCGGCGCGCAGCACGGCGATGTATGGCATCCCATTTGCACTTAGCACTGATCACGCACACACACAGACACACAATGCCACTGCACTATTGGCATGACAGCCACCACACGTCGCACAGCACCACTGCGGGGGAAGTCGTCGGCAAGGTCGCTGGTGTCGGCGGCCCGCGGCGCGCGCCGCCCAGGACCATGATGGTGGTGATGATGATGACACCCACCCTGGATCATTCGGCACTTCCGCCGGGGATGCTCCGGCCAGGTTGACAACTCCGTCTTGCGGCGACTCCATCATCATGGTGCGTGCACGTGCGCGGGGGGCACGTGACACTGCGCTGCGCGGCGACTACGACGACTACGTGCGCCCGGGGTGGCGCCGCTCGGCTCGACTCACTTCGACTCGACGAGCACGGCGCTGACACTCACACACACACTCACGCAGCACGCGCACGCCGTCCCGCTCTGAGACCACCACAGTACTAACGGAACGGGACGGAGAGAATCGAGCCGCCCTCGCCTCCGCCGCGCCCCTCCGCACCGCGCCGCGCCCCGCCGCGCCACCCCGCCCCGCCGCTCCCAAACGGTTCGGTTCGGCCCCCTCCGCGGGGCGTGGCGGCGCGTAGCGCAACGTACTTCGGGACTCTCCGACGCGGTCCCGAAGTGGCGACGCGGCGGTGGTGGGGGCGGCGGGGGCCCGGGCGGCCCGGCACGGCGCGGTGGCGGCGCTGCAGCAGGGAAGGACGGACGCCAAGGGGGAGGGGGACACATGATGCAGCATGCCCTTCCCCGCGCCCCGCCCCGCCCCGCCACTCAGCAGCGCCCCCCCGGAATTGGAGCGCGGGCGATTTGAAAAGCACGGTTTGCTCACGGGGAAGGCCAACTCCCGCTTCTGACCTGCTTGCACGCGGCTTGCGGCACAAGTTGCCCACTTGCACGCGGCTAACAGCACAAGTTTCCCACTTGCACGCGGCTAGGAGCACAAGTTGCCCACGTGCACGCGGCTTGCAGCACAAATTGCCTACTTGCACGCGGCTTGCAGCACAAATTGCCTAATTGCACGCGGCTTCCAGCACAAATTGCCCGAAAGCTGAAAAGTAACGAGAGCTTGTCCTGAGGGTGGGTGATGGGGATGGTAGACAGTTTGGTCACACTGGGAAAACAAAGATCTGACCCAAGGTGTGTAACATGTGTAAGCTGAGGGTAACTATGAACAGTTATTTATTGGAGAACATAGAAAGAAGACGGTACATCTAATACATGTATGAAATGAACTATACAGATTATAACCCAAAGGAGAATGAAGGATACAGAGATCAAACAAAAGTTTAAGTTTTGAGGCCTAGGGGATTATTCACACATATCAACAGAAACAACTTTTATTACTCAGATCCCTACTTTAAAACTTAAAAAGATATTCAAGCAAAAACCAAGAAAAACACCACCACATTCAAATAGTCAATAATTGAAGGGATTGCCATGATCCCAAAATTCAATGACAACATTTCAACTTCGATAAACTTTCACTGATGTCGGCATGGACACAAAACGCCAATGTTAGTGATGTATGAACAAACAAAACAGAAAATTAACCATCCATATATCAAGCCCACAAACAAACTGTGTGTAAAATGAGTGCACTAATAACTAATATAAGGCCTCAATATTTAGCAATAAGCTCTTAAAATACAAAATCAAACCTCCGAAAAGCTTTTTACCAGCCAGGTTGTTTAAATACAGACACCAATGCTGGAGAAGAATTGCATCTCTTTGCCGCAGCACCCTTTGTCCAAGGTATAGTTGAGTTTGGATTAGGCGTCGCATTCAGGGAGTAGTTACGATACATACCAAACTGGGCGTAGGTATTAGAAAAGGTGGCATCTTGAGGACGATATATCACAGGTACAGTGTGAATACTTGGAGGAAGCCAGCCATAGTCCTGAGAAGTTCGCCGATACATTGGGTTTTGGCACTCCACTTGCACACCATACCCGGAAAACCAAGCTATACACGAAAGTTCATGCATTACAGATCCATAAACCATCACCAAATTAAATATATACTGATAAACCCGATAAAGTTTCCTCTTTCCCAATCAAAGTATGGCCGCAGATTCCCTTACATGAATGACATGAAAGTGGTGAGGGGGGACACTTACTTGGGTTATCAAATCTTTTCGGCAAGTTGTATGTCCAGTACAAGTCCGATGTCTTCATATAGGAAGAATGTGCCCCGCCTTTGACGCATTCAGACATTTCACAGAGCAATATAACAGCTAAAAGTATTAAAAACAACAGACCACCTCCAAAAACACCCACAAAACACGCCTGCACCCCCCTTCAAACTACGATCGTCACTTGTTTCGAGTCATGGCAACAGTAGCCATTTTGCTGTGGTGTAAATAAAGCTTGTGTACGAGCGCTGACGCCGCGGGGAGGATTGCAGCACGACATCGATTTCAATCTAAGGTCATATGAACTAAATAAAAAAGAATTGCTCTCTGCTGAAACATCAATATGCAATTTCAATATTTTAACTATTCTCGTCGTTTCTCCATTTTGTATGCTTACTTGTGTACTAAATAACATAAAAATAAAAATAAAAACTCATATTGAAACGCCATCCTCCGCGGAGCTCTTGCAGTTTAGCCCAGAGGCAGGTATGTCGAAAGGAGGGGGTGGGGTAGAAGAGAAGGCTAGAGGAAGAAAGTGAAGTATTTTTTGGATGTACTAAGACTTCAAAATGGAAAATATTTCAGAATTAGACTATACTTTTCTTCATTCTGTGATTCCTCAGCTGAATCGTAAATAGTGTGTTGTCGTCTTTCTAATTGGTAAAAAGACGATCATAGTAACAACAATCACAAGCAAATTACTTCTGCTAACCTAGGTATGTCCAGAATCAGCTGTAGTTGTTTTGTTTGGAAACGAGCAAAAACTCTCAGAAAATATTATCTCCTCAAAGACTCTCAGCATTTGTGATAAGTATGAAATCCCCTTGTCGTTCTCACCTTCGAGGAAAATAGTTCATGCATTCTGCGAACGAAGTTATCAAATTAAAAACAAATTAGAAGTGACGTACGTTAATCGAAAGTATCATATTTCTTTCTATCATCGCAATGCTTGCCATATGTTTTTCTTCACGAAAGTAATGTTCTTGTTTACTTTCAGTTTGGCTATGTTAAATCAGAATGTTTTTTTAGTGTCCCCATTTTAAATGATACTTCTTTGAGGTTAGATTTCCATCCTTGTTCAATATTCAGTTTTAACTTCTCGGTTGTTATTTTCTATATATACGTATTGAGAATACAACAAAAATATTAGCTACAACAAGGAAATAACTGCTTTCCACATGGCAGGAAAATAGTTTATGTATCAAAGGGAATTCCCTGGTCAGTTAATACATTATATTATTTAATTGTTATAGGTCTGATTTATTTATGCTAAACACACATTTGTGCTTTGACCTATGATGGTTATTTTACTCTGCGCACAGTGTCCAAATCATCTCGTGAATGTGTAGCTCTAAGTGACCTAGTCTCAAGCTAGCTGCCATCATGCAACAAGAAGGAAAACCTCGTTTTCTCAAGTTCCATCAAGGGAGTGTACGGGGTGTTGCATTTAGCCCTCGGGTAATTATTCTTTGTGCTTTTCCTTCTACCTTGCTCAGTCCTTTGATTTGTTAATTTGAGCTGTTTTTCCACAGGACCGGTACCTGTTCTGCTCAGGGGCTTATGATGGTAAAGTCAATCTCTATTCGGCATTGCGCATGGAACTTCTAATGTGCTATCAAATTACAACTATGACATTAGCACGAAATGTAAATGCTGTCAGATTTACATCTGATGGTTCTAGGGTAAGTCAATCAGTTACCAGTTAACTGTTATTAGTAAATGTAAACAAAATCAACTTCTAAGGACTTTATAATTGCATTTCATACAACTACCCTTGTTTTCTTTTCTTCAGATTTTGGCTGCTACTACTGCTAGACGTCTGGCTGTTGTTGATGTTGAAAGAGGAGAACAACTTTTGGCTTATGACAACTGTGCATACTCCGGCAGGGATCGCACTGGTTTGGCTGCTGACCCTGTTTGCCCAAATATGGCTGTTGTTGTAGGAGCCAATGGAAAAGGACTTACACTTTTAGACTTACGTATGCCTTTGCCTTTGGATTTTGTATATGATGTAAGTCTTCTCTGTGAATGTTATCTCATCTCTCAAATTGTACCCACCTTAGCAATACCAACTGTTTGTGTTATTTTGTTGTAGCTCCATGGTAGTATAATTCGTGACATAGTATTTCTTCATTCTTCCTGGCCTTGGGCTCGAGGACAGTCTGGTTCTATACTGACTGCTGGTGGAGATGGTACCTGTAAAGTTTCAACAATTGATGGCAGAGGGCTTCATCAGTTCCATGCAAACCACCAGGTCAACACCATCTGCCCAACTCCAGAACCATTTAATCAGGGAGCTGAAGATGGCTTTTACAGTAAGTGGCATAAGATCTCTCATTAGTAGGTAACATTTTAATTGACCCTTATATCTTCTTTTCCTTCCATGTTTAATTAAGGTCTCATTATGAGTGGTGGAGATATGGTGTCATCGTATGTACCTCATACTGGGATCCAAGAACACCTCAAAGAACACAAAGAGAATGCTGTTTGGAAACTTAGGTCAGTAAATGCTCATAACACTTTAAAAAGTTCTAGGTGGTGTATTACGGTATTTACTTTCAATTTCTATTTCCTTCCCTCCTCCTTCTTCCAGGTATACTTCCAATGGCAGTCTTCTATATTCTGTGTGTGAAGGTGGTGTATTGAGAAGGTATAGACGCTATCCAGATCATCATGAATACCTTGGGGAGGTTTTCCGACACAAAGATGACATTCAAGACATGGACATATCTCCCTATGATGAATGTATCCTTTTGCTGTGTATTAGTAATCAATTGTGCCATTCATATTTCTCAGTGTTCTCAATTCGATCCTTAACTATTATTTTCAGATCTTATAACTGCTTCAAAAGATAGGTCGGTTGGTGTTCTACGGTTAGGTGCTCCAAATCATGGATGGACAGAATACAGTGAGCTGACATAAATTTAAAAATTCCCTGTCTATTTCATTAGCCAAGTTCCAGACTTTCAAAGTGAAATTTTGTCTGACTCTGCAAGACACAGTGATGGATAAAATTGTGCTCAGAGCATTTAAATTTTTGTTTCTTTTATCAGTCAGTCAGTTTTTAAGGCTATACTACAATTTGCCAGCTAGGTGCCGTCATCTTATGAATGCATTATCTTCCTCACCAAACTTATGTTGTCAATAATGAATGTCAGGACTATTGATGTCTATTTCTATGATGTAAATTGTCCAATTTTTGTCTAAAGGAAGTTTTTCTGAGGGGGCGATCTGAATTGCTGAAAGGTGACGGTATGGAATATGAATTTTTTTCTATGGGTCTCTGAAATTTCCCAAATTGAATGGAAAAAAACAAGGTCCAGTTACAACATTATGATATTTTTGACGATTCTGTGGGCCACAGTGTTTCCTTCTTAGGATGGTTTAACGCATGATGTAAAATGAAATTCATGTTTCATTGTCTACTTAATTTTGGTGGAGGATTATGTTTATGACCTTTGAATTATGGAATATTGATTAGTGACTGTATTATTACTTTCTTGAAGTATACATACATACTTTATCAGAATTTTGATTCTTCAATAGTACTTGTAGCATTTTTTAAAAATGTGTTGGAAATGTTTTGTGTCTGTTTTTCAATGAGACTATTTACTTTCTGTATTTATCATACCATTTAGATATTTACATGATAGTAAGCTTCTCCATCAGTATGGACTGGACTATCTTTGGAATGACCATTACCTTTCTATGTTGCCCACAAATCCATTAATATTGCTCACTTTTGTTTCACAATGTATGGTTTTAGTTATCTCCAGGCAACGCATCAAGTTTTTTAAATTTTGGCAATTGTTGTTGCTTGTTTTGTTTACATATACATAGATAGATTATTTTTATTTTGATGCTCTAATGTGAACTACCCTTAAAAGAAAAATTCTTTCTGAACTCAATGTGTCTGGAAATCAGGGTATTTGTTTGCTTGCTGCCCTTCAAACATATATAACATCCCTCCATTTTGGTCACACATTTTAAAGTTGATATGTATGGTTCTAGTTTATTTTGGATTCAAGAAACAGTAGATTCTACCACATTAACTGATGAATTATGAATTATTTAAGTTGTAAGATTACAGATTACATTTATGTATAACTTCAAGTTGTAGCGTGCCTTTGTATTTGAAACAGTACTGAAATTCGCCTCTGTTTGAGGAATATGCAGACTGCATAAGAACTGCATGAATTATGAAACAAAATTCTAAAACTATGTGAAAAAGGAATCCTTATTCCATAGTCTATCTTTTTGTATTGTCCCTTCAGTTTTCTTTCCTTTTCTTCCAATAGCAGTTATACATTTTATGCTGTTGTATCATGCTGATCATTTTATCAGAGTATCTCGGCTGGAAGGAGCTATATTATGTAATTCATTGTGATAATTTGTGTTCGGGGATTACTAAATTTTTTCTTAATTTAGATTAATTCTCATTTGTAATACATAAAGACTTCTTTTGGACTTGCCTCTCTTTCCTCTAGTTTTCATCATGTGAATTATTGGAGAACTGTCTCAATTTTAGTAAGTCTTTCAGATATATTTGATATACTTTGTTTTGCTGTGAGTATGTTCTATTATTACAAAAATAATTGTCTAGTCTAAACTTTAAGCCCTCTCATCTGATTTCCTTTCTCACTCACTTGAATTAGAGCGAGAGTTGTGTTCTACTATGTAAATAGTCCTGATCTAATTATACTGCTGTCAGCATTAGAAAATTTTAATGTCAGCAGCTACAGTGTCTTTTTACTCGGACTTTAACAATTTGTGATTTCTTTCCAAACCTTAGCATTACCAAAGTTGAACTGTCTCATGATTTTTGTCAATACCTTTGTGGATTGTTACACATCAACCAACTGTCCAAGTACTAAATTCACTGCCACTTTTATCATGGAAGCTGGTGTGTTCTTACCAATTTTATAAAACGCTGGAAGTTCTAAATATATCCCAGTAGAATCAAATATTTACCTGCTACATGTTTGGGCTCTGCTTATTGTATTTTTTAACTTTTTAAACTTTTAAAAATCTTGTTTTGGCTGACCCACGCTATGAAGTAACTGTTGGTTATGTTTCATTTAGGGACCACTTTGATTTTTTTTTTCTCTTCCTGCACAGCAGACTATTTCATTGCCAGTTTGTGCACTTCATATATGTTATTCTTTGATGAAGAACTTTTATGCTGTTTATTAAATGAAGCTGTTAACATATATATATATATATATATATATATTTATATAGTATTATAAAAAATGTACATTATTTCAGCATTGATGTTGGAGAAAATGTATTAATAAAGTCATCATAAACTATAGCACACTTAACTATGTAAACAATGTTTTTTAGAATAATACTCTAAATATTTGGTGAAATGCTAATTTGGGCTTATTTGTAGAACTGTCACAAAGGTATGTAAGGTTTTTCTTTACTGGCCTTTTCCCAGGTGTTTTCCGGAATTTGGTATCCAGTCATTAACAGAGGTCTAGCGGAGTGTACAGGTGTACTCTTAAAAAGAAGTCAACTCAGCATAGCATGAAATGGCATCAACAAAGGTTTGGTAATGAAATATTCTTAAGGATGATAAGATGCTGAGAGTAAAAACTTCCTATGCCTTTTTTTGACTATATTGTTTGTTTTCATTTTTATACTGTGTAATTTTATTACTGGATTAAGATCAGAATGCTGACCAGTGTCAAAGCTAAAGGATTGAGCTGTTTCTCATTCTTTTGTAACTATGTGTAAGGTCTTAGCTGAAAAGAAGCAAGAAAAATCTTAAAGCCTTTGTGTATTAAAGAATTGGTAGAAACCACCCATGGTCTAAGAGGAGACTGCTAATCAAGAAGCCACATAAAAAGTATGCCCAAATTAAGCACTAGAGAAATACATATTGTTTTAGGTTTTCATTCAATTCATTTTTTTAGCCTAAGACTTACAAACTGTGGGAGGAATAATAAACTGTAGTACAAAGCATGGAAATGAATGTTGAAGTTCCAGAGTCAACCTTTTCCAAAATGTCTCAATTTATGTTCAATGGCTTATTTTTACAGCCCTTAGTGCAATATTGACTGTGACAAAAGCAATTCATATTTTCTGTTAAAACTATGCAAAGATGTACAGATATTTTATTGCTAGTAAATTTTATTGTTTAATATTTAAGATATCTATGTTTTGTTTGCTTGGGTTTCTGGTTCTTTACTGCAAAAAAGATGAATATAGCAGATACTGTGTGATGACTTTTTTTTTCCTTTTTTTTAGTCTATAGGAATTTAGGATATCAATAACTTTTGTAAATGTGAAGCAAAGTAATGTGTTCATAATGTTATAGGTAGAAAAACCGGAGCTTATTTTACCTTCTTCAGTGGAGGTGTCTTAGCAATATTGTACATACATGTTTTAGATGGGTTTCCCACAGAGTTACTGGGATGCACCTATAGTATTGTTACCAAAATGTGATGCAATCCGAACTCAATAGCAGTTAAAAGTTTTCTCAGGAGAGTGTTAGTCCTGAGAGTTGTTACCTTGCATCTCACCACAAAGTTTTGATTGCTACCTGTCTCATGCCTTTAAGGTACATGATTTTTTTTTTTTTAAATTACTATTTTCTGTGACAATAGTTAAATTATCTCATTCTGTTTTCAAGTTTCTGTTTTTTTAAACATATATCATACGTATCTTTTCAAACAGTCTGTTTGTAACACTGCAGAAATTCAATCCGACTAATTGTGATAACATTTGTATGATGTTTCAAATGTACCACTGTGAGACTATGTTGTAGGATTTCTTTTTTCCATAAAAGTTAAAAAAAACACGTCTAAATCTGATACGTAAGCCAATGATGGCTTCACAAACGTAGAACTTTACAATTCGGTTTTCCATTATCAAGCAATAAATTGACATAGCAAATATTTACATCAGTGGGATCTGTAGCATTTCTTAAATAAATGATATAATTTTTCATTCACGCCCGCAGTTGATCACTCCCTTTCCCTCCCCGGCTAGACTCAGACTCACAGGAATAGGAGCGCCAGCCTGGCGGCCCCCAGGAGCAGCAGTGCAGCCGACACGAGCCCCGTGAGCGCGAGCGCCAGCCTGCGGGGCCCGGGCCCGCCCCGCTGTGCCTGTGACTGCCCCTGGGGAGCCCCCGAGGCGAGCTTGGAGGTGGCCGCTCCCAGGGCCAGGGCGGCGGGGCACGTCTCCGCCTGCTCCGCCGCGGCACCGCGCCCGCACCCGCGCCCCCGCCTCCATGTCTCCTCATCGTCGTCCTCGTTGTCGCCGTCGATGCTGAAGCGGCGGTCAGGGAGGCCCCGAGCCGCGCCGGGCCCCTCCTCGGCCGCCCTGGCCACGGCGCTGCGCGCCGCTACCGACGCCAGGATGCTGGCCGCGCTGGCCGCGCCGGCGCACGGCTCGTCCGCCTCGTCCCCGACGGCGTCCGCGGCGTCGTCATCGCCCGCGATACTGAAGCGCCGGTCTGGCGGTCCCGCACCAGGGCCTAGGGCAGGGGGTAGTGACGGGTTATTGAGTCCGCCCAGCCTCGCCAGCCTGTGACCGTGGTATGTTCCGAAGTACTACTTCTACTCGCTATATTTAGGAGGTATTCACAACGGAATACCTTGTGCAGACTATTCGATATTGCGCGGTATTGCATCGGCCTTACGCTCAAGATTAGAGTACTGTAGGGCATATTTTGCTGTGTTTCCGAGTTGGAATTCGGGCATTAGCGCGTAATACCTGAATCAGGTTTACGGGATTTTTCGGAAGTGAATACCCCTCGACTTGTGGGCAAACCTCATTACGTTACAGTTACAGTATGAGAGGGGCCGTAGACATATGCTATTGTGGGCGGGGCAGGGCGGGACAGCTTACACGGTAAAATCTGTTCCTTGATGTCCAAGGACCATCGGACCGATTCAGGGATGCGGGTGGGGAAACCAGCATGAGGCCGTCCTTGAACCATACCAATGGTCCTTGGATACCTAGGAACACTTTCAATTCGCTCGTAAGGCGCCATGCCCCCTGAAGCCCCTGCGAGTATGCAATCCCGCTATACTGTTACGTATTCAAAGAAACACTCGGTACAGGCACTGGGCACCGCTCGTGACGCTACAGACCGCCGTGTGGGTAGGCAACCATCGCGCACACCTGCATGCGGTACAGTCTAAGCTGAGCCGCTACCGGCTACCTGCCAGCTAGGCGCAGGCCAGGCAAGACCAGTGCAGTGGCAGTGCTCACAGCCATGGCAGCCAGGCTCGGGAGGTTTTTCAAGAAGCGCCTGCGAAAGGAAAAGTTCTTCCACCATTACTGTCGGCCTAACTTGGTAGTTGACAGAACTGGAAAGCGCTCCCGTGGGCCTCCTGACCACCCCCGCGTGCCCCCCGGGAGACATCGGCGCGCGCCTGCTCGTACCGGCGGTGCGGACGGCCGGCTTGGCGTTGACCGTCACGTCTGGGGGCGGGTTCCGATCGCCGGCGGCGGCGGGCCGCTCCGCGCTCGCCGTCATGGTCGCGGTCCGGGTGACGGCGGTGTGGTTGGCCCGGGCCTGGCCTGCTAGGCCCTGATGCGCGCTGAGACGGCCGCGCGTCGACTGGACTGGCCTGGGCAGGTGTCTGGTCACCACTCGGGCTGTCCTGTCCGGTCAGGCAGGGCAGGGCACACCGCGCGGGGCGCCACACCGGGGCGCGTCACAGCGATAGGCAGGAGGAACTGAACCACTGACAAGCGGGTGCAGAGCAGGGCGCCGCACCACGCTACTCGTGCAGGAAGAGCCGACTGGCCCGGGCCGGGCCCGGGCCCCGACCCGCCTGCAGGAATGGCGCCGCACAGCGCGCCGCGCTACCGTGTCTAACTCGAGGTCCCCGTCGAAGTGGGGTCGCGGCCGTGCGCGGCGGGTGCCCCCCCCCCCCCCGGGGCGCGCCGCAGCGAGCACAACCAGCTGTGTCCACAGGGAAGGCACCGCGTCCGGCCCGGCACCGGCTGCATGCACGCCCCCGCCCGCGTGTCGCAGTACAGGTTATTCCCGATATGCTCCGAATCCTGACGGTCTGCTGAAGGTTTATATTTAGCGTTCGCGAGGTCACGCCGGCGCCGGCCGCACGGCCGGAGTTTGCCGTGGGGTGTTTGAACACTGGGAAGTGGGGCACCGTGCCCGGCCCGGCCCGGCCGGCCCGCGCGCTCAGGAACATAATCCAGTCCGCCTGAGCCGCGTCCGAGCAGCGAAGCATTTCAGAACATTTCTAAAAAAATAAATCGAATATTTGAAAAAAATGGAATACTTCGACTATTCGACCACAGCTATTCGAATAGCTCGATTAATCAACGACACCCCTATGAGCCGGTACGCGGTCCCTCCCTGGGTCTGTAAAATTACTGCTGACAGTCCGGCGAGTGCGATGGGACGCTGACGCTGTGGCGGTTATGTTTCTGTGTCAATAAGTGTTCCAGTGTATGTGTGTGTGCGGGTGCCGCGAAGGGGAAACCACTTTGGATGTAAGGGTACACAAGCGTTCTACAGATTTCGACGGATTTTGTCGGATTTGGCCGGATTTGGCGCTCACATATTGCTTGTTTTTTGCCTTTTTCTGGGGGAAACATTTCGGATTTCAAGATATTTCAAGCGTGTACGGGGAGGGGACACAGGATTTCGCGGGCGCGCGATTGCTCCCCTGGACGGCTGGCAATAAATTTTCAGACCTCCTGCATCATCAGCAGGGTCGTCCGAACCGCCCCTCGGAAAACTTGCAGTCGTCTCCAACTTGCAAGGCGCGGACGTGAGGGCGTGGCGGGGCGTAGCGGCGGGGGCGGGGCCCAACTGTTGGCGCGGCGTGGCGTGGCGTGGCGTGGCGTGGCGCGGCGTGGCGTGGCGTGGCGTGGCGTGGCGTGGCGTGGCGTGGCGTGGCGTGGCGTGGCGTGGCGTGGCGTGGCGTGGCGTGGCGTGGCGTGGCGCGGCGTAGCGCGGCGGCGCTGGCCCGGGCCGGCCCGGGCCGGGTCTTGTCCCGCATGCTATGCTGATACGAGTCCAGAGCGCGGCGCGGTGAGGCGAGGCGAGGCGGACGTCGACGCGACGCAGTTGTTGGCTGTTTAGCCGCGCTACCCGCCGGGGCCGGGTCGGTCGTGTCGTGTTGGAGTCCCATCGGGCGAGTTTGGCGCTGCGCCGCGCTTCGCGACAGCGCCCGCGTACGTTATGTGGACGTCCAGCCCCCGCCGCGACGCCCCGTCGTCCTGGTCCTGCACCGACTGAGCAGCGCCAGCAGCAGTGAGCAGCAGCAGCGTCAGTAAGGGCGAGGCGAGGCGAAGCGAGGCGACGGCACCAAGGTTCGTAATTGAAAAACGCCCAGCGCAGTTTCAAATAGGAAGCAATCAAGAGTACCCCGTCAGCGTGTCCTGAGTCCTGAGCGACGGATCTGGAGCCGCTCGGCCCCGTCCCACCCCGCCCCGCCCCGCCCCGCCCCACCCTGCCCAGCCCCACCCTGCCGCGCCCCGCCCCGCCCTCACGGTGCTTGTCAACAACAGGCCTGGCAGGCCGCCACGGCGCCACCACCCGCGCCAGGCCAGGCCAGACCTCGCGACCCGCACGCCGGAAACGACATTGAAACGCGTTGATTGCCGTCGATGTTGATGGCGCCCTGGGCTGGGCCGGGCCGGGCCGGGCCGTGCAGCCTGTCGCGGGACGTGGAGAGCCAGGCCAGAAGAGCCCTCCCAGACAATGAGCCAGCAGTATCCCGCAAGATAGCCAGTCCCCATCCTAGCTTTGAAGCGACAAAAAATGTGGGAAGTTTGCCTTTTCAAGTACAGTGTGCAGATTCTCTCTTTTCGAGGGGCGGGGGCGTGTACCGCCAGGGGATATACAGTTTAGGGTTGTTGTAACCCCGCAGAGCCCGGCATTGGTCGGGTATGGCTGCCCGTTGTTGCCGGACTCGAGCCGAGGCAACCGAAGGCCTGTGCGATTTTACCCAGCTGCAGCGCCTTGAAAAAACGCCTTGCCCATGTGGGCTGGGTAATTTTACCCAGCGGGTTGGGTGGGCGTTGGGCGGGTATTCCGAGCTAGCGAGCTGGGCGCGCTAAAGGCTTTTTTTACCAGCCCATTACCGGGCTCTGTAACCCCGGGGGCTCGTGGGTAAGGGTGGTACATGTACCTTAGGGCTGGTGTACCGCCGGCACACGACTGATGTACAGGCTGTTTGTTTAAATGCGTAACAGTGTTGCGGGATTTCATACTCGCAAGCGCTGCAGGGGCCATGGGCCATGGCGCCTTACTCCAAACGGGCGAAATGGGGTAGGCAAACCCGCAACACTGTTACGCATTCAAAGAAACGCCCGCGGTACTGGGGGCCGGGGAGCATACAGTCACTCTGCCGCACCGGCTTACCCCCAGGGTATCTGGAATTCCAGTGGGGTACCGCGGGGTGAATCTGGGTCTCCACTTGGGTTTTACGAGGACGGGTCTTTGAAGTCAGGGCTGGTGGGGGGCGGGGGCCAGGGGCCAGAGGGGCGGAGGGGGCGGAGGGGGCGGAGGGCGGGAGGGCGGAGGGGCGGGAGGGGGGCGGCTCCCAAGGTGAAGGACCTGCGACCTGCGACACCAGGCGCACCGGCAGCACAGGCGGGCGGCTCTGCCCCCGCTGCCCCCGCTGCCCCCGCTGCCCCCGCTGCCGCCCCCCCGTCCCCACCCCCATCTCGCTGTGCATTGCTGAGCAAGCTGGGTGACTGCGCTGCGCGGCGCCACCGGTGCCGCAGGCCACGCACCGCCGCGCTCCCCACCCACCCAGAGGCTTTGTCCCGTCTGCATCTTTGGTAAAAACGCTGACCTGGGCGCCTAGGCGCTCGAGCGCGTTTGCAAAGTTGGCATTTCTGTCTCGTAGCACTCGTAGGCACGTCCCCGCGGCACAACATCCCCCCCCCCCCCCTCCAGGCCGCCAGCGCCGTGCCCCCATTTATACGCGACCCGTTTTGCAAGAGCCACAAATCCTTTCAAGTTTAGCAGGGGGGGCTCCGTTGCGCCGCCACCGCGCCTGTGCGCCGCGGGGAGAGCCGAGGCGGGGGCGAGCAGGGCGGCGAACAGGGCGGCGCGGCGGCACGGGGCGGGCCACGGCGCCGGGGTTCTTTGACACGAGAACGAGCAGGGTCAGGAGCAAAGAACGAGGTGAACGAGGCGGGCTAGGGCAGGGCGGGGCAGGGCGGGGCAGGGCAGGGCGGAGGAGGGAGGTTGTGTTGTACCAATTAATTAATTAACTCGAGCCGGGCGGGGAGGGGAGGGGCGGGTCGCGGGCAGGGCGAGACACCCGGGCCCAGAGGCGGGACGGCAGCACGCCGCGGCCCCCTGTGCTGCTGCAGCAGCAAGACGAGGGTTCTGAGAGAGAGGGAGAGGAAGAGGGAGAGAGAGGGGAGGGAGCGAGAGAGAGAGAGAGAGAGAGAGAGAGAGAGGGAGAGAGGGAAAGAGAGAGAGAGAGAGAGAGAGAGAGAGAGAGAGAGAGAGAGAGAGAGAGAGAGAGAGAGAGAGAGAGAGAGAGAGAGAGAGAGAGAGAGAGAGAGAGAAGAGCAGCCGCACTGCCAGAAATTTCCACGGTAATTTCTACGGTTTTTCCCGTTAATTTTTTACCAGGTCTTGACCGTTTTTTGTGGGTACGGGACGTCCGTAGTACGTATGACCGTACTGCCTTTAATTTAACTTTTTTCGAAGTTTGAAGAAATTTAACTACGGAATTGGTCACGGAAAACACCGTATTTTTAAGATACGGCTGTTCTGTAATCAAACAAAACGGATTTTACCGTAGTATCTGTGGAATGGGGTACGGGATTTTTAACAGTGCGTGGTGGCGCGAGAAGGGGACCTGAGGCTGGGGCTGGGACGGGACAGGGGCCCGGCCGCAGCGCTGCACAGGGGAGGCACCGGCGAGAGCACCGGCCACCTCGCCTGATCTGGAGAGGGGGCGTGGGGCCGCAAGGTCGGGGGCGGCAGGTGGCGGCAGCGGGGGCGGCAGCGGGGGCGGCAGCGGGGCGGCAGCGGGGGCGGCAGCGGGGGCGGCAGCGGGGGCGGCAGCGGGGGCGGCAGCGGGGGCGGCACCTGGGGCGGCACCGGGAGCGCGGAGGAAGAGCCGGAGCGAACGAGGAGGTGGAAGCGAAGGAGCAAGGAAGGCGTGGAGTGGAGAGTGGAGTTAATCTCGGAGATATCCATCCATCGAGCAAACCCCGCCCCACCCCGCTCCGTCCCGCCCCGCCCCGCGCCCTTTTCTATTGACAGCCCTATGATTGGTGCGCCGGGTGCCGGAGCAAGTTTGTGATCACTTCCCCGGGCTGGCGCCCGGTCTTGGGAAAGGAACACGTATACGACGCCTCTTCTAACTTTCAATCGCACCGGATGCAAACACAATTTTACGCTCCGTTGGCCTGCGCCTCCGCCCCGCCCCGCCCCGCCCCGCCCCGCCTGGAGGAGTAAGTTAGATACCAGCGCTCCCGCTCCCTGCCCTCTGCTCTGAGCTTGTCATCCTTGTTCTTTAGGAGTGCGCTCCCTGGCGGCTGGCGGCGGGGCGGGGCGGGGCGGGGCGGGCACAGTGCCTCCGCTTCAGCCCGCCACCCCGCCCCGCCCCACCAGCTTACCCCGCCCCGCCCCGCGCGGCCGTGTGAGTAAGCGAGTGCGATAAAGCACGCTGACGCGTTAGCGCCATCCAGCCCTGCCCTGCCCCGCCCCGCCCCGCCCTGCCCCACCCTGCCCCGCCCTGCCCCGCCCTGCCCCGCCCTGCCCCGCCCCGCCCCGCCCCGCCCTGCCCCGCCCTGCCCCGCCCCTCCGGCCTTGCTTCTGCACGGGAGACGGTGGCGCGGCGTAGTGACCTCGTCCCGCGGGAGTAGTACCTCTTTCACCGCCCCCTCGATCCCGCGCCGCTTCGCTCAGCTCCACCGGTACACTACACCCCGCTATCAGAGCTGTTTTAACCTGTTTTCACTGTAAATCAAAAGGTCAGACATCTTGCCCTATAAGGGGTGAGACATAACTGTCTGACCGAAAAAGGGTGATACTCCAATGTATGACCGAAAAATGGTGATATTCCATTGTACGACCGAAAAAAGGTGATATGTTCGATGTACGACCAATAAAAGGGTGATACACCGGTAAAGGATGGTACTTTTATAAGGAAATCCAGGGCCATCCCCACTGATGTCTGACCTTTTTTCGGTCATGCATTGGAGTATCACTTTTTTTGGGTCATACATTTGTGTACGACTTTTTTTCGGTGAGACTTTATGTATCACCGAAATTTGGTCAGATGTCTCACCACTTGATTTGTAGTGTTATTCAGCCGACATTTCCTCCTCGAGGAGGATCCCCCCGCCCCGCCCCGCCCCAGCGCCACCCCTACTCCACTCGACTCATTGACACAGGTGCGCCCCGTGCCCGCCCCCGTGCCCGCCCCCGCGCCCGCCCCCCAGGGCCCTCTAGAAGGTGGGTGTAATGTCATCACGCCCAGACTGATTGTGAGGCCGATAGGGGAGAAGGGTCCAAAACAGAGAGGTGGGATCAGGTAACCGGCGGAGGGGCCGGGCGGGGCCGGGCGGGGAGGAGCGCGCAAGGAGGGCCAGGCCGCAAGGGGGAGCAGGACAGATTAAGGCTGGTTCCAGGGCTGGGAGCGGAGATGGCCCTGTGGGGGCGATGCCGGAGGAGGGGGGCGGATGGCGGATGGGGGGTGACAAGAACGCCCGCGCAGCCCACATTGCCAATAAAGACGGGGCTACCGTTGCTTGGAGTCTACCATAACCGGCCGTCACCCAAATAACCGGCCTCTCGTCGTATTTTTGTTCCACGATACGGACACTGAAAATGAACGAATCCTGATTCTCGCTCCTGTACGAGCGAGAATTTTAGGACCTTCTTACTATCTGGAGAGTAAGACATTTTTCCTCACTCTATTTGAGAAAGAATTCTGTGATCTCGCCCAAATAAAGTGAGAATTCTTGCTTAAATAAAGTGAGGCTACCCAAGACAACACTTGTTCCCGGTAGGGACCCGGGTGCGAAGCCGGCTGGGACCCGGATGGGACCCGGATGGGACCCGGATGGGAGCCGGCGGACCCGGTTGAGATCCGGATGCGAGACGGGTGGCACCCGGACGGCACCCGGACGGCACCCGGACGGCACCCGGACGGCACCCGGACGGCACCCCGACGGCACTCGAATGGCACGTGAACGGCACCCGAGGCACCCGAACGGCACTCAGACATGGAGTCGATGGGGGTTGGCTTGGGCTTGCGTCTGGCCGTACCGATACGGTGAACGGCCGCTCTTCGGCCCACGCGGCCCAGTTCAGGGGCGCTCCGCCGTTCCCGACCTGCAGCCGAATGCGGCCCGAGACACGGCCGGCAGAGCGCTACCGGGCCCCAACCGGCTCCTGGTCGGGCCGGGATCGAGAAAAATTGCAAAGGGGTCCCCCTTCTGTGTTTTGAGGGTAGGGTGGCGTGGGCCGAAGAGCGGCCGTTCACCGTATCGGTACGGCCAGACGCAAGCCCAAGCCAACCCCCATCGACTCCATGTCTGAGTGCCGTTCGGGTGCCTCGGGTGCCATTCACGTGCCATTCGAGTGCCGTCGGGGTGCCGTCCGAGTGCCGTCCGGGTGCCGTCCGGGTGCCATCCGGGTGCCATCCGGGTGCCGTCCGGGTGCCACCCGTCTCGCATCCGGCTCGCATCCGGATCTCAACCGGGTCCGCCGGCTCCCATCCGGGTCCCATCCGGGTCCCATCCGGGTCCCAGCCGGCTTCGCACCCGGGTCCCTACCGGGAACAAGTGTTGTCTTGGGTAGGAAATCCTTACTCATATAGAGCGAGGCTAAAAAATGTCTCGCTCAAATAGAGTGAGATTTAAGATTCTCGCCCTAAATAAGCAATGAAAGGTGTCCTTTCCCTTTTCGAGCGAGAATCTGGATTCGAATATTTGCAGTGGAGGCACCTTACCGCTTCGCTCTCATTCGGATGCTTCAGACTGTGAGCAGGCGCCCTTGTGCGACTAGTCGACGGCATTCATCCCTAGCTGACCAGGTTGAGCCAGTGTTGACATATAAGCAGGCAAGAATTCCCCCGAATACATCCAGTGTTGCCAGATAAGTAGGCAAAAACTTCCCACGTTACACCTGTGTGAAGCGGGCGGTATCAACGCCTGCCCACTAGGCAAAGTAAACTCTCCTGTGGGAAGAGTTTGCCTGGTAGGCAGGCGTTGATACCGTACGCTCCACACTGGTGGTATCGTGGGCAATTTTTGCCTACTTATCTGGCAACACTGAATACACCTGTGCGAGGCAGACAGGTCTCCGCATGCCTAGTAGGAAAACTCGGCACACATGAGACTACTTTTTGCCTAGTAGGCAGGCAGGCGGAGAACCGCGGAGAGACCGTCTGTCTAAAACGGAAGTATAGTGTTTTTCGACTAACAGAGGATGAAGAATAGCGGATAGAACAAAATCGTCCTGATAGGCCACGTGCATCTTATATTTCTCATAATACTCCATACCCCCACCACCCACCACCACCACCAGCGCGCTCACGCGTAGTGCGAAGCGCTCAGTCACCCAGAACTGTTTCGTTCTACCCGCTATTCTTCTTCATCTGTTAGTCCGAAACAGTGGCAATTTTTGCCTACTTGTCTGGCAGAACTGGGTCGAGCACAGCAGAGCAGCGAAGAGAGCGAGCTCAGATGCTCGTATGCGTCCGAAAACGACAGGTGAGAGTGAGAGGGAGCTGCGTTCTAGTTCGAAAGTCTCACTCTCACCTGTCGTTTTCGGACGTATACGAGCATCGCTGCTCTGGAGCACAGAGGTGTTGACGAGGACCGTGTGTGCAGGTGCGGAGTGCCTCAGCCTGCCATGGGAGTGCGGCCAGGCGTGCTGCCGCCCCCGCCCCCGCCCCCGCCCCGTGGCTCCGCCGCGACCCTGACCACCGCCCTCAATGGCACGCTCCTGACGGAGTACCTGCAGCCGTGCGACAAGGGCTCCGCTTTCGCCGCTCCGGCCGCGCCGGGACCCACGGCCCTTGGGACGTTCACCGCCCAGTTCGCCATCGAGCAGCCGCAGCTGGCCTGGAGTCGGTACGTACCGTGGCCACGGCCGCCAGCACCTGTCACAAAATAGAAACTCGATTACAGGGTAAAATAGAAGAAAAATACACCCAGAAAAATGGGTTCTCGGTTTGAGAGTAAAAAGCACTGAATCGAATCAAAACTATTTTGCACTCGAGTTGAGAACAATAGACCATTCCGGTAAAACAAAACGAGAGAAGAACAGAAAGAAGAAGCTAGGGCGGGTATGAGGAATGTACGATGCGGCGTCAGTTTCACCGTCGTATTTAAAGGTATAGTGCGACTTACACGATGTTTAAAAATGACTTAACATCTTAAGTCTTCATTTTAAGTCAAAAGCGCCTCGGAAAATGTAGTTTTTCTTAAAAACAACTGAACTGGAAGAGACGGCACATGTCACATTTGCCATACTACACTTTGCTTCTTCTTTCTGTTCCTCGTTCTTTTCGGTTCACCGGAATGGTCTATTTCACTTTTGGTGAGACAAATACACTTTGGTCTAAGTACCAAATGCTTTTGGATTCAAGTTCAAGAGGTACACTTGATCGAAGTACCAAGTGCTCTGCTTGGATCCAAAAGAATTTCGTACTTTGACCAAGTAGTGTCAAGTTTGTCTCAACACAAGTGAAATCGTTCTCAACTTGAGTGCAAAAAGTCTTGATTCGATTGAGTACTTTTGACTCTCAAACCGAGAGCCCATTTTTCTGGGTGTAGGAGGGATGCGTGGAGGGTTCGACACCTACTGTACACCCAGAAAACTATGTTCTTAATTTTTCCGTGTGCTGAAAGTTTTAGGAAACATTTTGCATTTCGTCATTAAACTAAGTTAAATTTCTGATATCAAGAACAGTGTTCTTGAATTAAGAACCCAATTTTTTGGGTGTACGGTTGTTCGTCAGGTTAGGCCTAACTTGTGTCTATGTCCTCAACAGGTCGCTGGACCGCAAGATCCTGGTGTGGTGCACGGAGAGGCTGCCACCTGCTGGGTCCGAGAGCCCCGAGCCTCGGCGCCGTGTCCCAGACCAGAGCTCTGTCTGCCCCGCCCCCGCGGGCGCCGACCGGGAGCATTGCTCCGTGAAGACCGCGTCCCCGGCCGCTCCCCGCCCCCTAGCCGCCCCCGGCGGGGCCCAGCGCATTCCGGCCTCCGTGCCCGCCCCCGTGCCCGCCCCCGTGCCCGCCCCCGTGCCCGCCCCCGTGCCCGCCCCCGTGCCCGCCCCCGTGCCCGCCCCCGTGCCCGCCCTCGTGCCCGCCCCCTGCTCGCCGGCCTGCGTGGAGGCGAATGAGGGCCGAGGCCCGGCCCCCAATGCCTGCTGCTCCAGGGCGCTGCTCGACCTGCTGCTCATGGACATCTACAAGGTACGCGTCAAGGCCGAGGTCAAGGCTGCCAGGGCCGAGGCCAGGGCGGCAAGCTGTCAGCTGCACGCTAAATCCGTATGCATTCTGTTGTGCATCATAAGAAGGCAGTATTTTAAACAACCATAAGAGTGTGCACAATTTCATGCACACACTGGAAAAACAAGTGTGACATGTGTCACTGTGTCGTGTCACACATTATCATGCACTCTCTTCTAGAGAGAACGTTTCTTGAAGCACTCCTCCCCATGAAAAACTTCTTGACTGGCTCGAGTACAATTTGGTGCTTGATCCATGCCCGCACTTTAGCATTAAACCAAGAACATAGGTAACTTATCATTTCAAGCGCGAAGGGGAACAACTTGAGAACAAATCGGGGCTGATTTGAGCCCACACGCTCAAGAACATTGGTACTTGATCCAGTCAAGTACATTGCACTCGATTCAAAGTACAATGCACATGATCCAAGAACACGCTTTTCGGGGTGAAGGATAGGGGCTAGAAACGTGATACGCATGCCACGTTACCTTTTCCAGTGTAACTATGTACAATTTGTTTTTAGTGTGTGTGCTGCAAGAAACCATAAACTGTCAACGTTATAATTTTCAAAAATACCCGCGCAAAGTATACCGCCGCACCGACCACAAGACGTCACGTCCGATCCCTTGCGGCCGGGCCGGGGCAACAGAGAGGAACTGTTCGCCGCTCATGGAATCTGTTCTAGCGTCGACGATAGAGTCGGGATACAACCGCAAACGAGATTTTATTCCAGTTCCTATAAACTTGCTCCCATGACGGATGGGTGCGGTAAACCCCCCCGCCGGGGGAATTTTGCAGGCTCTGCTCAAAGACCTTCGCCCCCGCCGCGCCCCGCCCCGCCCCGCCGCCGCTGCTGTCTTGAAGGGACTTTCTAACGTCAGGCTGGCGCAGCTGGCGCCGCGTGTTCGGAGCTTAAGAGGCTTTTGCTGTCGGCCCCGGGGGATACGCTACCGGCGGGGAAGCCTCCGCCCTTTGGAGGTTGCGCCCCGCCCCGCCCCGCCCCACCCCGCCCCGCCCCGCCCCGCCCGTGGGGTATGCCTCACTTGGACCAGTCATTTTCCGATCACATCTAGTCACTTTCCAGTCGACTCCATTAAAAACGGGAAAACCCGTCAAAAACTCCCTAAAATACTTTGAAATGGAGTGAAAACTGCGGAAAAGCTTGTGCCTTGGGTCACTGAAAATGCCCACTTCCAATCTTTTGACTCCTAGTCAGTGTACACCCATTCATGTAGTGAGGCCCCCCGCCAGCCTCGACGGGACGGGCCTGCGCTCAGCTCAGGTGAGCCGCCGCGCCGCCGCCTCCCACGGCACGCGCGCCCGCTCGATGAATTGAATCACCATCCCCGCCGCGGCCCGCCCCGCCCCGCCCCGCCCCGCCCCGCCCCGCTCCACGTCCAGTCATAAAAACTTTTTCTAACTCCCTTGCCGCGCTTTGAGTTGGCGGAGGGGAGGGGAGGGCACGTGTCGCGCCGCAGCAGGCAGCCGCGCGGGACAGCGCTGGGAAAATAAATGCCTTCTAGATGTCCACGGTGTGACTCACTCTCAGAATCGTTTCTTTAAAACAACACAGGCTGTTTTGATTCAAAACAATAATTTCATCAATATAGGTACAAAGAAATCTTTAATTCGAATCAAATATTATTCTTGGGTAGAAGCAAGATTTTTTCAGATCGAATAAGTGGTTTGTTTAGTTTTAAAAAACTGTGTTTTGAAGTAAAATAAAAATTTCTAAACAGACTTTTCAACGGTTTTCTGTGTGCTCGAGTAGTGATGGATCGGTGGGGTTTGGTGGAAAAGGGAGAACGAATGACAAAGTTGGCATAGTGGGAGTTATTAAAAAATAAAAAAATAAATATATAAAAGAAAACATCGTGTTTCAGGCGTCCGGGACGACCCGGCGGACCAGCAGCGCCACCCTGACGTCCTCGGCGAGGGACTCCTCCTCCTCGGATGACGACCGGACGACGACGGGCCTCCGCCTCCGCTACCGGAGTGGGTATTGTATTTCCTATGGGGCGGGAGACGGGACGGGAGTGGAGTGGAGTGAGTGGGGCGTGAACGGTAGGAAGGGCTGAGTGGACGTCAGGTTAGGGTGAGAGGAGAGAGGAAGGGGAGGGGGAGGAGGGGAGGGGGAGGGAGGGAGGAGGAGGGAGGGGAATGGTGGGGAAGGGAGGGAGGGGGAGTGGGGAGGGAGGGGAGGAGATGGGAGGGGAGGAGTGGGGAGGAGAGGAGGGGAGGGGGCGGGGCGGGGTGGTCACGTCACACCCCGACCGTTTTACTCGAGAGCAAAAACAAATACATTATGGTGTCACGTGTGGGCTGGTCTGTTCCAGGCGCGGCCGAGCTGCGGCAGGTGGCGGCGGCTCTGCAGCTGCGGGTGGCGGCTGCGGGCGCGCGCCTCGGCAAGCACCTGCGGCGGCGCGACCAGCTGCGCTGGCGGCTAGAGCGCCAGCAGGACGTCGTCTCGGCCCACCTCGCCTGCGCCGCCCCCGAGGCCGCCGCCGAGGCCGCCGAGTCTGGTGAGTACGCCACGCCAGGGATGTCGCCACCAAGGGGTCGTCAACGCCTTTATAGGAATATTGATATTATTATACTGTGAAAAATATGTCTGTAAGTTTACGACTTTTTTCGTAATTTGTGATTTACCAATGGTGTTGTAAATTTACAATCGAAATCGTAAATTTACGAACGCTTATTTGTCCTCGTTTAAGAATTACAAGTCGATACCAAGTGTCCTTAAAAATTTGTAATTTTACAATTTGATATCGTAACTTTACGACATTTCTCATGGAAAATTTTCCCGTAACTCTTACGAATATTTCTCACAGTGTAGTGATATCAGAGATGTATTGAAATATTGAGGTATAATATTGTAGCATGAGAGGAGGGCGTCCTCATCTCATGACTGTAGGTAATATGGGTAATATTGATGTAAAATTGACAAACATATGAGTAATATCGATGTAATATGAAGTCGTTTCCGGTAACATTGAAGTAACATTGGTCTACTATAAGTCTCGTGTGTGCGAAGAGAAGGAAAATCAGAGTTGACGACCCTTTGGTCGCCACGCTCCTCCAACAACAGACTCCTTTTCTATAGAGCTGAGAGCCGCACTCTCGGGGCGTTTCATCTACGTCACCGACCACGCCCGGCCCGGCCCGGCCCGGCCCACGCCGCAGCGGTGGCCGCGCGCGTCTTATCCGGGGCTGGAATCATTTGCGGCGGCGGATCGGGTGGACTCAATCGGAAGCGTTTCGTATGCCGCCGGCGGCGGGGGACAGAGACGAGATTAGCCACGGAAACTCTCTCCGGCGGGGCGCGGGGCGGGGCGGGGCGGGGCGGGGCGGGGCGGGCAGGGACAGAGCAGTGTAGTCCATGGTGTAGTCCAGAGCTGGAGCAGTCAGCGCAGCGCGGCGCGCCTTATAAATATTCACCGCACTGCCTCTCTTCTTCGTTTCGACCTTTTACATTTCTCCTTTACACCCAGAGAGTGGGTGGGAAAAAAAATAAAAACAGCAGAAGGTCGGGGTGGGGGTGGCGCGGCGGGGTGTGGTGGACCGACAACAGCCCGCCTTAGGCCCGCCTCTGCCCCCGCCTCCGCCCCGCCTCGGCACCTACCCCCAACCGTGACGAGAAGTCGCCCTAACAAAAAGAGTCGCAGGTCGAGTGCTGGCTGCTCTGTCCCTTCTTCACAGGCGGTTCCCCTTCTCCTCGGAACAGGCGAACGGAACAACTCAACAGGAACGCCCCAGTGTACGAACACAACGGCAAGGGCGCAGGCGACCGTTCTCTTATTTGGAACACGCCGCATTCTTCGCGGAACGCCCAAGGTCGGCCATCGCCAGGTAGTGGTAATCTTCTGCCCCCCTCGGAACACCCGACCGGTCCGGCTCGGCCCGGCGCCCAGCCTCTCCCGCGCGCCACGCTCAACAGGAACGCCCTCGTGTAAGCAAGGCCGTGGGGCGCGTGGAGGCCGAGTCGGGGCGAGGCGGGGCGGGGCAGGGCGGGGCGAGGCGAGGCGAGGCGAAGCGAGGCGAGGCGCTCAGGTGTGATGTGATGGGCTGCGTATTTCACCCTGCTTGGACGTTTCTCGTTTCTTCACCTCAGCCCTCCCCGCGCCGCCCCCGCCTCCCACGTGTTTCCATCTTGTCTTGAGTGGATGATGTCGGGAGGAGGTGGGGTGGAGGCGGGGCGCAGGGGGAGGCGCGGTGCGTGCGGAAGGGGGGGGGGGCTTAACCGGAGCCCTAGGAGGCCTGGAGCAGCCCGAGGTGTGATGTGGGTAATGCTAATGAAGCCTTCTGCAGGGCCCTGCCCCTGCTGCCCCTGCCCCTGCCCCTGCCCCTGCCTCTGCCCCTGCCTCTGCCCCTGCCCCTGCCCCTGCCCCTGCTGCCTCTGCCCCTGTCGTCTGATTCAGGAGAGCGTTCAAGAGGGGCTCTCCTATACCTACCGTATAGCTCCGTCCTTGTTGCACTCATTGGGCAGTTATAGGAAAGCCCCTCTTGAACGATCTCCTGAATCAGACAGCTGCCCCTGCCCCTGCCCCTGCCCATGAGAGAAGGGCGCCCTTCTCTCATGCCCTGCCCCTGCCCCTGCCCCTGCTGCCTCTGCCCCCTGCCTCTGCCCCTGCCCCTGCCGCTGCCCCTCTGCCCCTGCTGCCCCTGCCCCTGCTGCCCCTGCCCCTGCTGCCCCTGCCCCTGCTGCCCCTGCCCCTGCCACTGCCCCTGCCCCTGCCCCTGCTGCCACTGCCCCTGCTCCCTGCCCCTGCCCCTGCTGCCTGCTCTGCCGCCCGCAGGCGCAGCGCGGTCAGCTCAAGAAAAGAGTGAACGGAAAAGGCTCCTTTTCCAGCCGTTATCAGGTCCAGAAACTAGACGTTAAATAAGGAAGGCGAAGATCCCCCTGCTCGCCCCCTGCCCCCCCGCCTCCTCCTCTCTCGCAGGCAAGAGGACTTCATTATTCACTCGTAATTAAGCAAGTGGAAATGTTTTGCCGTATCTTATTACACGGCGCGCCACGGCGCGGCGTGGTGGGCCTCCTAGGCCCCGAGAGCCCCCCGCCCCCCCCACCCCGCCTTCATGGCAGCTCTCCCGCTACTCTAACTGGCCGCCCCGCCCGCCCCCGCCCAGCCCCGACCCCGCTCTGGCCCGGACCACCTGCACAATCAGCGTCAAGGCAAAGAGGTGGGGATGAGAGTTTCTTGTCTGCTGTACAAGGTCGACGCGCGTTCAAACCGTGTGAGGCTGGGCTAAAAGTGCGTCTACCTTGGCCTTGCCCCGCGCTGAAGCTGGAAGCTAAAACACCGATAATTTATTTATAACTGGAAGTTTTGCATTGGTGGTTGGCAAGCCTGTCCACATCTCCAACATATCTCATCCCACCGTCTCACGCCTAACATACCCCACTTCACGCCGTCTCCCCGTCGGTCTCCCCTGTGGCGCTTTCTGACAGAGCCGAGCGATGAGCACCTTAGTTAAAATTGAATCGGAATTTAAATTTAGCTCAGCCAATAACTTTAGTTCAGCCAATTACGCGTGTCTTTGTGCGCGGGCGCGCGCGTGTGTGCACTGTTAAATCCCTACAAACAAAATAGTTTGTAAGCTTGCAAAGCATTTGGATGCTTTGTATTACAAAGCATTTTGTTTGCAATACAAAGCATTTCGCAAAATAAGCTTCGCAAGCTGCGAAGAAAATGCTTCGCAAGCTACAAAGCAAAAGCTTCGCAATACAAACAAAAGGCTTTGTATTACAAAGCAGCCAAATCCTTCACAATTGCGAAGCATTTTGTTTGTAATTGCGAAGCATTGCTTTGTAAGGTTTTAACAGTCTGTGTGCGGGCGTGGCTTAGTGTTTTCGATCGGGCGGGTCGGGTCGGGTCGGGTCGGGCGACGACGGCAGCGGCCATCGGGCAAGCCGGAGAGGCGCTCACCCGCCCGCTCGAAAACACTAACGTAAGCGTGGCTGGACCAGAGAGCAGAGTGACTGAGCTCGCAGCACCGAGCGCCTGCGAGGTAGGCGGAGCCGCAAGGCGCGGCTGCCGGGCGGCACGGCCCGCCCTGCACACAGCACGGCGCTCCGCGGCGTGACGGCTGGGCGCTGGGCCCGCCCCGCCCCGCGCTGCGCTCTCACTCCATGTCAACCAAACGGCATGGCTGAGTGTCTCGTGTGTGCATGTGTGTGTGCGTGCGTGCGTGTGCGTGCTTGTGCGTGTGTGTGTGTGTTTGTGTAAGGCACGAGCCCTGTCCCGGTCCCTCCTCTCGTCTCGTTACGCTAGTTTACTCTCGCACGCCCCGCCAGGCCTGCTCTGCTCGTACATAAAGTCCTGCCTCGCACGTTAACTAGTCGCAGCGGAGTCCTCCGGCCGCGGCCCGCCCCGCCCCGCCCCGCCCCGCTAAACCAACCTTGCGCCCACGTATGACGAAATTCCCCTAGAGAACCGTTGGGACGGGGTGGGTTCCTCTCTTTTCCTCTCTTCTCTTCTCTTCTCTTCTCTTCTCTTCTTTTCTCTTCTCTTCTCTTCTCTTCTCTTCTCTTCTCTTCTCTTATTCTCCCCTCCCCTCCCCTCCCCTCCTTCCCTCCCCTCCCCTTCCCTTCCCTCCCCTCCGCTGAGCTGCACGTGCTCGACGGGTCAGCCGGTCAGCCGACTGATTCAGGTCCCATTCCTCTGTCCTTGTCTCACTCATGGAGCAGCTCCGTGCCCTAGAGGGGACACCTTCGTGAGTGCGACAAGGACAGAGGGTTAGGAGCGACGTTCTGAATCAGTCGGCGGGCCCTCCGCTTCTGCAGCCGCTGTTGCAGCGTGGACATGCGGAGCGCCGCAAATAGCATGTGGCGTTCCGTTTCCGTCCGCGGGCAGCAGCAAGGGAGGAGGAAAAGGCCTCAAACTCACATGATACGCTCCGCGTCACCCTGCGGCCAGGTAGCCGAGCCGAGCCGATCCGAGCCGGTCCTAAGTGCTCTCCGCCCGCGCGAGTCAGCCCCGCACCTGCCCCAGGCCGCGAACCGCACACGCACACACCACTGTGCCCCCCCCCACTGCCCCCCGCGGGCGAGCTAGACCACGCGCACGCACCCTCCACGCGCCGCGCCACGCTCCCCTCCGGGACGAGAGCCCCCCCGCCCCGCCCTCCTCCCCCGACCACTTACGCCCCTCGGCTGCGTACCACCCACTGGCTGCGACACCACACCCCCTCCCCAGACCGCTCGACCGGAGGGGAGGGGCGGGACGGGGTGGGGCGAGGCGGGGCGTGGCGGGGCGGGGCGCGGGGTGAACGGGGCGCCAGTGAGGCGCAGGCCGCCAGCGCTGCCAGACACGAGGGGACCGCCGCGCCGCCGGGTAGCGCCGCACGCCGTCCGCCCCGCGCGCCTCGCCTCGCCGCGCTGCGCCGGGTAGCGCCGCGCCGCGCCGCACCGCGCTGCGGCACCAGACCGCACAGCACCGCATAGTACCGCACAGCGTCGCGACGCCCCCCGCCGCGCACAGCCCCGGTGCGCACAGCCCCGCCGCCCCGCCGACAGGACCAGGCCAGGACCCCGCCGTGACAACAGTGAATGGGCCCCCGGCCAGCGGCGGCGGGGGCGGGGGCGGGGGCGGCCGCGGGGGTGGCCCGCGGGGGTGGGGGGCGGCGCGGGGCTGGCACGCTGCGCCGCTAGCTGGCCCTGCTGCCTGTTTACCCCGACCCAGCTGGGAGACGTAGCGGCGGCCCCCCAGGCGGCCCCGGAGCGAGGACTCGCGACAGAGACAGAGGATGGCCCCGGCCCCCGGAGGACGACGGCAGCAGCTCCACGACAGAGGTATTTCCCCCCTGCTGTGCAGTGCGCCCCCGCTGCTCCACCACCCCAGCAGCGTCCATCCCTGTCGCGTTTTCCCGCCAAATTCCTCCCGCTCCGCTTCGCTCCCTGTCCGGCCCCGGCCCCGCCCCCGCCGTTCAGTTTGTCACACTCCGCGCTCCGCTCCGCGCCGCCCCCGCCGCCCCACGGTGAGGGGTGGTGCTGGGCCGGCGGGGGCGGGGAGGAGAGGGGCAGCACGCCCCATTCATCCTCATTTGCCCTGGTGGCCTGCGCTACACGCCCCCGCCCCGCCCCCGCCGCCCCCAGCGAATCTAAATCTGAAAGCAAACCGCTACAAGCGGCACTGGACTGGACGCCCGTCCTGGCATGGCTGCTCTTTTATGGGGGTGGGAGGGGCGATTCGCTCCGATATGGCCCCCCCCCCCCCCCCCCCCAGGGTCAGCTCCAGAAAGCGAAGTGGGAAGTAGGAATAACACTGTAAAAAAAACACAGTTGTCAAAACCGTAAACCGTAAAAACCGTCCTTGCTCTCGGAATAAACGGTAAAAAAACGTCCATTCAGCGCCACGTCCCCTACAATTTACAATATAATTTTACGGTTTGTTATCGCAGCTAGAATGACGGCTTTTAACAGCTGTTTAAACTGAGTGTGTGTGTTGTTTGACAGTTAACTTGCGCTACAAAGCCCCTGTGTTTGGGCAACCCATATCACATCCCCTTGCGGTACCTTTGGTATCTGGAGTGAGAGAGAGAGAGAGCGAGAGAGAGAGAGAGAGAGAGAGAGAGAGAGAGAGAGAGAGAGAGAGAGAGAGAGAGAGAGAGAGAGAGAGAGAGAGAGAGAGAGAGAGAGAGAGAGAGGAAAGGGGGGTAGTTTTCATTTCGTTTGCGCTGGGCTGGGCGGGGCGGGGCGGGGCGCCTCGGGCTGCGCTGAGCAACAGATGACATACCTGCACTCAGCAGTAACGTAATGCGGGATGACTTATTCATGTCGCTGTGCTTCGCTCCGCCCGGGAGCCGCATGCAGCAAATAGTATGGAGATTCCGGACGGACAATCGAAAATTGACGGGGCGGTGATGCGAGAGTGGCGGAAAAGGGCAAATGTGTTGTGACGTCCATCCCCCCCCCCCTTTCCGACCCAATCGCCAACCCCTCATCGACCCCTGTCCCAGCCCGCCGCCGCCGCCCGCGCCCGCGCCCGCGCCCGCCCGCGCGCAGAACGGGACGCACTTTGTATAATGCTGAATCTAAAATGTCACCAGTATTACTATTAGTATGCGGGTTCCCTTTGTCTCGAATTTTCATCCGCATTGTGATTATAGACAATACTGTATTACGCGCAACATAAATATGTAAACTACTAATTTGATGAATTCAATTTAAGGCTAGTCGGGAAGAACGGCAACGTCTCCCTTGTAGCGCCTCGCACGAGCACGAGCCCGTGCTGCCGGGACACTTCACCTTTCAATTGCGGCCAGTTGGTTTAAACCTCTTTTCTTTCTTGAAGTTTGTACCAAACAGGGGATTACTCACAATATTTGTACAATATCTCCACACAGATATTTCAATCCTCACTTCACTGTTAATTCGCGTGGCACTGTTGGATGTTGCCTACCTTACGGCGCAAGGGTGTGCCACTTTCAGAGGGCGCAACGGAGCGTTTCCGACCCCATGTTCCCTATTGAAAAATGATCGTCTAGACGAGGCCTATCTCCAGTATTATGGTGTACATCCTTACCAAAATCACCCTGTATTAAAGTGTACTTGCAGCCACACACATACAGGTGTGTACTTGCCATAGTACACGTTTATTTGGCGTGTATGTCATAGCACACACACATAGGTGTGCCTTAGGTAACGTACACGTATTTAAGCGTGTACTATGGTAAGTACACACTAATATGTGTGTACTAAGTGCACAATTGAGTTTGGAGTGTTTGCTTTGTAAGAATTTAACAAAGTTGGCGCAACATATTGGCCTGACGAGCAGCTAGGGCAGGGTGGGCTCCGCCCCGCGGCGGGCACGGCTAGTGTTTTCAGCAACGTGACGCGTAATGGTCGCTTTCTCATCGGAATTACCCGCCGCTCCGCTCCGCTCCTCCGCCTTCTTCATTAGCGCCAGCAGCGCCCGTTACTCTACGCCCCGCCTCGCGCAATTGTATCGCGAAAAAAAAAGGAGAGGAAATAGCGCGATCGAAGAAAATAAAAATAGACAGAAAATAATGAGCAGCGGTCTGCAATCGGATACACCGCCGCGCCCCGCCACCGCTCTGTGCAATCTAGATCAAGCGGCAACGCGCGTGCATGTTCGCACCACCGCACCGCACCGAGGGGGCTCACCGCGCCCCCACCCCCGGCCCGCCCCCGGCCCGTCCCCGGCCCGCCCCCGGCCCGTCCCCGGCCCACCCCCGGCCCACCCCCGGCCCACCCCCGGCCCACCCCCGGCCCTCCCCCGACGAGGTATTTTTAAACAAGCAATGATCGTTACGCACCAGCGGGCCTGCCTTTCTTTTTCCTCTTTTTGTCTCTTTACCCGGCTGGCCGGCTGGTCCACGAGCAGGTGTCCCCCCCCCTCCCCCCAGTCGTTCATTTCGATAATCCCCTCCGCCATTATCCAGCCATCTGTTTAGTCACCGCGCTTCAGCTCCTTTTTATTTTTGACAAATAATAACAATTAGCAGGAGGGCGGTTTCCTGGGAACGAAAAAAAAAATCAGCAAACGGCATAACGCCTACTCTCCAAATCTGTTATATTACATGCCAGTTTAAACTGCAGAACACTCAGCAGTCTATCAGTTTAAGCTGCAAAACTGTTTAGTCTTGCAGTTTAAACTGCAAGACTAAAAAGTTTCGCAGTTAAAACTGCAAGACTAAAAAGTTTCGCAGTTAAAACTGCAAGACTAAAAAGTTTTACGGTTTAAACTGCAAGACTAGAGTTTCGCAGTTAAAACTGTCATGTAGTACAACAGTGAGATTTGCAGAGTAACGGTGGCTAACGCGTGGCAAGTTTTGCACGAGGGGTACCTCACTTCCTCCAATCAGTGTACGCCCTGCGGTCCAATCATTTCTCAATCACCGTCCAATCACATCATTTTACGGCAAAAATGCATTATTAACACCTTACAATCGCAAAAAAATAGATTTGCCGGTGACAAAATTATGGGTTTCTTTTTGAAGTTTGGTAAAATTTTACTTCCAATCACAGCGCAACCCTCCAATCAGTGTAGACCCATCTAAAGAGTGAGGTACCCCTCGGTTTTGCACGACGTCACGTGACATCGCCCGGCCTGGCCTGCGGCCGGCGTGGTGTCTCGCTCTGATAATGCCACTACTGCGCGCGTCCATATTTGATGGCGGCACTTCAACGGCACAGTTCGGCGTGACGCGCGCTAACGCTAACGCGGCAGGCCGGGGTGCTATAGATAATTCACCGTTACGCAGGAGAGGCGTGACGCCACGCCCCGCGCGGGGCTGGGCTGGGCTGGGCTGGGCCCCTGCCTGCGGCGGTGTCGTATCGTTCAGTCCTACGTCACGCCGCGCCTGCCGGCCCGGGGCCCGCGCCTCACCCCGGCCCACGGCCCCCGGCCCGGCAGCCACCGGCAGCTGTCACGAAGTTTGGCCGCGCACCCTTTCCTCTCCTCTTCTCTCCCCTCCTCTGCCCTCCTCTACCCTCCCCTGCCCTCCCCTCCCCTCCTCTCCTCTCCTCTCCTCTCCTCGTCTCTCCTCCACACTCTCAAAAAAAGGTCGCAAATTAACAGCAAATTCGTTATTGTTGATTTTTATAGCGACAAGTATTGTTGTGCAGCAACATAACCTGTAAGGCAACAACAAAGTTGTTCAGTTACAACAAAAGTTGTTCAGTTACAACAAAAGTTGTTCAGTTACAACAAAAGTTGTTCAGTTACAACAAAAGTTGTTCAGTAACAACAAAAGTTGTTCAGTTACAACAAAAGTTGTTCCGGAACAACAAAATTGTTGAGCAGGAACAATAATTTTTTTCTTTTCAATTCACAACAAACATTGTTGTTTTGCAACAACTTGTGTTGTTCTCGAACAAGCTGGCTATTCTCGAACAACATGCCTGTTGGTCATCACGAAAAGAGTTGTTTCTCAACAACTATTTTTAACAGTGCAGTACGCTCCACGCATTCCACCCTGCTCCGGCACCACGCCGGGGACATGGAACATGTGAGGTCAGGTCTCGTGACTTGCTCTCCGCGGTGCCGAACCTAACCGAAATACACGGTAAAAACCTTTACTTGGTGTCCAAGGACCATCGGAACGATTTTAAGGAGGAAAAATGCGGCATGAGGTGGTCCTTGAATCGTTCCGTGGACATCAAGGAATAGTTTTTACCGTGTATAAAGCGCACAGGGGCGGTTTAGGGGTAGGGGAAGGGGAGGGGGGAGGCGATCGCTACCTTTGAAGCTCGAGTAAACCGCCTGAAAGGCAGGATACTTGAGCTACAAAACCCCTGTATGTAGACAACCCAAAGGGCACCGCTCCCTCTCTACTACAAGACCTTAAACCGCGCCTGGGAGCGTTAAGCGCTCATTGCAAATGCATCTAAAAAGAGCGAGATTTTTTCCTCGTGCCCCATTCAAGCGAGGGCTTAGGAACCTCGCTCTTATTGAGAAAGAACCTATGACAACACTCAAAATAAGTGAGATGTAGGATAAACTTTATCGCTCAAAATGGGCGAAGTCTCCCCATCCTTGCTCAAATAGGGCGAAATTTGATTTTTGAAACTATTGCTCTAATCGAGCGAGAAAACCAAACCTCGCTCTCAAAGAGAAAGAGAAAATTTCTCGCTCTCCTGAGTGCCAGATTCCTTATTGCTCTGGTATTTAGTGGGGTGGGCCGCGGCCGAGCGGGTGCCTCACTTCGACCAGTCTGTGTGCGGGTCTTTGACCGGTCATTTTCCAGTCACTTCCAATAAAAGGGGAAAGTAGGCAAACCACACAAAACCACCCTTTAAATACTATGAATTCGGATGAAAACTGCGGCAAAGCTTGCTTTGGGTTACTATTATTTTTTTGTTCTGGAGGGGGGGGGGGGGAGCGGCATCCTGCACATCGCCAACCAGACTGAGCCCAGACTATGCTCAGGTCCACAGACGGGTTTAATACCCACGCCGGGCTTCGCTTTTGTGGTGGTGGGGTTTCGCACCCGCGCCCGCGTGCCACGCTCACGGCTTACCTCGCCGGGCTCCAGGCTGTGCGTGGGGTAGCGGGGCGGGGCGGGGCGGGGCGGGGCGGGGCGGGGCGGGGCACAGAGCCGGGCCGGCTCACACTCGCTCACAGTCGTGCACACAGACACACGATGAAAGCCGGAGAGATGAAGTTCTAACACCCAGGGAGATGAAAAAAAAAATATGTGAAGAAACTATTTTGTGCATTTTAGACGGTCCACATTTTCATCCCTGCTCTGGGAATAACTTTAGAGTGAGACGTAGCACAGTCCTACACTTTTTGGAGTAGAGCCAACGTGTCCTACACTGTTTGGTGTCAGGCGCAATATGTCCAACACGTAATGGTGTCGGACAGTCCTGCGTTTCTGCATGTGTGAGACAAAATACTTCATCCAGAAAAATAGAAACTCCCAGCAACCATATTATGGTAGGCCAGGAACAACCATACAAAATATAGTTGAGGCGACTCTCATATGGTTGTATCAAGTACAAAAAAAAGCAAGCCCAAGCCTTTCCGTTGTTGGTGTAACCATGTGAGTGTTGGCACAACCAAATTTCGTATAGTTGTCCCTGGCATGGTTGCTACAACCATCTATTTTTCTGGGTGTTTGTCTTGCAGCAAAAAGTGTAGGACCATATGTGGTCCTACACCAAAAAAGTGTACGATTGTCTCACCCTTGCCGCTGTGCTGTACAGTGCTGAGTGCTGCTGACATGAGCAGTGCTGACTGACAACTAGCTCGGCAGAGGCCGTGACGGGCGGGGCGGGGCGGGGCGGGGCGGGGCGGGGCGGGGCGGGGCGGGGCGGGGCGGGGCGGGGGCCCCGTGACTGTCATAAGTCAGCCTCACCGTACCGCACCGTACCGCGGCTTCATTACCGACACGGCGCGCCACGACACGGGTGACATGACATGCCGAGCTGCGCCGCAGTCATGGGGATCAAAGTGTCCGCTGGTGTCCGCCCCGCCCCGCCCCGCCCCGCCCCGCCCCGCCCCGCCCCGCCCCTGTGAAAGAAACACATGACGCACGCGCCGCGCCCGGCCCGGGAATGAATAAATAAAAACAAGGCTCGAGCTGCCTAATGGGATTAGTAGCCACGCTGGCGCCGCGCCCCGCCCCGCCCAGCAGACTGATCGCACCAGCACGATGCTGGGCGGGGCGGGGCGGGGCGGGGCGGGGCGGGGCGGGGCGGGGCGGGGCGGGGCGGGGCGGGGCGGGGCGGGGCGGGGCGGGGTAGGGCGGGGCGGGTTCAGGGCCGGGCGATGTTGGGCGAGCGCTCTCGATAAGTTGTCGGGAACTTTTAGCCAACTAGTCGCTCAGCGCCGCGTCCTCGACTGTCGATAAAAATGTGATGAAACTGGAGCAGGGAGGAGAGCAGCCCCAGTCGCGCAGGGGATGAATGGTGCGGCCCGGGCCGCCGGAGGAGCGTCAGGCTGAGGCCGCTACCCACGCCGCGCGGTACGGGCGGGGCGGGGCGGGGCGGGGCGGGGCGGAGCAGCTGTGCCAACAAAAATCTTTAAAATGAGCCGGAGCCGGGCCGATCGAGTGCTCGCCTTAATTTTTGCCGCACTTGGGAGTTCCGGCTGAGAGAGTGGCTCTGATCGGGATTGCTCCCTCCGCCGTCGTCGCCTACGCCCACACTGAACTGAAGTGAGGTAACCGCGCGTGCGCTTACGTCAACGGCAGGATATAAGAGAGGAGGGGGGGGGGCCTCGGACCGCACGGTGCGGGACACACGATCGTCTCGTCTCGCCAGGACACTGCCTCTGGCCTCGGCCCCGTCCGGACCACACCAGACCAGCAGACCACCAGAGCAAGCAAACTGGGGCTCAGCTCCGCTTCTGCAGGATAGTCCAGGCTGCAGCCATAAGGCGGGGCGGGGCGGGGCGGGGCGGGGCGGGGCGGGGAGAAACGGCCCACTGCTCCGCATGGCAGGGCCTGCCGGGCCGGGACGGCGGGGTGGGCCACCAGGCAGAAGACTTATTGGTCCAGAGTAGCCACCCGCCCGCTGCTGAGAAGAGAGTACCCGCCCTACCCTGCCCCAACCCAACCCTCCCTGCTCCACCCCACCCCGCCCCGCCCCGCCCCGCAGGCAGCGAGCCGACCTCTGCCGGCCCTGACATAAATTCCTAGTTTCTTCTTCGCTCCGCCGGGGCACCACCAGGAAACACTGTTCCGCCGCACCCAGTCTTTATAATTCTTTCTGAATCTGGGATAATATCCCCCGGCAAAGCGGGGAAATCCGGAGGTGGGAGCGGGGGCGGCGCAGGGGTGGTCTGTGAGCGGGGGTGGCATGGGGGCGGGGGGATAGGTAGGTGGGGTGAGGAACGGGGCCCTGTTTCTGACCCGCTACTTTGCTTTGAAAATGCTTTGGAGCGGGCTTATTCCTTGTGGGCACGAAATCGTATTTTTTTGCCGGAAGAATTACGATTCCGCCCTCTCCTGTGTCCACCCCCCCCCCCTCGCACAACAGGCCGCGGAGCTGTTTTCTCTACGTGTCGTTTTAACGAGACCAGCCGTCGCCGCCGCCGAGATGAAGTACTTGCCCCCTAGTGGCTGCCGAGATGGGGTGGGGAGGGGGGGGGGAGAGCTGCGGGATAGCAGAGTCCTCCAGCCTCTGAGCCCAGCGCAGCTTCCACTTCGTATTCCCGACAATCCTCTGGAAAATGATCCAGCAATAGTGCGATCCGGCCGGGCCGGGTCGGGCCGGGTCGGGCTGGGTCGGGCCCGGGTCCGCCAGGCAGCAGCAGCCTGGCCTCGGTTAGGACTGCTCAGCCCAGCCATGCCAGGGGCAGCCAGGGGCTGACTCTCCCTCTCGGCTCGATGACCAGCGGATTGGAAGGAAAGCGCCTGCGGGAAGCGGGGGCGGGGGGGCGGGGGGGGGGGGGGGCGTGTGAAGACGCTTAGGAGGAGGCACCATTCATGCCGCCGGCATTGTCTGTGGAGGAACTGTGGAAAGTGCGTGGGCGCCCTTGGCGCGGTGTAAACCGTCAAGAGCGAAAGCTCGATACAATTTGCTGTGTGCGCCATTGTACACAGTCGAGCGGAAGGAGGGAGGGGAAGGGGAAGGGGGAGGGGAGGAGGGGAGGGGAGGGGGAGGGACAGCGATGATGCATGTCCATCCCGGAGAGAAGCCTTTGCTCGGGAGCGAAGGGCCGACATGGGGCTGAGCATCATCTGTAAGGAGAGTGGGGTGGGGCGGGGTGGGGCGGGGCGAGGGGGGGCGGGGCGGGGCTGGGCGGGGCGGGGGGGGGGGGGGCGGGGCGGGGCGATTGGAGAGGCAGCGCGCGCATTGTCCGTTTCCCAGGAGGGCTCAGCGCAGCTCGGCGGGTGGGAGAGGGGCACGACACGGGCAGTACGCGAAGGAAGGTGGGATAAGATTAGCAGTCTTTCATCACTTCTCCTTCTTGGCCTAAGTGGAGTAGGAGTCGGAAGACTTGCACTGTTTAAAACCTTGCGAAGAATTTGTCTGCATTACGAAAATTGTTCGTAAGCTGCGAAGTATTTAGACTTTATTCATAAGGCGGAAGGCTTATAAGCTTTCGCACTGTTTTGTTTTGTAATACAAACAAATTATTCGCAATTGCGAAGCAAACAGATACTGTACTTTGCACCGGGTATTAGCCGGTATTAGCTGTAACACTGTAAAAACCTTGAGAAGCATTGTGGCTGTTTTGTAATTACGAACTAATTGCTGTTTTCTTTGTATTGCGAACAAAATCCTTTGCACACCCAGAAAAATGAACAGTTGCACGAACCATCGCTCAGTGACAACCATAAAATTAGGGTTGAGACAGCCATATTATCGTCGTGTTGACCATAATTTGGTGAGCTAAATGGCGCCCCCACAATGGACCTCACCGGGGCGGCGCGGAGCGCCTGCGACACACTGGATAGGCCAACCCGCCAAGCACTCGTGGGAAGGTGGCGGCCTACCCGGAGAGCCCAAGCACAGGGGGAAGCAGGAATTAATTTACTGGTACCCAAAATTTCGTGCCCTCATTTCCTGCTGAGCTCATTGTGGGGGCACCTTAACTGTAATATTGTTCATGATTTTCTGGTTGTCCCTGAGGTAACCAGACGATGGTTGCCACAAATTTTCATTTTTCTAGGTGCCATTGCAAACAAATTTCTTTGTAAGCTTACGAAGCAGCCAAATCCTTCGCAATTCGAACAAATCGTCATCGCCCTTTCTCCCATGATTCAGGGAACACAGTAGAAAGTCGCCAATACAGAACCAGGAGAATCAGTAAGAAGTTATAAATATTGTAGATCGGTCCACGGTGGACGAAAACACGTTGATTCCAAGATTTTTCCACGCGTATTCCCATAACGTGATAAACAAATCTTAAGCCGCCTTTTATCTTATGAATCATGGACAAGTATGGACGAAGAAAAGCCTACAACTCAGAAAAAAACAGGTGACACAGTACAGTAGTTGAAGAATACTAGCCAGGCAAGCCTTCGGCTTGGTTGCTGAGCAGATTTCTTCACTATATACCTATCCCTATGCACCTTTCCCTATATACCTCTCCCTATATACCTCTCCCTATATACCTCTCCCTATATACCTCCCCCTATATACCTCCCTCTATATACCTCCCTCTATATACCTCTCCCTATATACCTCTTCCTATATACCTTTCCCTATATACCTCTCCCTATATACCTCTCCCTATATACCTCTCCCTATATACCTCTATATATGGTCAGCTTATGCATGCGTATGTACATTTAAATTTTAAGATGGGATAAATAGTAATAGGAAGATACCTCTGCTTAACTAAAGGTATAGGGGGGGGGGGGCGGACATTTTCTCTGCCAAAATCCCCAACAGAGTGCTTCGCTTCGCTCAGCAAAAAATGGTGGACGAGTCCACGGTACATAGGTAAAATAACGTCCATTCCCTTTATTTCAACGTGTACGAGACTGGTCTCGCAAGTTCGGCTTGCAGGCAGTTTTTTTTACTTGTTATTATTTTCAAGCACGCCAGTTTCTTGCCAACATAAAATAATAATGATATTCTAAATAAAGGAATATAGTCGAATTTTAATGGATTCATTCACATCCAAGAAAGAGATCCACGCATCCACGTGGAATCCATACGTAGGCTCCACGTCGCGCTGCTCTTTGGGCTTGTCTCTTGGCAGCGCTCCATAGGGTGCCCTACCCTGCCCAGCCGGAGTCGACTGGCGACTCACCCAAGAGGACCCACTCCCGCCCGCCCCCGCTCCCGCCCACCTCGCCTTGACTTGACGGCGCTCTTCTTGTTCTTGTGGTGCAGCAGCGGCGACCGTCCACGTTCACGAGGCAGCCATGTGAGCGACGCACCATGGAGCCCGAGCCCGCCCAGTCCGCCGGGGGCGGCCCAGTAGCAGGCGGTCCCGCCCCCGCCTACGCCCCCGCCCCCGCCGCGGACGGCTCCTCCGAGGACGTAGCCAAGACGGCGTCGGAGGTGGTGCCGGAGGCGGCAGCAGCCGGGGCGGACCCGGGCCGACCCCGCACCAACGGCCTGCCGCCGGCGACCACCCCCGGGGGCGGCGGGGGCGGGACGGTCGGTGCGCGGACCACGGCTGACGGCGGCATCACCAAGCCCAGGCAGGCCGACCACGGCAACCTCAACGGGGGCGCCGGGGGTCGGCCGGCTCGGACGAGGCACGCAGGGGCTGGGGGCGGCCGTGGTGCGGCCAGGGGCAGGGGCGGCGGGGGCCGTGGGCGAGGCCGCCCACCCGGCCGCGAGTCTGAGGAGGCCGGGTCCGGTGCCGGCAGCGTGGGCAGCGACCTGGCCAGCGGCCTGCTCAAGTCCCTCAAGAGCCTGGCGGGCACGGCGGCGGGGGCGGCGCAAGGTGAGTGGGACCGTACCCGTACCGTACACTCTCAGTTTACAACGGACATTTTTCTAAGTAGGCCACACACTTCTTTATACAGCAGTAATTATAATTTTGTATGTAATAATGCGTATTTTCTCGGTAAATATTCACTTTTGGTTTCTTTGTAAACTTAAAAACCGAGGGGGTATGCACTCGCGTAATAGTCCGGTCACTCTGTCCGTAATAGCACGCGTAATAGGATGCGTAATAGTGGCGTAATAGCCGAAATTCTCCGAAATTTACCTATTTTGGGGTTGTTTTGGGCTGGTTTTAGCTGAATCCCGATATTTTGAGGCGTAATAGAGCGTAATAGACGTAATAGTCGGGTCACAGGTTTTGAGAGTGCATACCCCCTCGTTAAAAACACTAATCCTCAATACTCCTAATTACATTATTAGTAACAACGCATAATTTTCTACGCACTACTTATAAAATTTGTTAATAATATTACTGCGTAAAGGAGCTAGTGGGTCCAAAGAAAATGTCAGTAAGGGGCTGAGAGTGTACCGGGCTCGTCGGCCCAACGTAGCCAACTGGTCTGCTTGCGTCTAGACGGTCTGCCGCCCTTGTCGTCTGCTAGTATTGGCCGTCTGCTAGTATTGGTCGTCTGCTAGTATTGGCCGTCTGCTGATTTGATTAGTCATTCCTAATTGATTGGTTGTTAGAACGAGGCGTGCTGCTGACCTTTTTATAGCTGACGCGTAGCTAGTCGCTCTTTCTATTCCTTCTTTCCCCGCCGTTGTCTTTTTCGCTATCGAGTTATTCCTTTTCTTCGCCCATTGTTTCGCATTTATTGCCCTCAATGCTTTTCCCGGCCGCGGTGCCGGTCTTAAGTAAAGTTTCCCGCTGCCAGGCGCAGCGCAGCGCGGCGCCGCTCAAGCGACTCGGCGAGCTTTTCCCCGGCCCTATTTATGGAGAGAAGGAGAATAAGATAAAGTCATATATTCTTCCTTTTGCCGAATCCACCGACATGCCTTTTCTCCCCACCACCCCTCCTCCTCCACCACAATATCTCCTTGTCCTCGAGGTGGGCCCGCTGGAAGTGCGGCGCCGCGGGGAGGTCGCGACGCGTCCCACGGCGTGACGTCACGAGAGAGCGAGAGAGAGAGAGAGAGAGAGAGAGAGAGAGCGACAGAGAGAGAGAGAGCACGAGAGCGCGAGAGAGCGAGAGAGAGAGAGAGAGAGCGAGAGAGAGAGAGCGAGAGCGAGAGCGAGAGCGAGAGCGAGAGCGAGAGCGAGAGCACCCGCTCGCCCCTTAGAGCGTGTCGCGAGTTCGAGTTGTTTTCTCCCTAAACATATGCTCTCCATATGCCCCCTCCGCGCCGCTCTGCCTGCTCTGCCGCGTTGGGCCGCGGCGCGAGGCGAGACGCGACGGGGCGCCGACAAAGGCGAGCCTACAATACGAAAGGGTACGGAAGGGAACGCCCCCGCCCGCAGCCCAGACCTGCTGCCCCCACCAGGCCTAACCCCCCGCCCCGCCCCACCCCGCCCCGCCCCGCCCCGCCCCACCTCACCCCCATCCCAATAGCACCCAACGCGCCCCGCCCGCCGCTCCTCCCAATACTATGGGATTCATTATGCGCGGCGACACGACGCGCACCCAGAAAATCGTACCTTTGATTCAACGAATTTTCCGTTTAAAAAAAAAAAAAGGTTCCGTTGTTCCAAAGGAAATTTTGCACATGATCTAAAGAAAATTCTTGTTATATCAAGTCAAAGTTCGTTGTATTAACGGAAATTTCTTTTGAAGTCGTGCGCAACGATACTCGCGTTTAGCGTGAGAGTGTGTGACGTGAGCAGGGTACGGGAGATGGGCAGGGCAGGGCAGGGCAGGGCAGGGCAGGGCAGGGCAGGGCAGGGCAGGGGGACTTCTTATCAGGTTGATGGAGACCTGTCAGCGCGGGAGGGTGGGGGAGGGTGGGGGAGGGTGTGGAGGGGGTCTGGTGAGTTAGGGAGTGATCGCGCCCACCACGGAGGGGAGGGGGCGGGGGAACGTGGAACTCACCTAGGCTGAATGCAATGGCAAAACTAACGTGGCGTGCGTCACGCGTCACGTCGATTGGTGTGACAAGTTTAGTCGCACCACGTAATGCGACCTAAATTTACATCACACCATGTGATGCAACGCAAGCTCCAGAGTATACGGCATTGCAGGGGTTCGTTTCACAAACGTGACCGAGACTACGGTCACACACCACATGATGCAATACCTCTCCAGGCGTCACACTTGCATTTGTGACGCATGCGGTTACGGGCATCTCGCTCCAGATAACTCGCCCGAAGAGTAACTCGCCCTTATTTTTGGGCGAGTCCCGGGTGCAAGTGTTTGCCAACTCGCCCCAATTTGCCAGATTTTCAAAATCTCGCCCCGAAATGGGCATGGGGTGACTTAGTGCTCGGGCGATTTAGTTGGGGCGAGCTGTCCAAGATCCTAGTCTCATTAGTTTTTCCAGAGTGAAGGCACATGGAGTGCGCGTCAGGAGATAGGGTAGGTGACCTCGGGGAGGAGAGGTAGGTGAGTATGGAATCCGCCCCCAGGCCGGGAGGCGAGCGGCGCGGCGCTCAGCGCTCGACTTCGCTCCGCCCCCATTCTGTGCACGGAGGAGGAGAGGAGAGGCGGGGGCGAGGGGAAAAAGGGGTGGTCGCTTAACGCTAATGGTATGGCCTGTTCAAAACCAGGACGCTCTCGCTGGCAGGCAGGGGCGTAGGCTGGTGGTGGTGGTGGTGGGGGGAGCTCCGATCGGAGGTGCGCGATTATATTGAAGGTGAGGCGCTCGGATGGCGCGCCGCAGCAGGGCGGGGCCGGGCGGGGAGAGGGGGGGAGGGTGCAGGCGTGGAGGAGGCTGGGTGGCGTGGAGGGGAATCGAGTTGAACCTCAGCGGTGTAACGCCGCTCGTGGGCCGGGCCGGGCCGGGCCGCGTCCGGTTCGGCTAATGGCGTATCGATGTTTATTACTCCGGCCGCGCCCGTGCTGGCCTCTAATCTGGTGCTCCTGCCCCGCCCCGCCCCGCCCCGCCCCGCCCCGCCCCGCCGCACCCGGTTATGGAGGGAGCTGTAAGCCGGCGCGGCGCCATGCTCAAGCTCAAGCGATCGCCTCTGCGACTACCTCTCCTTTACGGTTATGGCTCCCCGGCCCGGCGCGACGCGGCGAGCTCTGGCTCAGCGGGACAGACGGAGCCCCTGTCAACAGGGCGGTAGGCCACCCGCTCAGCGCGCGTGTCGCTGGCGCGACCGCTTGCCTACCCCGCTCCTGCCAGGCGCTGAGCTCAGCTCGCCACGCCACGCACACGCCCACAGTCCCTGCCCTGGTCACCGGCCCGCCGCACCGCGCCGCCATTCTGCCGGCCGCAGCCCCCACTGGACCTGGACAAGAGCGTGCTTGTAATTTTCTCGTGCCCGGGCCGTATATTGTCCGCTCCGTCTCCTACCTAGCCGCCCCGCCCCGCCCCGCCCCGCCCCACCCCGCCAAGTCACTTGCCCACGCAATCTCGCCCCGCACCTGCTGGAGTCCTGGAGAGGTGCGGCTCCAGAGACAAAGCAAGTTCCCGCACATCCGCCCGTTTCTAGCGGGGACAGGACGGTCCGGCCGGCCGGCCGGCGCGGCTCTCGACCTCGGCTTCAAAGGCGCCCCCTTCTCGCCCCGGCATGGCAGTTCTGAAGCTACGTGTGGCCGGTGCGGTGGGTCGGGTCTGGCAGGGCCGCGGGGGAAATATTCATGGGCTGATTATTATTATGTGCTGCCGCTGTTTCTGCTACCGCCGCCCGAGGCGTGATGCTCTCAGAGGCGAAGCGAGCTGGTTCCACGCGGGACGTCTTGTTCTGAAGACCGAGGAGGAGGAGGAGGAGGAGGAGGAGGAGGAGGAGGAGGAGGAGGAGGAGGAGGAGGAGGAGGAGGAGGAGGAGGAGGAGGAGGAGGAGGAGGAGGAGGGAGGAGGAGGAGGAGGAGGAGGAGGAGGAGGAGGAGGAGGAGGAGGAGGAGGAGGGGAGGAGGAGGAGGAGGAGGAGGAGGAGGAGGAGGAGGACGAGGAGGAGGAGGAGGAGGAGGAGGAGGAGGAGGAGGAGGAGGAGGAGGAGGACGAAGACGAGGAGGACGAGGAGGAGGACGAGGACGAAGACGAAGACGAAGACGAGGAAGCGGAATAGGAAGAGGAAAGAAGAAGGGGAGGGGAGGGGAGGGGAGGAGGAGGAGGAGAAGGTGGGGGGGAAAGAGAGGATGAAGGAGGACAAGGAGGGGCGTAGGGTGTGTTATGAGTTGCCGCGCCGCAGCATGGTAAGCCGAGCCCGACTACTGTACAGTACGTGCAGAGGAGGGCCGGCGGGGCGGGGGCGGGGGTGTGGCGGTGGTCAGCACTGGTCAGCACGCACAGGACATGACAACACGGAGCCGCTGCTACGGGAGCGGAGGCGGAGGCGGGGCCGGGGCGCGGGGGTGGAGGTGGAGGCGCGGGCAGCGCGAGGTGAACGGCGGAGGCGGAGGGGGGGGGCACTCAACATCCACGTGTACGACTGTTCACTTGCAAGCGCCAATTCTTGGACCGCCTCGCCTCATCTCTGGAGGATGACCTCGCACAACATGACGTTGGTGTTATGGTGGCCTTGTCTGTGTAACGGCCTCCTACCCCATACCCCTCCCAGCCGCCCCACGCCGCCCCCCGCCCCACCCAGCGTCACCCCGCCCCACCCCACCCCGCCTCACTCCACATCTCGCCCCGATCGAACCAAACCGGCGCGTCGGGACGAAGAGGGTCGGGGATGGGGGCGGCCGGCCCGGCGGCGCCGCCTGGCGGTCTGCGTGGGGCCCTCGGGGGGCACGGCGGTGGCATGCACGTACCCCGCGGGCCCCACCGGCCCCACCGGCCCCACCGGCCCCACCGGCCCCACCTGCACCACCTGCACCACCTGCACCGCCAGCTGCCAGGTCGGCCGCGGGACGCGGTGCCGTGCCCAGTGCGGGCAGCGCAACATGTATGTGGTTGCCCGCCCACTTGTGTTATACTTTATTTTTTTAAAAAAAAAAAGAGATTAAAACTCAAACATAACTCTGGCCTCTGGCTCTCATGAGTATACTTCTGCAAGAGGCCAGCAGAGTAGAGTTATGCTTGAGTTTTTATATCTTTTCTCTCCAACGACGCGCGTGATGAGCCGCAGTGAGCCCCGCCCCGCCCCGCCCCGCCCCGCCCCGCCCCACCCCGCTCAGGAGCGGCGCGCCAGTCAGCCCACGCACGGCACGACAGCCTTTGCCTCCTGTGTTTACCCACTTACACGTCGCACGAGCGGCCCAGCCCGGCCGGGCCCGGCTCTCCTGCATGTGTGCGTGTGCGGGGCGGGGCGGGGCGGGGCGGGGCGGGGCAGGGTGGGGTGGGGGTAGCTAACGTCATTTGCATTCTGGGACACAGCCAATGGCTTACTGGGTCACGCCCCCGCCCTGCCGGCTCTGCCCTGTTGTCTCACTGTCAGCCCTTGCCCACACAATTGGAATAGATGGATATGGTAACGTATCGTGACAGAGTATATCATCTACGGCCTTTGTGTTGGTATTTTTTAAAGTAGCGGTCAGTGTAGGAACGTGGGTGAAAGAAACATAAAAGCACGCCGCTGTTAACAAGAACCCTTTACAATGGCCAGCCTCAGAGTCCGTGAAGACAGGAAGTGGTTTCGAAACCGGACCGGAGAGTCCTGTCGGTGATGACTCCTTGGGTTCCTTGAGGAGCAGATGTAGGTTTGATGGCGGAAACGTGTAAGGGTCGGTACGTGGCGTAGGCGGGGCGGGGCGGGGCGGGGCGGGGCGTGGCGGGGCGAGGCGTGGCGGGGCGGTATGGGAGGAGAACCCATACCGGTGCGCTCGGCCTCTGCCCCCTGCCCGGCCACACCCTACGGACGGCTCGACTCGTCGTCAAACTGCGCTCGCCTTCCCGCCGGAGACGCCCTGAGGGGCTACGTCGCCCCACCTCGCCCCGCTTTGCCCCGCCCCGCCCGGCCTCGCCCGGCCTCGCCCCGCCCCGCCCCGCAAGCACTGCCGCCAGGCCCTGCCCAGCACGGCCGATGGCTAAGGCCGAGGCTAAGGCCGCCCCAGGGGCCAAACCAGCCAGTCACAGGGGGCTGGGGGTGGGCCCAGGCGCGCCAAGCCTAGCAGACGCGGCATCAAATATGCAGCGGGTCCGGAGCCGGCTGGAGCGGGGCGGGGCACGACGCGGCGGGACGCGGCGGGGCGCGGCGGGGCGCGGCGGGGTGGGGCGGGGCGCGGCGGGGCGCGGCGCGCGGCGGGGCGCGGCGGGACGTGGCGGGACGCGGCGGGGCGCGGCGGGGCGCGGCGGGGTGGGGCGGGGTGGGGCGCAGCTGCCTGCAGGGCCGACACTAGCATCCGTGCAGGGGCCTGAAGGCCACGGGCAGCCTGGCGATCAGTGTTACCAGAAAAGTAGGCAATAAGAAGCCCAAACACAGTGGAGTAAAGTGGGCTGCATCTGCGCCTGCCTATAGGCAACACCTTAGCACAGGTGCATGCATGTTGCCTAGTACGCAGGCGCAGATTCAGCCCGCTTCTCTCCACTGTGTTAGGGCTACACATTGCCTACTTTTCTGGCAGCACTGCCGGCGATAAGACCGACTCCCTTGCGACGAAAACATTTGTGACACACGTTGGCAAATTAGGAGCCTCGTTCGGTCCTGTCGCACTCACACTGTTAGAAATCCTGTAGTCAGAAACAGTGGCCTCACAATCCCCACCGTAATATATTTTACGGTCGTACTGCACTTTTTTTTACGGTTCGGACTGTATTTACTTTTACAGTCAGGACTGTATTGCAAAATACAGTCCAGACCGTATTTACTTTTACGGTCCGTCCCGTTACAGTTCGGACTGTATTTAAAAATACGGTTGGACTGTACTGAGTTTTACAGTCTAGCCAGTTACTGCCTGGACCATGGAGTTGGCAATAAGACTGTACCGGAGAAGGATGAAGTTGAAATTGAGTACATTCCAATACAGTCCGAACTGTACGCTCAAATACGGTCCAGACTGTGACAGACCAGACCGTAAATTGACATACAGTTCGACCGTATTTTGAAATACTGTGCTTACTGTAAATAAATATACGGTCAGGTCTGTAAAATTAATTACGGTCTGACCGTAAAAATAAATACGGCCAAGACTGTGCAAAAATTTATTGACCATCCTGTATGCATTTACTGTCATTTTTTCTGAGAGTGCAGTAAGAACATGTTCTTCGTACACAAAGAAAAATACTTTCTAACGTGGTATGGTAACTGAAATGGTGTTCTGTCATCCCTTTTAGTTGTAACCACATGACGTTCCGATGTCTGTTTTCCGATGTGTTTGGGTGGAGCGTCTAAACCTCAGGCAGCACGTCACAACGTCTTGTGGTCAAAACTAAGGGGGCTGACAGAACACCACTTTAGTTACAACAGCCTAAGTTATGGGTCGTGGTGACCAAACATTGTTCTCAGTTCGTTGATGCAAATTTACTCGCCTCAACACAAATATTATAGCTGACTGCAATGACATTTCATTAGGTCAAGTACATTTTTTTGTTATAACAAGCATACACATACAAGAACATATACATGCAAGAACAGGATTTGCTGGGTGATGGCTGCTGGGTGCCTATGGGGCGGCGGGGCGGAGGGGAGGCCAGGCCTACGGTGACGTCGTCCACCTCACATTACAGTCCCGAGGTTTTTATCTGCGCCTTTAGTATGGTCCACATTTAGGCCCCGCGGCGGGCGAGTCGGAGCAGACCAGCTGGGTCTGGGGCGGTGTACACCTGACGCTCGCCCCCGGCCCCCTGACCCCTCCCCCCCTCCCTCTGTCTGTATCGTACTCGCGGGGATCCTCTACTGACTGTGCTAGACAGCCACTCTTGTGGCACCTTTCGACTCGTTGTTTTTTCGAATCGAAACTTAAAGAAATTCCGAGTGCCAAATAGGTTTTTTTTTTTGTCGACCTACAGTTTTTTGGATCCCCGCGAGTACGATACAGACAGAGGGAGGGGGGTTGAGAAAAACTGTCGACCGCAGACGCAGGTCGACAAGTTCTAAAAAACCTACAGTTTTTCTCAACCGGTCCAAACCGAACGGTGGTAGTGTTGCTAGACGGATGAGGAGAGGAGAACGTAGAACGGGACAGGGCGGAGCGCGAGAGGTCAAGCTGGCCCTGGCCAGGCGGAGTGGTGGAGGGCACTAGACCCGCAGTGGGAAGAAAAGCCCGGACCGCCCCGCCCCGCCCCGCCCCGCCCCGCCCCGCCCCGCCCCGCCCGCCCGCCCGCGGACCTGTTGCTGCTGCCTCCGCCTCGCAAACGATTGACGAAAGGCGAGAGTCGCTTTGATACGCTTGCACAAGGGCGGGCGGGCGCGGCGTCCTGCGCTGTGCGTTTTAACGAGGCCCGCTCTCTAGCGCAGTGGGCGGGGTGGGGCGGGGCGCGGCGGGGCGCGGCGGGGTGCGGCGGGGTGCGGCGGGGTGCGGCGGGGCCGATAGGCACAGAACGCCTCCTTTGTCGCATCCGCTCGTCCACTATAAGGAAGCTGTCGGCGAGCCTGTGGTTTTTGACGTAAGCCTCTCTGTGGGAACCGGGCTGCAACTCAGTGATATATTTTGGCGGCGCGGTGCGAGAGAGAAAAGCGAGAGAAACACACACACACCCCAGAGAGTGCTAAACTTCGGCAGCGGCAGCCGACACCCCGCGAGCGAGCGCGAGCTCAGTCCCATTCTCATGACCTCGGGGCAAAAGTAAACAGTCCGCTGCAGCTTGACTCCGGGCCGGGCGGGGCGGGGCGGGGCGGGGCGGGGCGGGGCGGGGCGGGGCCGGCCAGGGAAAGAACCTTTCTGCGGGAAAATAAACACATGGCAGAGCTCGGTGCGGCGGGACAGAGGTGTGCGAGTGGAACACCCTGTCCGCCCCGACCAACGCCGCGCCAGGCATTTCGGAGCAGGGGGGGATACCGGAGGAAACCCACCCTTAATTCCCCCCCCCCCCCCCCCGCTCCCGACGCGGGGCAGCAGCGTTCTCTCACGGCTGACCCACGGTACCCTCTGGCGGCCCCGCTCCGCCCCGCTCCAAGAACATACGGGCTGTGGCTTGGGGGGGGGGGCTCATCCTGCTAAATCGTTTCGCTAGACGGGGAAAAGAAATCGCGACCACTGCGGGACCTTTTCCCCTTTCCCTTCGGGGCTGTCGTAAGTGAACAGACAGGTCTACATACGCGCAGTGCCGCGTGCACTCTTAAATCCCTACAAAGAAAATATACGATTTTTTCTTGTAATACAAAGAAAACTGTGCTGTTGTAATACAAAGAGCAAATTCTTTTTGTAATTCAAAGAAAAATCTTTGTAATACAAAGGTCGAGCCTTGTAATATAAAGGAATTTCCTCTGTATTACAACAGCACAGGTTTCTTTGTATTATACGAAAAAAAATCCTTGTAGAAGATTTAGAGTGTGCCGCTTAAACTGCAGTTTAAACTGCAGAACTAAAAGTTCGCCACTTCAAACTGCAGTACTTTTGTTTCGAAGTTTAAAGTGGCAAACTACTACACACTTTACAAGATTAGCAGTAGGCAGGCGTAGATGCAGCCCGCTGCGCGCAGGTGTGCTTCGGCGGTTTTTGCTTAACTTATCTGGCAGCGCTGCTTTGTGCCTCTAGCCACTTACGGGGAGGCAAGGAGGCAACCCGCCGACACCCGCGCGTACACTGATTGGAGGAAGTGAGGTACCCCTCGTGTGCTCTAGGCTCCGGCTCCGGGCCAGCAACGTATTTGCAGTACCGTAGCCTTCCGCCTGACTAGCTGGTGTGTAGGTACCGGTTTCTTTGAATGCGTAACAGTGTTGCGGGATTGCATACTCCCCCAGCGCTGCTGGGGCCATGGCGCCTTACGGGCGCACGGGGTAGGCAAAACCTCAACACTGTTACGCATTCAAAGAAACACCCGGCACATGTACGAGAGGGAGGGGGAGAGGGAGAGGGAGAGGGAGAGGGAGAGGGAGAGGGAGAGGGAGAGGGAGGGAGAGGGGCAGAGAAGGGGGTGGGGTGTAGCCCGAGTGGGAGAGAGGAGGCGAGCGAGACTGGTGTCTATGCTAAGTTGTGTGTGCGTGTGCGTGTGCGTGTTCGTGTGTGTGTGTGTGTTTGCGTTTGAGCGATTGTGATGTGTCCGTATTGGGTCGTTATTTGCAGAGCGTGGTGTCAGGATGGAAGTCGGTTTGTGGGGTGGCGTGGGTCGCGTTGGCGGGAGCAGGACTCGGGGTCGAGGAGGGCGCGGGCGCGCGCGCTCACACCCACACACTCGCACGCCCGAAGGCGATCGCCTTCCCCGTCAGGTCTGAAAACCGCCTGAAAGGTAGGCAAAATGAATTGGAAAACCCCTGTATGTAGGCAACCCACGGCACATCGCCCTCCCGTCAGTCGGACTTAAAACCGCGCCTGCTCTTTACGGCCCCTGCAATGGTTCCCACCGAGGCTACCGATCTTAAGAGTAAGGTATAGGTATCAACGACACTTGTGCCATGTGGCGTCGCTTAATCATTTTTTGCAAGGTCAATTAATTCTGCGTTTACCATCCGGACTGCAGAGCAGAAGCCCCGCCATCCTCAACTTAATCTTGCTTACCGCACCCCGATTTTATTCTTTTGTACTTGCGACCAATTTTCTCCGGGCCGCCGCACCGCCCGCTTGTTGCCGCTTCGCTTTTGAGACGAAAAACGCCATTATTTCGTCGGCGAGTTTCATCATCCTCTTTTCATGACGGGGTGCAGCGACGGTCCCCCGGCTCGGCTCGGCTCGGCTCGGCTCGGCTCGGCTCGGCTCGGCTCGGCTCGGCTCGGCTCGGCTCGGCTCGGCTCGGCTCGGCTCGGCTCGGCTCGGCTCGGCTCGGCTCGGCTCGGCTCGGCTCGGCTCGGCTCGGCTCGGCTCGGCTCCAGCGGTTTCATAATCCTTTGCTTCTTGTGTTGCAGGCGGGCTGAGGTTCAGCGTCGCGCCGCGGCCCGGCGATGGCGGCTTCACGCAGTGGCTCACCGCCATGCAGATGGTGGCGCGCCTGCAGGGCGGCATCCCGACAGAGTTCCGCCGAACGGTGAGTCTTTGTCATAAAACATCGCGGGGGAGGGCAGGGGAGGCGAGGCGAGGCGAGGCGAGGGGAGGGGAGGGGAGCGGGGGAATGGGAGGAGATGGTTCAGACAATAACACCGCGGTGACCTTCAGCACGGGGCGGGCCTGGCCAGCCGGGCCCCGGGCCTAGAGTCCTAGAGCGGACCTGGGAGGGGGTGGATGAAGTGCCGACGGTGGTCGAGCAGACGGTGGGGGCCGGGCGGGGCCGGGCGGGGCCGGGTGGGTAGGTGGGGCGGGGCGGGGCGGGGCGGGGTGGGTAGGTGGGGTGGCCTTGCTGCTCGAGGCGGTGACGTGTGCGATCGCGTTCGCGTTATTGGTGGCCGGGCCGGAGCAGTCATCTGTCATCGAGAACTCGTGGAGAGGACGAACCCTCCCCCGCCCTCCCCCCTATCCTGCGTGGCCACCACCCCCTAAGCGCCCCTGAGCGCCCCGCCGCGCCCCGCTGACATGCAGCAGGCAGCAGTGCGCCGGGGAAGTACACCCTTCTTGTACCGTCGCAGTCTGCCTCACTGTGAAAAATATTCGTAAGGGTTACGGGAAAATTTTCCATGAGAAATGTCGTAAAAATACGATATCAAATTGTAAAATTACAAAATTTTAAGGACACTTGGTCTTGGTATCGACTTGCAAATTCACGATTTCGATTGTAAATTTACAACACCATTTGTAAATCACAAATTACGAAAAAGGTCGTAAACTTACAGACATATTCTTCACAGTGCTATACCGGGGCCACGGCGCCTTCTGGCGAGAGCGGATGGGCTCATGTCAGCCGCATACTGTAACCACTGAAACGCGTTCTCCGTGACACCCGGCCTGGCAGACTCGGCGCGGCGCGGCGCGCTGCTGGTGGACGCGAGCGCCCGTGCGGCGCTGCGGGGCGGGGAGGCCACGGTGTGGCGCCTCTTGTGGCGTGCACTATGCAGATGAGGTGCTGGTGGGAACACCGGCGGCGGCCCGGTGCAGAACAATGTGCTGTGCCGAGCCGCCCTGCAGCACCTGCAGGCCTGATCCCTATCCCGCACAGCATTAGTCTTTCTCCCTCACCCAGGGCGCCACCCAGCAGTAGTGCAACTAGGATGGAGATACAGGGCCGCCGCTGTATGACATCAGCCTGCTGCTGCTTGGCTGTGCGGGGCGGGGCGGGGCGGGGCGGGGCGGGGCGGGGCGAGGCGGGGCGGGGCGGGGCGGGCGGGGCAGGGCGGGGCGGGGCGGGGGCACCACGTTGACTGACTGTCTCTGTTATATTCTCGTTGTGTTGCAGATGTGGCTCACCCTGGCCGACAAGCACCTGCAGCGCCGGGGGGTGGACTGGGCGCAGGCGGAGCGCCTTTGTTTCAGCGAGTGGAGCAACCCGGACGACGACGAGCTGGGCGTGCAGATCGTCAAGGTAAGGGGGGGGGGGGCGTCACATACGGGCCCTGAGGATCTCACGGGGACTTCCCTCGCTCCACCCCCCACCCACTTTCACATTAACGAGGTCCAAGCGGACGTGGCCCGGCTGCACTGCGGGGGGCGGGGCGGGGCGGGGCGGGGCGGGGCGGCTGCGCACCCTGAGTGGACTACTGCGCCGCTCCGCTGCCCTTACTCCACACACCCTCTCGCCTCGCGTGGAGGCTGGGCGGAACGGGACGGTTGTCACGAGCGGAGCGGCTCGGCCGCCGCGGTAAACTCGAAACATAAAGACGTACTCGCAGATCGGAGTGTTTGCAACACTGTTAAAAATACAATGTACCGTAGGGCGTTTGACTGTGAGAAATGTTTTTAAGAGTTACGGGAAAAATTTCCATGAGCAATGTCGTACAGTTACGATATCACATTGTAAATTTACAAAATTATAAGAATACTCTTTGTATCGACTTGCGATTCTTAAACGAGCACAAATAGGCTCTGGTAAATTTACGATTTCGACCGTAAAGCTACAACACCGGTCAGACCTTAACGTATCCTTACGGTGCGGACGGTACTTCATTGCTAATGGAATGTTCTCCATTGAACTTCTCCAACATATCTGCAGGATACGGAGCGTACAGACCGTAGTCAAAAATTACAATCCAGGACCAGGTAACAATTTAACGGCGCGTACCGTAGGCACTTACCCGAGGGGGCAACCACCTTGAATTTTAGGGTACACAAGATTTCTTCGGGGAAGGGATTTCGTAGGATTTCAACGGATTTGACCCCCATATTTTGCCCCCCCCTTTTTTTTTTTTGGCCTTTTTCGCGAAAGATTTTGTATTTCCAAGAGATTTCCGGCGTGTAAGGGGACACAGGATTTCTCATGTGGTTGTCCCCTCGCACTTACCGTGGTATTTTTCAACAGTGAAGTGCGTAAACTTCTGGCGGAGCAGAGAGAGAGAGAGAGAGAGTTAGCGACAAAACCCCACGCGCTTCGTCCTCCCCATGCCCCACAGGCCTTACTGTGTGCGCCCCACTCGCGGCATGCACTCTACTCCTCTACTCGCATCAGTTGCCGAGCCGGAGCCCCGAGAGGGAGAGGGCGGGGCGGGGCGGGGGCGGCCCGGGGCCCGGGGATGGAGATCAATAGGTCGCCGTCAGGCTTAGCGTCGCCACCGTGGGCGGCCTGCTCAGGGCCCGGCCCCGTCAGGCCCTGCCCGTGCTGCAGCTGCACCCCTCAAGGGCCTCGAGGGCGTCCTGTACAGCCCTCTGCAGGCCGGCCGCACTGCGGGGGCGGGCGTGGGGGGCGGCATGAGAGAAGGGCGGGGGGCATGCAGCGGTATGACCGGGGCAGCGCTCGCACTGGACACCTAAGTGGCGTGGGGGCGGGCGTGGGGCGGGCGTGGGGGCGGGCGTGGGGGCGGCATGAGAGAGAAGGGCGGGAGGGGGTGAGGGGGACATGCAGCGGTATGACCGGGGAGCGCTCGCACTGGACACCTAAGTGGCGTGGGGGCGGGCGTGGGGGCGGGCGTGGGGGCGGGCGTGGGGCGGACATGGGGGCGGGCGTGGGAGGCGTGGGAGCGGGTGTGGGGCGGGCGTGGGGGCGGACGTGGGGGCGGGCGTGGGCGCGGGTGTGGGGGCGGGCGTGGGGGCGGACGTGGGGCGGGCGTGGGAACGGGTGTGGGGGCGGGCGTGAGCGGGTGTGGGGCGGGCGGGAGCGGGTGTGGGCGTGGGCGTGGGCGCGGGCGTGGGCGCGGGCGTGGGCGCAGGCGTGGGCGCGGGCGTGGGGGTGGGCGTGGGGGGTGGGCGTGGGGTGGGCGTGGGAGCGGGTGTGGGGGCGGGCGTGGGGGCGGACGTGGGGCGGGCGTGGGAACGGTGTGGGGCGGGCGTGGGAGCGGGTGTGGGGCGGGCGGGAGCGGGTGTGGGAGCGGGCGTGGGGCGGACGTGGGGCGGGCGTGGGAGCGGGTGTGGGGGCGGACGTGGGGGCGGGCGTGGGAGCGGGTGTGGGGGCGGGCGTGGGGGTGGGCGTGGGGGGTGGGCGTGGGGGTGGGCGTGGGGGTGGGGCGTGGGGGCGGGCGTGGGGCGGACGTGGGGCGGGCGTGGGAGCGGGCGTGGGGGTGGGCGTGGGGGCGGGCGTGGGGGCGGGCGTGGGGGCAGGTGTGGGGACGGGTGTGGGGGCGGGCGTGGGGGTGGGCGTGGGGGTGGGCGTGGGGGCGGCATGCAGCGGTATGACCGGGGCAGCGCCCGCACTAGACACCCAAGTGTGTGAATATCGCAACACGTGCAGCTGTTTGAATATGCATATGCATTTGCACACACCTCACTACATGTAAGTGGGTGCGATATTCGTAGGAAAATGCACATCTTTACTTTTTTAACTTTGCGAAAGGAATATACCAGGTGTTTCTTTGAATGCGTAACAGTGTTGAGGGATTGCATAGTCTCCAGCGCTGCAGGGGCCATGGCGCCTTACGGGCGAATGGGGTAGGGAAACCCGCAACACTGTTCCGCATTCAAAGAAACACCCGGTACACATGATATACAAATGTGCGAATGTCACACACTTGCGTTTCCAGTACAGACAGTCGTAGGCACGCCCGCGTGGATTTTCCCGGTATAGTCTGAGAGTGATGCCGTGACGCTAACCTTGTGCATCTCGGCTTGCAGGACCTGCACCGCACGGGCTGCAGCATGTTCTGCGGCCAGTCCAACCAGGCCGTGCTCAAGCGCGTGCTGCTGGCGTACGCGCGCTGGAACAAGGCGGTGGGCTACTGCCAGGGCTTCAACATGCTGGCCGCGCTCATCCTCCAGGTCATGGACCGCAACGAGCCGGACTCCGTCAAGGTAACACGTCTGACACCAGACTATGCATTATGCAATGCCACTTTTTATTCTGCGTTCCCCGGCATTTGTTTTTACGCACGACTTAAACCGACCCCACCCCCTCCTCTGCCGGGGACGAGGAGAAGGTTGGTTTAGTCTGCTGCGCACTTTGGAGATGAAAACGCGAGGAAATTGTCGACTGCAGACATCTCCGTGGGTGCGCGCGTTGGGTTGCCTACATTCCAGGAGATCGCTACGCGGGTCGCTACGCTTCGCTGGGCTGCGCACTGTACGGAGGAGCTTCAAGCGTTCTATCTCCCCCAATCTCAAGTCATTGCACTGACATACGAGGAGCCAAGAGCAAGCAAGCACAGAGAAAATACAGAACATATAGGAAACAACGTATAAAATGTAAACAAAGCTGACCTCCTCTGCTCACCTTCGCTTCTTCAGTTTTTGTCTTCTCCTTTTGAAATGAAGTAAATCCACTCACTACAGCAGCTGGCGTGGATTTCTGGACTGAAACTGCGAGAAGAAATCACTTGTCGTCACCACTGCTGTCACTAATCTGTCCTTCGCCTTTCTCTGCACTCGCAAGACCGCGTACTGGCCACTGGCCGTGGCCGGCTGGAGATGCCAGCCCTCTCACTCGAGATCTAGTAGCCGGCCAGACTGAGACACTGAGACGAATCTGACAGCACTCCAGACGAACGCGTGACAGCCACTGGCCACCGCAGACAGCTAGCTGGCCAGACAGACAGGCAGACAGACAGACAGACAGACAGACAGACAGACAGACAGACAGACAGACAGACAGACAGACAGACCAGGCCAGACAGACAGACAGACAGACAGACAGACAGACAGACAGACAGACAGACAGACAGACAGACAGACAGACAGACAGACAGACAGACAGACAGACAGACAGACAGACAGACCAGGCCAGACAGACAGACAGGTGGCCACTCTCTGCCTCTCCCCCACCCCAAACCCCTAAACGCGCTGCTGCGGCTCCGGCCTGTACATTCAAGCCCCGGGGAGGAAGACAACCCAGCGCTCCTCCCTCGGGGGGAAGTCCGCAATCCACCATTTTTATTATTATGTTTTATTTCTTTTCGTGTAACCCTATACGTTTCCCCCGAAGCTATGTACAGTACGCGCTCGCCGCGCCTGCCGCCTGGGCCTGCGCGCCAGTGCAGGTGCAGGTATGGTCGTCCCACCGAAAGAATAGGCTATCTACATCTCTCTCGCACTCATGGGAAAGCGTATTCTTTTCACTCATTTGGTGTGCTAAACTCTTGGCAGGAGGACGATACCAGTGTGCGGGGCGGCGGCGGCGGACACAAGCTACGCCCCTCAGGGGTCGCCGTTCCGCTCGCGGTCGGCTCTGCTGTGCGCGGCTTGGCGTGGTATACGCGGCCAGTGGTGGCAGCGGCAGCGCCATCTGTGTGATTGTTATGACGATGATTGCTCTGTCGGCCTGCAGTCACGTTTTAATTAGTGAACTAATTCCACTTGCTGTCGACAACCCCCCGCGCCATGAGCGTTACGGCGCGCGGCGTGCCCGCGAGCTAAGCAGCGTCGCGCCGGTCGAGCGGAGCGGGGCGGAGAAGCGGGTGAGGGGCTTTGTGTGCCGCTGAGCCCTGTTGCTTGTAGGGGTCTGTTTCCCCGTGGCACCTGGACAGGCGCGATCGCCTGCAGTTCTAAATAAATACAAACCCGGCCCAGCTATTGGACCAGCCTCGCGAGATCAAAGGGGCGTTGCGGGACAACGGCCTGGCCTGGCGTGGCAGGCAATGACCTCTCCTGGCCGGGTCTTGTAGATAGAGGGGGTGGGGTGCCTCTAGGGTTGCCTACATACAGGGGTTTTGCAGCTCAAGTTGCCTACCTTTCAGGTGGTTTACTAGAGGTCGATGGGGGGGAGGGGCGATCGCCCCCCCCTCCCCCCACTTATAACGCGCCTGCTCCTGGCTGCTGGTTACAGGTGATGATCTACTTGATCGAGGGCGTGCTCCCCGAGAGCTACTTCGCCAACAACCTGCGCGGCCTGTCCGTGGACATGGCCGTGTTCAGGGACCTGCTGAGGCTGCGGCTGCCGCAGCTGTCCCGCCACCTGGAGCACCTGCAGATGGAGGCCGGAGACAACACAGGTTCGTAAGCTGAGTGTTTGTGTTGAGGGAGGGAGGGAGGGAGGGAGGGAGGGAGGGAGGGAGGGAGGGAGGGAGGGAGGGAGGGAGGGAGGGAGGGAGGGAGGGCACGTGGAAAGAATTGTTTCGTTATCCCAGGGGACAGGGAATGGTCCAACTAAACCTGGGGATCAGTGGCGGGGGGGCCTGGACAGGCTAGGCGTGTGGAAGGGATGAAAGGGTCTCCCGGCCCTGCCCGGCCCCGCGCTGCCCGGCTCAACCCTGCCGTGTGCTGCTGGCATTCACGCGCGGCCTGGCCCTGGTATTGAGTAGCTGTTTCAGCCAGGGCTGCAGGGATCGGTGTCCCTGGTCCAGTGGGGTCAGGAGCAGGGGGCGGGAGCGGTAGTAGAGACATGAGGAGGAGGGGGAGGGGAGGGGAGCCCCACGCGGTCCCACGTGCCACGCGGTATTTCTACCCGAGCCCACCCTGCCTCGACCTTTCCGCTTTGTCCCGGCCCCGGAGGTCTCCGCTCATCGATACTGACAGCCCAGCCCAGCCCTTTGTGGACTTTCTAAATCGCCCTGGTGTAACGTGTACCGTTGTGGGGGCGCCAGGCGGGGCGGGGCGGGGCGGGGCCCACGCGCTCTGGGTAGGAAGGACCCCGGGGACCTCTGTATTGTATCGACGGTATTGACGCGGTCGGATCGGGTCGGGTCGGGGGGCCCACGCCGCCGGGGCTGCGCCGGCACCGCCCCCGCGGGCGCGCGGCTTGTTTTGCGGGCGACTTTTTCCACTTGATGACGATGGTTTCTGGTTGCAGGGACGTGCTACGAGCCGCCGCTGACCAACGTGTTCACCATGCAGTGGTTCCTCACGCTGTTCTGCAACTGCCTGCCGCAGCCCGTCGTGCTCAGGGTCTGGGACCTCATCTTCCTCGAGGGCAACCAGATCCTCCTGCGCACCGCCCTCGCCATCTGGGACCACCTGGCGGAGTGAGCATCTGCGCGCGGGGCGGGCGCCTCGGTCAGAAGGGTCGCTCTAGTGTCTCTGTCCTTGTCACACTCATGGCTGAGCCTGATGCAGGTCATGGTGCAGTCCCATGAGCGCGACATGGACGCACGGTAAAAAAAAAGTTTCTTGAATTACAAGATCCGGCTTTTATACCACTATGGCGTTCTCCATAAGCTCCAAGACCGGGTCTTGGTATTCAAGAAACTTACTTTCCCGTGCGGAGGCAGAGCGATCCTCTGGATCAGTCTGCGTACTTACTCTACTAACAGCCCTGTCGCGCGGCGTGCTGCTCGCTTGCAGGCGCATCATGACCGTCAGCAGCGCGGATGAATTCTACAGCATCATGGGCGTCCTCACCCGGGAGATCCTCGAGTTTGGCCAGGCCGACTCCAACCGGCTCATCAAGGTAGGTCCCCGTCGGGCTGCGCAGCTAACACGCCCACAAAATATAAATAAATAAATAAATACATAAATGAATGAACGAACGAACGAACGAACGAACGAACGAACGAACGAACGAATGAATGAACGAATGAATGAATGAATGAATGAATGAATGAATGAACGAATGAATGAATGGACGAACGAATGAATGAACGAACGAACGAACGAACGAACGAACGAACGAACGAACGAACGAACGAACGAACGAACGAACGAACGAACGAACGAACGAACGAACGAACGAACGAACGAACGAACGAACGAACGAACGAACGAACGAACGAACGAACGAACGAATGAAAAACTTTTCCCTTGAACCCTACGGTCCACTTTGACCACGTGACCGCCCTCTCCCCTGACTTGCCGTGTGCGGCTGTTGCAGACCGTGGTGGCGATGCAGTGCCCGGAGCTGCCCGCGCTCCGCGACAAGTACATGTACAACATCACGCCCTGGACCAGCACCGTGTCCTCCGGGCTGAGGCGGGGGCTCCGGCTCTTCTACACGGAGGACGACTCGGGTGACTCCGGAGACAACTCGGACCAGGACGACGACGAGCGGATCGCCGTGGCCGCCGCCTTCGGCATCGCGGACCTCTTCCGCTCGCCCCGGAGAAGAGGTGAGCTGGGCTCAGTACGCCCTTGCAGGGCGAGGGGCAGGGCAGGGCAGGGCCGCAGGGCCACTCGGAATGGTACTTTATTCTCTTCTCTGCGGTGTGATCGGGACGGGGCACTCTAAAAAGCTTACGGTGATTTTCACTGTAAGCTACGGTGAACCCTGCAGCACTGTAGCTTACAGTGAAATTTCACCGTAAGCTGCGGTGATTTTCACTGTAAGCTACGGTGATGTACCCTGATTCACCGTAGCTCACAGTGACATTCACCGTAACTTACGGTGAAAATTCACCGTAAGCTACAGTGCTGCAGGGTTCACCGTAGCTTACAGTGAAAATCACCGTAAGCTTTTATTAGTGGGTGGGGTCCTTACTGTCCACGCTGTCCGTTCTAAATCTCCGTGGGTAATGTAGTAGTGAACGACCAGACCCGCTACTGGACACTGCCCTCGCTTGGATCCGCAGGGTCGGTGAACGCGGGAGGCGGTGGGCACCGGGGGGCGGCGGCCGGTGCCGGGGCCGGTGCGGGCCAGCTGGCCATGCCCGCCCCCGACCGGGAGCGCGAGCGGCTGTCCCTGGACGTGTCCATGCTCAAGCAGCAGTACTGCCGGCTGCGGGAACGCCAGCGGCAGGCGCACATCATTGTCACGGCGGCCTGCGGCGGCCTCGGGGGCCTCGGGGGCCTCGGAGGCGGCCTCGGGGGCGGCGCGCCCCTCAGCGGGCACTCGGTGGCCATGAACCACCTTCTGATCGGCAAGCCCGCCCTCCGCAGCGCCAAGGGTCGCCGCCTGCCGCCGCCCCCGGGGGCCGTGCCCCCGCCCCCCGCCAAGGCCGTTGCCGCCGCAAACGCGGCCAAGCGTAAGTGTAACGTGCATGCTCCGCGCCGCGCCGCCCCGGCCCCGCGCCGGGGTACAGCACGACAAGCTTCGCCACCAACATCTCGCCTCGCTAGCTCCGCGCATGTTGTTATTTGTGTTCGCAGCCCCGCTGGTTCTGTTGCTTCAGTCGCTAAATTATTCCAGCAGTTCACACAGTTCTCGAGGCGCTTTTGCCTTTGCTGCGCGGCGGGGCGACTGGCGCCAAGGTGGAGTGTGGCGCGGAAAGTTTGACCGCAGTTTATTCGTTTCCAGGGAACAGCCTGCAGCCCCGGCCGCGCCCGGTGGAAACTCTCCACTGGAAGGACGAGGACAAGCGCAGGAAGTCGCTAGCCGACGGTGAGCAGAGCCGAGCTAGTCATAACTTTGGCACGAACTGATCGGCCCCGCCATGGCGCGCTAGCCCCCGCCTTTTCTCCTTATTCCTTCTTTCTCTTCTCGTCCTCATCGGTCTGGCCCTGGTGCTCTGGTGCTGCTTCGCCGTGCCTCGCATCCTCCTGCCCCGTTCGCCCCCCCCCCCCCTCCTCTTCCCCCGCGATTTCGGCGAACCGATCGAGTTCCTTTTTTGTCCGCTTGCTCGTTTTAACGTTCTGGCGCATTTCCTCTCTCCGACCAGGCCCCGAGTTCCCTGTCCAGCACCCCAGCCGGCTCCGGCCCGGCAGTGCGGACAGCCAGCGCAGCAGCGGCAGCAGCAGCCGCAGCAGGAGCAACAGCAGCAGCAGCAGCACCTCCACGGAGCTGTGCGACGAGCCGGGCGCGCCCAGCGAGGAGGAGGAGCACGGGAGCACGCGGAGCACGCCGAGCACGCCGACCAGGACCTGCTGCAGTGGGACGGCGACGCCAAGCCGGAGGCGGAAGTGAACGGGCAGGAGAGCGGACGGCGGGCCGAACCGGGGTCTCAAGCGCGCGGCGGGAAGACGGACGTCCTGCTCCCGGGTCTGGAGACGGAAACGCGCACAGATTTCAGAGGGAAAGAGACAACCGCCGCCAGTTCGGCGGTGGTCGACCTCCTCCAGGTGGACCCGCAGGAAGAGGGACGCGTCAGCCCCCTCCTGCTGCAGCCCGATGTGAAGTCCGACAGGTCCTCGGGCTGCGTGCCTGACGACGCCGAGGGAGAAGAAGGGCCGTGGGCCGGGGCCGGCGCCGGGGTCGGAGACGCGGGTCAGCTGCTGTACGGCACGCACGAGTCCGGCGGGGACGTCGACCTCGCCGGCCACGCACCGGACGGCGGGTACGCGCAGCAGCAGCTGGACGAGTGGATGACGGCGCTCCAGGACGACATCGGCGGCCAGCTGACGACGACGGCGGGCGGCGCCGAGCAGCCGGAGGACTCCGGGCCGGGGGCGTCGCCGGACAAGGTGGTCGCGTCGGTGACGGAGAAGCTCCGGCTCATCATGGAGCACCTGTCGCGCTCGCCGTCCGAGGACTCGGGCGCCCTGAGCCTGAGGTGCGCGTCACCCACGTCCACGAGCTCGCGGGCGTCCGCCGCGTCCGCGTCCAGCTCGCGGGAGAGCAGGCAGCGCATCATGGAGCGCCTGTTCGGCCGCGAGGGCTCCTTTGTGGAGGAGAGTGAGGAGGGCGACGAGGGCAGCGTAGCCTCGCTCAAGTCCAGCGCCCTCGAGCTGGACCTCAGCGAGCTGCTGGACGACCAGGGGGACGATGGCGGCGAGTGGCTCGCGGAGCGGGCGCGGAGCGCGGCCGGCGACGTGGAGGGCGTCACCGCCAGCAGCAGGAGGAGCAACAGGCGCCTGGACCGGCAGAACAGCGAGCGCGCGTCCAGGATCATCCGGGAGAACTCGGAGATCCTGCAGCGGATCTCGGCCTGGCAGCGGAGCGGGCGAGCCTTCACGCTGCCGGAGCGCAGCGAGCCGCCCGACCTGCTGGCCTCGGGCCCGGGGACCAGCACCAGCGCAAGCGAAAGCGCCCCGACGCACAAGAGGGTGCCCTCGGCCTCGGCTCTGATGGAGGACGAGGAGGAGGCGGCGGCGGGGGCGGCGGGGGCGGCGGGGGCCCCGGGGACGGCGGCGGACACCGCGGCCGACACTAGGGCCGATACCAGAACAAGGGGCAAGGGGCAGCGGGTGCCGGCAGACCTGCCTCTGCCGAAACAAATGTCCGTCGACGAGACCAGCTGGCCCAGCGGCAGACCAGTGGACAGGACAGTGGACAAGATGCAGCTCATCCTGGACCACGACGAAGCGGAGGCGTCGCCCACCACGACCGCGTCGCAGCGGCACACCAAGCCCAACTACAAGTTCCCCGAGATGTCGCCGCTCACTACGTCCCCGCTGCAGCCGCTGCCCGGTGCGCACCTCCTGCGCGCGGCCGCGGCGGACACCGAGCGGGCCGGGCCCAAGAAGTGGCGGCCGGAGCTCAGCCCGCCCAGCACCCCCATGGTGGACAAGGCCTTGGCCACGGCCTCTGCCAGAGCGCCACTCTCACCTAGTTTGCCGGCCGCTCCGTCGTACCTCGGGACGCGCTGCAAGAAGGACGAGGTCGGACGGCTTGCACTGGACAGGCCGAGGCCAGTGGTCGGGTCGGTCCAGCTCGACGCGCCCACGGCGCTCCCCGTGCAGACGCCGTCACTGCCTCGAGAAGGGCCCCAAGAGCACCGCGAGGCGCCCCTTGGTCTGGGTCTCGGCCTGGGCCCTCAGAGAGACTCCTCTCCACCCAGCAGTCCGCCCAGAGAACTCACGGCCAGGCGAAAGAAGACCGACAAGTCGGCCGACGACGCCGCCGGACCCAGCACGTTCAACCCGTTCCCGTCCAGAGGCACGGTGCGGCAGCCCAAAGACATTGGAGTAAAGCTAGGCCTGTATCCGAGCTCGACGACCTCGGCGACTTCTCCGACCTCGGCAAAATCGAGCGAGTTCAGGCCTTCGTAGCTGGAAGAAGCAAACCCAAGACTGACAAACCCTCTACGCGACCCTGTCTTCCTTTAGCCTCTTAATAAGATAAGTGGCGGTGCACACTTCCTCTCGTCATTATGCACGCTCAGTATAAAGGCCAAAGGCAATGTGGCGATTCAAACTAAAAACTAATTTTCATAAACTTCTTTCTCGCCATTATCTCTCCTCGTGAAATAATAAATATTAAAAGAGCTGAAGAGGCTCAATTTGTACCATCTTTTCAATGATGAAACCTGTGTGAATTTGATAATTTTTTCAGTTTTATCAATGGAAAGAAAATTACAGAAAGTGTAGACAGATGTGATAGCATTCGTCTTTCAGTCTTAGCTGTTTTGGGCTGCTACTTTCATCTGTTACTGTGATTTACCAGTGATCCTATTTTCTAGATTGCTTTGTCGCCGTTGATCGAAATAAATGTTGTGAAAGAAACCTTTCGTGATATTGCATTGCACTCTTCCAGTTCAGTCAAGCCATTACAAGTAATGATTAGGGGATGAAATATTCACAATTATAATCTACAATTAATTTAGAGGGACTTTATTTTCCAATATCCCAAAACTCAGATTTTAAGATAATAGTTTTGATTGCTATAGAATCTCATAACAAGAGTGCAGTTTGAACCGTAACCACCACACGAAGGACAACAAACCATATTAAGCACATCAAAGAAAATGTCATTATCACAAAACAAAAAAATCTGAACATATGTATTAGATATTTGTAAAAGCAGTACACCCTGACAGTTCTAATTTCCTAAAATACAGATTTGTATTTTCTTTCTCTATCAATACTGCTAATATGGTACACAGCACATGATACCAGTACAGTACACACAAACATAAATCTTAACTATTGGGAGATACAATAAAACACCAACATTGTAATATGATAAAATAATAAAACTTATAAAAGAAAAAAAAGAAAAAAAGAAAAAACACGACAAGCATTACTAGATAAAGAGGGTCAAATTAATTATCGAAGTCACACAATAAATTTTGGATCATTTCTGGGAATGTCATCAACTACAACCACATAGTAGTCACATGAGAATTGAAGTCAAATACTTAACGAGATCAAAATCAATTTCCCCTACATCTACTTAGGTAGAGGTGGTGGTGGCTGGGTGTAAGCAAAGCCATTCATTTGGTACTGCGCGTAGGCCATGGCGCTGCTCGCCATGGACTGGGGTGCAGCTGCGGCGGCAGGTGGGGGGCCGGGTGGCACGGCCCCGAAGCCCGCGCCAGCACCAGCAGTGCCGTTGCCCGCAGCGCCTCCGCCGAGAAGAGGAGGAGGGTTTCCGAAGCCCCGTCCTCCGGAGGAACTTCTGGCGGACCCCGCCCCGTTTGGCGCAAAGCCAGCAGACGCCTCGCTGCCCCAGCGCGAGCCGCGCTCCTCCCGGTCGCCTCGTGAACCTCCATAACTGCTCCCGCGGCTGCTACCGAGGCCACCTCCTAGCCCGCCACCGAGGCCACCGCCGAGGCCGCCACCGAGGCCACCGCCGAGGCCACCCCCGAGGCCGCCGCCTAGACCACCGCCTAAGCCGCCCCCAAGGCCGCCGCCACTGCCGCCGCTGCCGCCGCTGCGTCCTCCTAGACCACGGGGGCCGCGGTCATCTCGGCCTCCACGGAAGCCGCCGCCGCCGGAGCGCCCACCGCCACCACCCCCATATCTGCTTCGACCTGGACAAAGATCCGCCATCATTGTTACTATATATAAAAAAAAAAATGTATATATAAAAAAAATTATTAAAGTTCATTCGTTTACTTACTTCGTCCAAAGGCCCCCGATCTGGACATTTCGGACAGCTCATAGAGCTTGGGGTTGACGACTTGTTTTGCTTCTTGAAGAACACTGATCAAGTCATTGGCCTTGTTTCCATTTTGAGGAGTGAAGAAAGCATATGCAGTTCCGGTCTGCCTAGATCGCCCAGTACGACCGATACGATGTACATAGTCCTCCGAAGAGGAAGGATAGTCATAGTTGATGACAAACTTAACATCATCAACATCTGTGGAAGAGATGAAGGAACATAAGTCTACAACAAAACGCTCATTACAAGTTACTCTCTTTTCCATCAAATATAAGTAATGAATTTCAAGAAATCAAATAAATTTCTGGGTCTTTCACGCTATTTGAACGCCATGATACGGAGAAATTTTTAAATTACATACCAAACCAAGAAAAAAGTTTCATACAGAAAATCTTGGATTTCTTTCAGAAGTTCTACTAAAATTTTATTGAATTGAACAAATAATAACTGTGACGAACTTAATTTTTTTGATTAAGTAACCTTGTTTAAAACTCAAAATTCAAAATGGGATGATCTGAAATGATCTAAATTTAATACTTAATATTTCTACTTAAGATTTTAAATGACAGGACATGCAGAACCAAATGGCAGGTCTTATTATGCTTGATTAATAACTGGTATGTACTATGTACGGATTTAAATTCACTTTCTTGGCATAATAAAAAAGATTGTTTTTCACAATCATTATATATTGGAAAACTGCTGCGCTCTTCTCCCTCTTGACAATTACTCGATTTTGGTCAAAAATTCAAATAATGTATACAGGTAAGTTATGTAATTTTGAAGAAAACTCAAGGATTTATTTTACTTATATAATTACACCCAATAGCTATAATATTAACACCTAAAACCAAAACAACCAAAGACATTGATTACTAGAGGCTTCACACAGGAACTTAATCTTCAAATATGAAAGGGCAAAAGAAATACTAATAAAAACCAAAATTTAAAAATAAAAAAAAATTTGAAAAAAAATTCAAGAGATTTGACAAGAGCGACGACCACTGGACTGAACAAAGCAGCACAGTCGACTGCCCTTACCTGAGCTGGCGCTCTCTTGTTGCTCCCCTCCGAGCCATAGCCTCCGTACCAGATGGGATCCTGTTCATGCCTGCCTACTACACTCCTAGAGCTTGATAACTAACTCTGGACGGTGCGGTGCGGTACGGTGGGGCATGGCTTTTGAAAAACGCGCCAAGGACGAGCCAAGGATTACGGTCCCCATCCCGTGTGGCTGCGGGGAATACATTTCAACCGCACAGAGGCACTGCCAGACAGTGAAACCACCTCATCTTGCATGTGCCTCTGGAAAAGAGAAACAACAACCAGACTCTGTTAATAGTTGACAAATATCCTAAAGACATGATGCCCACACACAACACAGCATTGGCATACATAGTTCCAGCTAGCGCACTTTGGAACTAGCTGCACCTGCTGTATCTTTTGCATCTTTAGCCTATTATACAACAGGCCAAGCCGGCTCTTAGCTCTTCAGACAGTATAGGTCACTTCTATGAAGGCAGTGGGGGTGGGGAGAGAGAGAGAGAGAGAGAGAGAGAGAGAGAAAAGAGGGAGGGGGGGGGGGGGGTCCCCACCCACCACTCAACATTTGATTCATCCCAGCAGAGCTTAGATAAATTATTGTCAAAGTGTATGCGAAGCACAGCCGAGCAAAATTGATAATTGCTTGCTCTACAAAACATAAACTGGTATTTAATAGTTATCACATACACTTCTAACATAAAAATTCTCAGCTGGGATTGGATGACCTACACATAATTTCTTAACAAAATCAGGAAGTTAAAAAATGGAAGGGAGGGAAAAAAAAATTATAATAGAGAGACAAGACAAAGAAATGTATGTTTACACCTTGTGACCTATGTGGGACTAGTACTAAGAGCTGGCAAGATTTCAGTTTAGCGGAGCGGCCGTAAATAAGAGTTGTTTATTTGCATAGAGATGTGTAGATACCAACATCTCTATAAGGCAGACACCATTGCGAAAGTCTGAACTCTCATGGTATTTCATGTTACTGATACATTTTAGATACCTAATTAATTTAAATGAATATATGAATGAGTCACAGTAATCAAATAGACTTGAGTGAACTAGAATATCAATTCACATGGCAAAATAGCTGAGCCCCATAGAGATGAAGGCACCACACCTCCCTTAACATAAGGTATAAAACACAGTCTCTAAACCAACAAAGGGAACTAACAGCACAGTTCCAAGCTGCCAAAAGACTACCACATTCCTCTCCAACACCACTAGGATATGTTACCCAACATCCAACATTTCAAAAAGTAGATGAGGAGATACATAAATGGAGTGTTGGTCAACCCTATGGTCACAGCTCAGCTCATATTGTTGCCATGAATAAAGGTTCAATCTAATGCACAGAATGTAATCTGTTTGGAAAAGGAGCTAACATTCTTACCCTTGCTCAATGGTTAGTGTAAAATGATCATGAGTTAGCTTCAATTTCCATTACAACACATAACACATTCTGTTTAAGAAAACATGAAAATTGCCACCTTCAAGTTGTCAAAGCAGCAATGTAAGTGACCAGGATCACACATTACCAAACATGAACTTATGGCATTTTAGTCAAATTTCAAGTCGACCAGCTCCGCAAACACAGCAGCAATACGATTCATAGCTGGGCGTGGTACTCCAGGGCATCAGCTTTGACTCAATTTGTCAACTAGTCTGGTAGAAAACACCGCGCCGTCCCCTTAATCTGACTTTTGTTCTGCATATTCACAACTGCAGTCATCATTTCACAAGGCCAGCAAGTCACAATAACAAAGCCAAGCACTTAGCACAAGAAAAATCAAAACCAAAACTTGAAACCATATTAACTTGAGGAAAATATATGTGAGTGGCCTTTCTGACCAAGAATTGTTCATCACTGGGAATATTGATAACATATGTGGGTTGAAATTCCTTGAAAAGCAAAAGAAATGAAATGACTGCAGATGTCTTACCACCAGTTGCTTCACTTGCTGTGAAATATAAAGATACAATGCAAGTCTGAATCTCCGAAACTAATATACAAATCCCACCAATTTATCAATCACAGCAAACAATTCTGGTAGTGAACTAGAACAAGAGCCAGTCTGACTTTGAATTACACAACAAATTCTTCCACCTGTGAAGGCTCCTAAGTTTTTCACGCAGATGTCCAGGAAGGTGCAAGAATGAACAAAGATGAAGCTGAAATTAGAAAAAGATTATGTAACTGACTTACCTAAACCTCGGGCGGCCACATCAGTTGCAACCAGAATGTTGATTTTCCCATTTCTGAATTCTGTAAGATAAGAATAATTTTATACGATACAGAAGACAAATGAATAATCATGAAATACATCATACAAAAGAAAACTAAAATAATCATAAAATAAATTAAAATTGGAAGGGGGGAAATACCATTTAAAACGTAATCTCTTTCTTGTTGAGATTTGTCTCCGTGAATAGCCATAGCATGCCATCTGAAAATAAAAAATATACACTTGTAAACACACAAAACATTCTGAACACTAGAAAAATTTTGTCTCCTAAGTATCATACCCATATCTTGACAGAGCACGAGTGATTTCATCAACTTTACGTTTGGTTTCAACAAAAATCATGGTTTTATTTTCTGTTTCAGCTGCAATTTCTTGTAACAGTTTAAGCAATCTGAAAAGAGTGAATAAAGTCTATCAAGTACAGCTGTACAATACAATACTAAGACTGTTTGGATCAAGACAAACTTACTTTCCCTCCTTTTCATATTCTTGACAAACATCAACTATTTGAAGAATGTTGTGATTAGCTGACAGTTGAAGAGATCCAACATTAATCTGAATGTAATCAGTCAAAAATTCTTCAGCTAAATTGCGAACCTCTTTGGGCCATGTAGCAGACCACATCAAAACTTGACGGTCAGGCTGCAAATTAATAGAAAAAGAAAAGAAAAAAAACATTGGTTACATTTATTTTGACACATCAAGAAAATACTGTGGGAAAATAGTACCGAAGGAACTTACTCTAATTTGTTCAATAATTTTTCTGATTTGAGGTTCAAAGCCCATATCCAACATTCTATCAGCTTCATCCAGCACAAGGTATGTGCATCTTCGCAAATTGGTAGTCCCACGTTCCAGGAAGTCAATAAGGCGTCCAGGTGTGGCAATTACAATTTCAACTCCTCTTTCTAAATCTCTAGCTTGTCCTCCCTTTGGAGCACCTCCAAAGACACATGTATTTCTGACATACGTAGAGGACCCAAATTCCGTGGCTACCTGCTGAATCTGTTGAGCTAACTCTCTGGTTGGAGCCAAAACTAACGCAATGGGTCCATCATTACGAACTATTCTTGGTTGATAGTTAATATGGACGACTGCAGGCAATATGTACTGTAAAAGTATTCAAACAAATCAAGATAAGAAGCCTGATGTTACAAAACACTACAGGACAACTTTCACTGATTACATACAGCTAGTGTTTTTCCCGAGCCTGTCTGAGCAATGCCAACCATGTCTCGTCCACTCATGGCAATGGGCCACCCTTGAGCTTGGATAGGTGTTGGTTGAGAAAACCCTTGTTTCCTATGAGCAGGAAAATTGATGTTAGAAATTTCAAAGTGACACAATTCTGGTGAATGGTATTTGCTACAAATACCTTATTTCAGCTGTGACGTAATCTGGGAAATTAACTTCCTCAAAATACATGATGGGCTGAGGACAATCCACTCCCTTAACAGTAATTTCAACACTGGATCGGTATGCAGCCACCTCCTGAGGAGTTCTACAAAGCATAAGATGTAAGTGATAAAATAGCATATTGATACAACAACTTTTTTTTCCATAATAATAAATTATAAAAACAAAAAAATATCTAACCTGTTAGCAACAGTGGGGTGGGGGACATAAAAGTCTTTCCTGAATGGTTGAAGTGTGCTCATGTCCCAACGAGGCTTTCGAAGACGTTCTCCAGGCTGCTTGCCCTTGAGACTACTCCCAAAGCCTCCTCCACCAAAGCCACCTCCTCCAAAGCCTCCGCCGAATCCTCCACCACCACCTCCAAAGCGACTGCCACCTCCAGATCTTCCAAAGTCTCTTCCACCGCCTCCTCTTCTGCCATCTCTGGAGCTACCTCGATCTCGGTCTCTGTTCCTGTTAATGGTGATTAATGACATTTAGATCATTCAGGTTATTAAAATGAAAGCCAGCAAGACTTTAGATTATTTTTTAACAATAAAAGGGACAAAACAAAATAAATCTTGATTAGCTTTGAAAATTTTGCAGTAATATTGGTGCTACAGTGACCTGAAAGCAGGTATAACAGAATAAGGTTGAAATGTATTTAAAGTCATGGCTGGGAGCTAGAGTGCCTCATGTTAGGATAAAAATAGATTTCTTCTGGGAGCCAAATATTGTCTGACAGATGATTGTGACAGCTCAGCAAAGGAGACATTGAAATAGTAATAATAAAATATAATATTAAGAAATGAAGGTAAAATACGGTCAAAAGGAAATTTTGTGTTAAATAAAACGTGGAAAAATCTGTCTTGGCAGATGAATGTAGAGGGTAAAACACAAACAGAAGTACATATTTTGATGCAGTTCTTGGTCCACATTTGCGATTGAGGCAGAGAAGAGTGATACCGGGAGAGAAGACTCAAATATAAGGGTTTAAAAAAGGGGGGGTTAGGACATAAAAACAAAATAAATACTTTACTTACATAGCTTCGGCCAAAGTTGAAAGTATACGATACTATTCAACACCGGTAGGCGTAACGTAGCTGAAGCAGAAAATGGGTTTTCAGTTTCTGCCAAAAAACAATGTTTTGCACAACAAACATTAAAAAAATTGTTTCCCGCTTGAGCGAAGGGAAATAATAGTGTAATAAAGACGAAATTTTCAACGTTAAAGCTATGTAAACTAGAGAAGAAGACAAAAGTCAGCAAACAAATCCTGGCAAACTCTCACCTCCGTAGCTTCAAGATGGCAGCCCTCGAACGTCGTCGTCGTCGTGATGGTCCGGTCCGCGGTCCGACGTACAGTAATCCTACGCCCAGAAAGTAGCTCCTACAATAAAAGTTTTCCAAAGTCATAATCCTCAAAATAATACACACGCATGATGGAACCCTTACTAAAATTAAATTAGAGAATGGATTATGCCAAACAATCAAATTTATTCTGCACTTCCACATATATAGAAACAACAAGGGGGACAGGTCCTTCCTTTTCCTTCTTCGATACATTTCAGTCGGATTCTGATGGTAATATTACAATAATCCTCAACCAGGCGCGGTTTACTGACAAAGAGGGAGATGATTGCGTGAACATGAGCGCATTTGCCTCAATATCTTATGCAAGATGTCTGATTGTAACTCCTGTTCTTCCTTCCTCGCTTTGCATCCACCCGATCCATCCATTCAAGCGTTGCCGCCCTGAACTGTCCAGTTGCATGCTAGTGGCCTGCTAAAAAAAATCCGAGGTAGACAAAATGAAAAATAATTATCATAGTGCTGACATTATGACACGTTTTTACGCATAAATTGTAGTGCGACTAGTATATTTTTCAGTTAAGTGTGCTATAAATGTCTTTCTTGTGATCTCGAGCTTTTGCACTTCACGTCAGGTTGGTGAAACTGGGAGTGGGAATGGGAAAGTATTGATTCTCACCCCGTCGCCCTCGTCTGTCAACAGTCAGAGACAGTCGGAGACAGTCAGTCTGATTCACTCGTTGTTTTCGGTCATTGCGCAATACTCTAAGTGTATTCAACGCGTTACTTTTCTGTAGTTTCCGAAGTGCAGCGGTAATTTACTTGTCGTGGGATACCTTCTGTAAATAATTACGCAGTCTTCGTTACGACAATAGTGTGAAGCGGTGCAGGCAGCCCGTCGCTGGAGTTCAGTTTTGGGAGTTCTCGCGACTTCTAGTGTGCAGCTGTCGGATTGCCTTAAAAACTACAGCTAACTGTTCTAGCTGATTTTCAATATGTCTGCTTGGCAACCAGGATACTATCCTGATCAGGGTACGCCGAATCAATTTTGATTAAGTTATATTTGTTTCCCCGTTAACGTCCAGTGATGTCAATCCAAATCCCTGTGCTCTCCTACCATTTCCTGTCTGTGTCTGCCTGCAGTTTTTCCTGTTGCTTTCCCGCTACAGTCATACTTTATCTTATCTGTCAATGGTGTTTCTTGGCAGTATCAAGACAAGTGACCGCTGTGACTGTCAAAATCAGAGTCAGAATGAGTCGGAATGCTGAACGACGCTTGTCTTGATACGGCCCTTTTTTCTCCAAGCATCCTGTGTTTTCAGAGCAGGATTATTTTCATTTAGGGTTCACTAAATTATTTTGTAATTTCAGATCCTAACAAACAGCAAGGAGCGGCACAACCTTTTTATCCTGGTGGCTACCCACAGCAACCCTCTTATCCGGCATACCCTCCGCCCTCTGGTCAACCGTCAGGTGTTCCTCCACCTTACGGTGCTTTTGTGCCACCACCAAACGCTCCACCCTTTGGTCAAGGTCCTCCACCTCCTCAAACCAACATGTACGGAGGACCAGGATCCTACCCAGAGGATCCTTTGCAGGATGCTTCATTTTCCTTTTCTGATCAAAGTATTCGCCGTGGTTTCATTAGGTATATGTTTTTAAAATTGTTTTACTGTTTATATACTTTTTGTTTCCTCTTCATCCCTAATTTTATGGATCTTTTGCCTTTGGTAGGAAGGTGTATCTTATACTGATGGGACAGCTCTTGGTGACAACTGCCATTATTGCAATTTTCACATTCCATGCTCCCACCAATAGATATGTGCGTGGGAATATTGGTATATTTTATGCGGCAATGGGTGTGATGCTTGTATGCCTCATTTGCATGGCTTGCTGTGCCTCTGTCCGACGCAAGGCTCCAACAAATATCATCTTTCTTGGTATATTTACATTGGCAGAGAGCTTCATGCTCGGCACTGCTGCAGCCTCATTCAGGTCAGAGGAGGTAAGTGCTATCCCACTCTTAATTTTATGTCATGAATAATTTTATTTGTAAAATATTAAATATTTTACTTTTCTCACAGGTTGTAATGGCTGCTGGCATCACAGCTATAGTTTGCTTTTCTCTTACAATCTTTGCTCTTCAAACCAAGTGGGACTTCACTGTTTTGGGTGGAGCTTTATTTGTAGCAGTCATCATTCTTTTTGTCTTTGGCATCATTGTTGCATTCATTCCTGGCAAAGCTGCTCATATTGCCTATGCTTCTGTTGGAGCTCTTCTGTTTTCGGTGAGTGTCATTCTGCTCTGTATCTCTACCGAGGTTGGGAACCGCTGCTCAACACTAAAAGTTTACCATCCATTTGTTCTAATTTAATCAATGTAATTCTGTTTTGCAGGTCTATCTCATTTATGACACTCAAATGATGATGGGTGGGAAGCACAAGTACAGTATTTCTCCAGAGGAGTACATCTTTGCTGCTCTCAATCTGTACCTCGATATTATCAACATTTTCATTTACATTTTGAGCATCATTGGAGCATCCCGAGATTAAATTTCAGCCTAATGTATTTTGAACTGCACCAGAGGGGTGGGGAAATGGACATGTGGACTCTTGGTTCCTATTCTTCTTGGAGTTTTTCTTTGCCCTTATATTGTGATAATACAGTAAGCTAGACTTTCTTGCAATGTTGAGTACATTCCCTCAATTTTTTTTTTTTTAAATAGATGAAAAACAATATTTTATTTTTGACTCAGAGGTTAAGCAGACTGGTATAAAATTTGGTACTTTCTTTTCATGGATTGTAGATGATAAATGTAATAAATGTGTAGGTGCACAATATTTTCATGTGAGTGATGCAAATCAGTATGATGTATTGGTACAAGAATCTACAACTTGTTTTTTTTTCTCTATTACTGGACTACCATCCAAACTGCAAGTAGGTAAATTGTCAACAAACTGTTACCTTCTCATATTTCATAGCTCTTTTTCCATTGCATCATTTTCCGAATTGCACTGAAGCCATGAACCATAATTATTTATATTCCTGTTTTTGCTTGGAAATTAAGGGGTCTCTCAGAGAAGATTTGGGTGTGTTTGTTATTGGGACTGAAGTTTGTACCTGGTGCAGTTATATTCAGATCTAGCATGTAGTCTGTTCCACTTTGTTTTTCATCTTTAGGCTGTCAAAGCCTAAAGAAGTCCTAAGTATTCAGCAAGTTTTGACTTGATCCTCAGATTTCTCCTTTGGTTTAACAAATGCCACCACATTGTATGTATTCTTTGATTTGCACTTTATGTGTAAGCTTGTGTATGACTATTAATCTGGATAAGTTTTATTTTGCCTAGAGAGTCTGAAGTGTAAGATATTTAAAGTGTGGCTGGTTGCATTTTCTAGTTATACTCTATTTTGTCAAGTCTCATGTCTCAATGTACTTTATTACTTAAGCTACAATTTTCTCTTAGAATTATGCCATTAGTTATTGCCTTTGGTGCCTCAACACTCTGAGACCATGCAATTCTCAAAAGTTGTTGCTTGTTTTAAGTATTCTATGAGGTAAGTAAATGTGAACTGTTTCATGCATTGATTGCTTTTGAAATTTTAGTACTAGTTGGTACTAAGACCTGAAGTACCTCAAAACCTCTGTGTAGGTAAAATCTATTCTCCTTGTACTTTTAAAACGTGGTATGGTTCCACTTTCATATACATTTGGGACCTGAATTGCCAATGTGTCCAAATTTGTGTACAATATCTTTTCAAATTTCAAGGTAAATTATACTTCTGTGTGGATTTGGTCCGAGTTAAGTCCATCCACTGAAATTGTAAATGAAAATGTCTTGTTTAAGTTAGGGGAATATTATTATTCCATTGTTGTCTAATTAAATATTGTTAACCCAAGGATACCTCTTTTTTTTTATTTTGGGGGGATTAGTTTTGTCTTTAAGCATTGTAACATAACCTTATGCCACATTTACATGTAGAGAGTAGTCCAATTGTGATGGTCTGGCTCATTGATATGTACAGGTACATACTGTGTGGAAGTTGGAGATAGGCATGTGGCACAGTGGGATGTTTCTTGTTTATGTTGGACTGGTTTGACAAGTTGGGTGTAACCTGATGCTGGTAGATAAAGCATTCAAATTTTGCACTTAGCCATCAAAAACTGTGCTTTAGCCCTCTGTATTTATTTACTCTAAAAATAAATGTTATATTATAAATGTGATAATTTTACTGTATCGACTTTGAAAATCCCTGGCAAGTTCCTGTCTCCTCCTAAACACTAATTGGATAGCTCCCATACCAGTGATCCAGTAGCCAACAAGCCTTTTGCAGGGAACAAATTTGGATTGGAATAGTTTTTTGGGTTCTTCCATTTTAGAGGTGAATTAATTTGTTTATCCATTCTACTACACAAAAATACTACATCAACCACCAAGCAAAACCTTTGTTTTCCTTACACAAAAATACTACATCGACCACCAAGCAAAACCTTTGTTTTCCTTCGTTTATTTAAATTAAACTCTTCATACATGAATATATACACATATAACAATATGCTAAACTTGAAAACCAAATAGTAGAAACTAGAACATAACATGTTAATGATGAGAAGTTTGTGCACTTCAAATGCCTTACTGCAAACTAACATATGAGAAGAGATCCAAGACCCCTTGGTACTGTCCCCTAAGCAGTAATTCACCCAATTTACCTCAGCCAGTCTTCAGGCATGACAAGGAGATAGAGGTACTGCTGAACTAGAGCCAACAGGTTGACAGCTCTGAGTCGCCAGGTAATTCAACAGAAAGTGTTAGTGTGAATGGAGTACTCCACCCAATTGACATTTTCACATGTAAAACCCACAGGTGCAGAGATCAGTATTGCTCTCAATACACATCAAGCAACAAGTTTCTTTCCCCTTTATAATTAACACTCACTCATTTTAGAGCCCCTCAAATGCAAGGACTAATAGTAAAGATTATTCACTATGACAAAATAATTAATTAATTAACTTCACTATACAGTACTTTGCTCTATCACGCTCCATCACCAACCATGAAGGATGCCCAAACTTCCTATAGCCTTAGCATGTGCATACTAAAGTCCAAATTAGTTTAAAGATGAGAACAGAAACACACATCAGAGAGAATATATTAGTTTCAACAGCCGAATGCAGAAACAGATCTGCTCACTATTTAAGGTTGAAACTGTAGGATCTATATTTTAACCTCGGGCAGAACAGAAATGTAGAGGAAAAGCAGGGCAACTTAATGACCAAAACCATTAGGGTTCTTCAACATTTGATATTTGACCCGAAAAAACATATCATCATATTACACCATTCAGATATTGTTCTACGTTATTGGTAATTTTTCTTTTAAATAGAAAAAATTAAGTCGATGTAGGTAATAGCTCAGATAAACTTGATAATTTTATGGCAGACGGCTGTCTTAAATGAGGGCTCAAAGTTATGACAGAAATATGCCTGGTTATGCTTTTCTTTCATTTTTTATGCTAAATATATCACAGAGATAACCCAATATTTAGAGATGAATCATCTCACCTCGAGACGCTCCGGCAAGCAGCTTCACAAACGTTTGCTGAAAGAAGTGCTGGAGCTGAGCCCAAAGGTGCGCTCGCCGGGAGTTGCACTCGAATCCTGCATCACAGGCAGACAACAGTTGGATAGGATGGATTACTTGGCTTCTGCTCGAGCCTGAGCCTGCACATCCACATCACGCTCCTCATCATCCTGAGATACCTAAAAACACGGAAGTTATTAAGTAAACACATAGTTCCCTTCTTAAAGAATGTGTTGAAATAGAAAGAAAAACTAATAAAAATGTACACTTGAAAATATAAATCATAAAAATTAGGCTACAATCAACCAGGATCCCAGTTAAATAGCAGCCCATTCAAACTTCACAACAAGATAAGATATGGAAAAAACACTCTTTACATTTAATACTTGTCAAAACTTACTGGTTTTCCCCGGATGTACATAGGTTCACTCTTGCCAAATACAACATCTTCAGTAATGTGTACACTGATGACATCCGACCCAGGAATTTCAAACATAGGCTCAAGTAAAAGTGTTTCCTAGATAATAAAACATAATTAGGCATTCAATTTCATTTCATTTAAGGGACAACATAGGAACCACACAAGTGAAGGATATACATATTACCATAATAGCTCTTAATCCCCTAGCACCAGTTTTACGTTCCATAGCAAGTTTGGCTATAGCATTTAAAGCTTCTGGTGTGAATGTAAGGTCAACTTTATCCATACCTAAAATAGAGATAGTTTTACAACGTATATAACAACCAAAAAACAAATTCAAAACAAAGAGAACAGATAAAAAAGTAGAGTAAGAGGGACGGTTTACCAAACAGCATTTGGTATTGGGGCACCATAGCATTGCGAGGCTCAGTCAATATGCGGACTAACAGCTGTTGACTTAGAGAATGGAAGGCCACAAGAACAGGAAAGCGTCCAACAAATTCCTAATGCACAAAAAAAAAAAAAAATTCTATAGTAAACAAATTTAACTTAAAAATACAAAAAACACACACTTATCTTTAGAAAAAAAAATTACCGGGATCATGCCAAATTCAATTAAATCTCTGGCCTCCACTTGTCGTAGGTATGCATCTTTTTCTTTATTGTCTTCTTCTGCTGAAGAAGCAGCACTCTGATTAGCCATATCTGCTAAAGAAGCAGCCCTTCTGCCTGGTGATTCTGTTGCTGGGATACCAAAACCCAGGTACTAAATATACAAGGAAAGAAAAGGACTGTATTACTAAAATATGTTTTAGTTGTAGAAATGAATTGAAGGGGAGGTCATATACAACCTTCTCATTTTTTCTGCGGCTAATTAATCTGTCTAGGCCATTGTACGCTCCAGATGCTACAAATAGGATATTAGTTGTATCCACTTGAACAGTCTCTCCTCTTAGCTTGCGAGGAGAGTTACGCTCAGGCACATTTACGATGGTTCCTTCTAGCATCTATGAGATAACAAAAGGTTGTAAGAAATAGGCTTTTTAAATATAAACATGTTATGGAACAATTAGAATTTTAAAAAATTTACCTTCAGCATACCCTGCTGGACTCCCTCTCCTCCAACATCTCTTAATTGATGAATACCAGGCACTGCACCAATTTTATCAACCTCATCCAAAAACACTATACCTGGAAATTGAGGGTTGCATAAGTATGTGCACTTTGTACTTAAATAGTATAGCCATTGATATGTTTAAAGATTCATGCAACATCATTCAAAAAAACAGTTTAAAGCAGTTTAGCTTACCCATTTGAGCCCGTTCAACACTGTAATTGGCATCTTGCAGTAACTTGGCAATAACACTTTCAATATCTTCTCCAACATAACCAGCTTGAGTAAGAGTGGTGCAGTCACATATGGCAAAAGGAACATCCAAACATTGAGCAATGGTTTGAGCCAAAAGTGTCTTTCCTGCAAAGTTAATGAACTTTATATAAAAACACGTCAAAGACAGTATGACTATAGGGACTACATGAGTACAGTGTACAATACATTAATAACAACCAATCATTACCTGACCCTGTGGGACCCAATAATAGAATGTTACTTTTCTCCAAACGTAGATCATGTGAGTTACTATCCAAAATGTCTGATCCACTGTTGACACTTCCACTTTGACTTTTCTTTGACTCAGGCTCTTGAGCTAAGGGCTGTTGAAATCCCATTCCAAATGATGAAGATCCAACTCCACTCACATGGAGCAGGTCTGAAAATTTTAAATTGAATGAAAACTAAACTGATAAATGTGTTTGAATAATGAAAGCTGTAAAGCCACATCACCTCGGTGATTTAATGAGTTCTGATGTGAAGAATGCTCTAAAACAGCTGGATCTGAACGCTGACTTCCAACAGGGATGTTATTGTAGATACGTTTATAATGGTTATAAACAGCAACACTTAGGACCTTTTTAGCATGTTCTTGACCAATAACATGCTTGTCTAAATAAGCAAATATCTGGAAAGAGTTTAAGATAAAAATATTTACATCCACAACTTGTTTGAGGTAAAAAAAATAATTAGGTAAAGAATGATAAATATAATGAAATAAAAAGCTGCAAACCTTTTTGGGAGGTGGAGGGGGCTTTCTTGACACTCCAGTTTTAGAGTCCTCACGTATTCCCTGATGGTCTTTCAAAGTTTTTTTGGAGTCCAGGTCCGACAAGACAACAAAGAAGTGGTGACACTTCTCACATTTAACAAATCTAGTTGATGCTTTAAAACAATAAGAACAGCAAATATTTATATGCTTGCCTGGCAATTAATCTCACTGCCCATACTAAAGCAGATGTGTACTTACTGACAAATGTTTCAACATGGGTACAGGGGTCACCACATTTTGGACAACAGAGTTGATTTCCTCCACCATCCTTGCCGCTTCCTGAGTCTGAAGTTGTTGAGGAACCGCTGCTTATCACTGGTGGTTTCTTGGATCCAGTCGTATCACCAGAGCCCACATTGCTATGTTCTGACCGAGTTGAGCCTAATCCACTAGCCACAGAGTGAACAGGGGAACAGGCAGCAGGGCGAAGAATTGTGTTTGAAACATTAAGAGCAGCAGACACTGTCGATTGTGATGCTTTGCGGTGTTGGGGTAAACAAAGCGAACCTTTACAAATATTAACAAGAAAAAAATACCATTAGAACTCAGAAATTGATGAGGCTATGTTTAGAATATTAATATGAGTATTCATAATATAATTTACGGAAATGTCTAACCATGATTGACACGGCAACTCCGAGAAACCAGCTTTCCTGCTGTCACCAAACGACACTGTACACTACTCATCTTGGAGATGTTATTTTGTTATAATTATCCTTTCTGTTTCTGAAACAAGCAGCAAATTTTTAAGGTGCACAAGAAACATTGAGTCAAAAATAATTGAAGAACTTTACAGGATTAAGAAAAAAACACATACAATCTTACAAAAGAAGACACCAAGTCAGATTTGTCAAAGAACAGAGAGATTGGAAACAAATAATATAATATAAAGGCTACATAATGTATAAGCAATCAAGTGTTTTTCTAATCTTATTTTTAAAATGAATGGTCAGAGGTTATGGCCCAATTGCCAAGCAGACGGCAGGTGACTAGCGCCGGAAGGCTGACATTGAAATACAACAAACAAGGTGACATAACCTGAATCAGACTTCGCAGCTTTAAAGAATGACCATTAAGTCTTTTAAAAAAACGAGCACCACGCATACAAGCTACTAGGTATCAATATGTAGTAGTTGGCGCACAGTCTGGCTAAATGGCAAAATATAGCATGACGGGCTGTTAGCACATAAGCCCCCTGATATGTTTTAGTTGTGATAAATTCATATATATTTATGACCAAAAGAATTGTTCATTAACACAGATAATGTATTTGTCGTTTCCAGGCAAAAGCTCTACAACATTATACGCAAATTCAAAGAAGACAGCCACTCTTACGAAATACTTACCTGCGCAAATGCTATTTTGATGTTTATGATGAACTTGTACAAATCAACTGAAGAGGGCGGCAGTGGGCAGTCGGGTGGTTGAAAAGAGTTGAAGCAAATAAGCAAACACGACTCCGTTCAAAATATAGGTTTTCAATTATTTTTCCTACAGTGACTCTCCAGAAATGGCGAAGAGGGCATTTTTATAGTCTCACGAATTAATAAAATTACATATATGGCTGTCAATCTCTCAGCCTCGGCTGCCTGCTGCTTGATGCCGCAGCCGCAGGCAGACGATAGTGTCAAAGAAGTTGCCTACCTTCTGGGCTGTGGGTGGGTTGAAGAGATACACGCGTCACGTACACCTGCCTTCAATTTATATATGAGTAATAAAATGTGCGAATTTCACAATTTTTTTTATGATTTTGCTGCTTACTGTCATGGTGATGTGCTCGACAAACAATAGACACCCTTTTCCCCCCACAATTCCCAAAACTATTTGGGATTTGCTGACCATAGCTCAATCTTTTTATGTTTTTTCTCCCTGAAATGAAACAAGATTTCTTCTGATAACTTATGAGTTATTCCCTTGATCGACGATTCGTGAAAATAAAGAGAGTACAGGGCAAGATTTGCTTGCTCCTATTTTAAGTTTCCCGGTCCCGAGATTGAGATGCTACAGGAAGTTTAGTTACGAAACTTTCATAGTACCAACCAACAAAGAGGAACCAAAGAGCTCTTGCTCGAAATACTGCAAGTTGTCAAGGGAAAACTGAAAATGGGGGAAAGAACTATTCTACAAAGTCAGCTTTGCACGTCCACGGGGCACTAGGGCGGAGAATGGTAATACGTGATGCTGATGTTACATGTTACGTATTTTAGTCGTGGCGTGATTTCCGACCCGTGGCTCGTGGGCCCGGTAAGATCTGGTAAGATCAATTTAACATCTCACACAAGGCATTGACTTACTCACGTTGAATTTTGTGCCCAAGGGCCCCATAACCTATATTCTGTGTTGTTGTTTAGTTGTCAGGTACGCCAAGTCATATTTTTCTCTGCTTGCTAACTTATAGCAGCCTCTGTTAACGTATTGTTTTCTTACATGCCAGAATGACAGACATAGAAATGGATGTTGACAAGAACAAGACAGTTCTCTGTCGCTTTATGTCAGAGACTGGTGAAGTGACTGGAAGTCTATTGGATTTGCCTCTCAATATTACCCGAGATAAATTGCAGTTAATATGCAATGCACTTCTGCAACAGGTATATTTCTTTTTCAGTCAGATATACTTAGTTTAATTAAACTGTAAATGCGATATAAAGATAATTTTTTATTTTTTTCAGGATGAAAATTTGCCATACGTCTTTCTGGTGAAAGATAAAGAAATTACAGGATCTTTAGATAATGCTTTGGACAAAGAAAATTTAAACACTGAACAAGTTCTTGATATTATCTACCAACAACAAGCAGTCTTCAGAGTTCGCCCCATTACAAGATGCACAAGGTATATATTTTCACAGGATTATTATAACTGTGTATTCAATTCTCCTCAATAACTTAATTTTTAGTTCAATGCCAGGACATGCTGAGGCTGTGGTTGCTGTCCGATTTAGTCCTAATGGAAGGCACCTTGCTAGTGGCTCAGGTGATACAACAGTTCGCCTCTGGGACATAGCAACTCAAACTCCTCATACTACATGCAATGGTATGTTTTAACAACTTGAGGACTACTGAGGTTTCAGAGATTGTAGAGAACCACAACTTGTGACCACATTTTGGTCTAGAAATGTAAATTGTATATAAAGGTGGTGTAGTTTTGATGTCATTACTCATTCAAGTTATTGACTCAGGTCATAAAAATTGGGTACTGTGCATAGCATGGTCTCCTGATTCTGCTCGTCTTGCATCGGCATGTAAAAATGGTCACATTATCATCTGGGATGCCGAATCTGGGAAGCAAATAGGACGCACACTGTCAGGTCATAAGCAGTGGGTAACTTCTCTAAGCTGGGAGCCTTATCACAAGTTTGTATCAAAGACATGTGCCTGAAATGTAATGATCTGTTGATACAAAGATTTTTAATATTTCTTTTTAATTTCATGTTCAGAAATCCTGACTGTAGGCTGCTTGCAAGTTCATCCAAGGATGGTGACATTCGCATATGGGATACTGTATTGGGCACAACCATTCGAGTCTTATCTGGCCACACCAAAAGTGTAACCTGTGTCGTGTGGGGTGGTGCAGGATTAATATACTCAGCCTCACAGGATCGTTTTATCAAAGTTTGGCGTGCAGAAGATGTAATTATTACCCATATTATCTGAATTACCAGTGTAACAATTTGGATACTCTAAGAATCAACAGTGGTTGATCAAAGGATGTCCATTAATTTCAATTTAGTATGACTTAAATAAAATAATTAAGTCTTTCTGTAATATCAAAAGTTGTTAATATATGCTTTACTATTCCCTTAAAGGGAGTGCTTTGCCGGACTCTTGATGGACATGCACATTGGGTGAACTCCCTAGCCCTAAATTGCGACTATATTCTACGAATAGGTCCTTGCAATCCAATTACTAATCCTCATGGAACAGGAAATGACAGTAAGTTGTCTTCTCTATTGCTTATTTTGGACTTATGTTGGCTTACTTTGACTGTATTACTCTTGTGTAGAATCTACTTTGCAAAAGGATGCTGAAAAGAATTACCTAGCTGTAGTACAGGAGGCAGGTGAAAGGCTTGTAAGTGGTTCAGATGACTTTACTCTATTTTTGTGGCATCCTGAAAAGGAGAAAAAGCCTCTGGGTGAGCAAACTAAAATTATGTGTGAACTTTGTATGTTCTGGAATTAATGTAATGTAAACAATCTGATTAAATTAAAATGATTTTTTACCCAGCGCGAATGACAGGTCACCAACAACTCATTAATTCAGTCCAGTTCTCTCCTGATGCTAGATATGTTGCATCTGCTTCCTTTGATAAATCTATCAAACTTTGGGATGGAAGGACTGGGAAGTAGGTACATTGGTGTTGAGGGTGGATTTTGAATGTGTGAGATTTTTATAATCAATCTAAACAATCAATTACAGATTCCTTGCCACATTCCGTGGACATGTGCAAGCTGTTTATATGGTAGGATGGTCACCAGACTCCCGTCTGCTAGTGAGTGGCAGTGCAGATTCAACCTTAAAAGGTACGTAGCTGAGTACTGCATGCTATGATCACCTTGATGTTTTGTGGATGTTGTGTATTGTGAAATTCTTTTGTTACAGTGTGGAGCATGAAAACATTGAAGTTGGAACTTGACCTACCTGGTCATGCAGATCAAGTCTTTGCCGTTGACTGGGCCCCAGATGGTCTGAGAGTGGCTTCAGGAGGCAAGGATAAAGTGCTGAAACTGTAAGTTTTTAACCCTGGTGTGTTGAGCTTCAGCAAAATGAAATAAGAAATTTCCAATCTCATGTTCTTTCTTTTATCAGGTGGCAAAACTAAAGAGAGAAGAAAAATAAAATAAAATACACTTTAAAATAATAAAGGTTGAATAGTTTTATGAAGAAACAATACTGGACTTGTGTACAAATCAACGATATTGTAAATTTACTTGAACACTTTTCTATTTGAAAATGTTAAAAGAAAAATATATATTAATATAATTAAACATGCATGACACCATGTTACTTCAGAATATGTTCCTCAATATTAAGGTGCTGCTGTAACACTCCTCGCAGTAACCATTCTGCTGACACAACTGGAACTTTATTTTTCAATTTGGTCCATGTATGTTTGTCTTCAAGGCAAGAAATGGCTATACTATTTGATGGCCAAACTGAGGGAGCTCGAGACAACACAACCCCACCACTGCTTGATACAATTGCTACAGAGACAAAAAATAAGATTTTTTTACAAAGTAAATAAACTGAGTTAGTAGAGTTAATATTGGGTGCACCTTATTACTTTACCTTTGATTTCTTCTGGCTCTGGTTTCACATTCTTTGTGACATAAATGTGGTATCCCTGTAAAACTGGATTTTGCCCTGATTTTGTTAGGGACTCTCTAAGATTTGCATTGAATTTCATCTCTGCCTCTTTGTCAGAGAGAATATGCTCCCAGGGATCTGAAACAGATAATCACAAATAAATGTATAGAATTCATATTGCATTAGTCATTTAAACAGATTTAGTAAACTTACCAACTAGACGCCCAGCTGCTTCAGAGTGGAGAAGCCACTGGGGGCCCACTACAGGTAGGCCTTTACCAAGAAAGCACAGCAATTTCACTGTCCTCCTCAATTTGTCAGTGACTAACACATTTGCTGAATCCACACTTGTGACGGTTACACCACCTGAAATCCAATTCAAATTGGGGTTCAGTATTGTAACATTAAAGAGATATTTAAAAAAAATACATTTCAATTTTTTTTTCAAAATTAGCATACATTTATAAAAATAAAAATAAAAAAATAGATACTAACCTAGCTGCTTCACTAAATTTTCATGTCTTGGATTATTGAGGAATGAAAACAAAACATGGATTGTATTTGTTGTTGTTCCTTTTAAGCCCTGTAAGATGACAAAACAAAGTAACAAAAATAATCCTGAAATACTATCTGGGTTTAGTTTATATTCCAAATTAACCTACCAGGCGAGGGCGAGGACTTCTCCTGGGACTGGTAGAGGTTGAAGCTACACTAGTACGCCTTAGTTTGGGTCGCTTTGATTCTAGCAGATCATCATTCTCATCTAAATCTCCTTCTCTTTTCAATGATAAAATTGATAGACTTCTATCCAAATCTGAATTAACTAAACTGCTTTCCAGAACAGGTTGTATGGTGGTACCCTCTGCCTCCTCTTCAGTATTCTTCTGGACCACTTTCCTACTTCTAGTCCTGGTTGAAGTATGCGCTTGACCTGAATCTTGCTCTTTAACTAAAACAGATATTGTTGTATTGTCATTTAGTTTTGTGGGTAATTTTCTTGAGCGGCTTGACTTTCTGGTTCCTGTTTGGTGTTCAGTATTAGGTTTGGAGGACAAGCTTTCTGAAGAACTGGCGAGAGAGCCCTCTACAGAATCTGTTGTTTCCATAGATTTACCTAGCCTCTTTGTTGGATGCTCTTCTTCTGAACTCTCAGATATTTTCTGTTTCCTGGTACGAGTTGATCTACGAGGTATGGAGGACAAGCTTTCTGAAGAACTGGCGAGAGAGCCCTCTACAGAATCTGTTGTTTCCATAGATTTACTTAGCCTCTTTGTTGGATGCTCTTCTTCTGAACTCTCAGATATTTTCTGTTTCCTGGTACGAGTTGATCTTCGTGTGCTAATACCCACAGAATTGTTTTCCTGAGAACTGTTAGATGGTTCACTAAATGGCTGTGATAATTCTTCAGATGTAGCAGCATTTTCAGCCTTCCGTTTTGAATTTTTTGTGGTAGGTTTCGGCATGGCAAAGTTTACTGACTGTTTGTTTATGTCTGTCTGCTCTTTATTTTCATGTTCAGCAGGCTGCTTCTTTCCACGCATACGCCTCTTTATTTCAGTTTGGGTATGTCCTTGACTTGATGGGTCAGATAATTCTTCAGTCGCAGAATTACTTTCAGCCTTCCGTTTTGAGGATTGCTTGGCAGGTTTTGGCTTAGGAAAGTTAACTGACTGATTGTTTAGGTCTGTCTGCTCTATATTCTTCGGTTCATCAGGCTGCTTCCTTCCACGCACTGATCTCTTGATTTCGATTTGAGTATGTGTTTCACTAGGGTGAGATGATGTTCCAGTCACAGGATTTCTTTCAGCCGCCTGTTTGGAAGTTTCTTGGGCAGAATTTGTATGAGCAATGTCGATTGACTGTTTGTTTATCTCTGTCAGCTCTATTTTCTCAGATTCAGCAAGATACTTTCTTCCACGCCTAGGTCTCTTGGCTTCAGTGTCAGTATGTTCAGCACCTCCTAAATCTTTGGACACACTGCTCTTTTGAGAGTCAGATTTTCTGCTGATGGTATCTAATTTTAGACCAGATATATCTTTTGATTTCTTTGTTTTAACAAGTTCAGGAGGGGGCCCATCATCCCTCATTTCTTTATCTTCAGTAATTTCACCTGACTTGGAATGTGTTTCTTTTTCAGATCTACTTGAGGTCCTTTTCATGCTATTTTTCCTGGTTAACTTTCTTGTTTCATCAAGTTTTTCTGTAGATGTTACTTCTACAGATGCTTCGAAACTTACAGACTTACGACTTGGTCCTGTATCTTGTTTCACCTTAAGAATTGACTCAGATGTATTGTTTGTTTTGAGAAGTTCCTCAGAAGTACAATCACCATTTGCAGCATCTTTTGCATTATTCAACTCAATGACCTGACTGTTTCTTGGACTTCTTCTTAGTAACTTTTTCTCTCTGGCTTGGTCACTTGCATTCTTGAAGGGTGCATTTTCTGAATGAACGCCTTGCACAGTGATCAAAGGTATCACACCACATGCCACTTGCTGGGAAGAAACATCAGCAACAATTTGAGAATCACTTAACTTCAGGTCTGTATATGCTTCTTTAGTTGAACTTTCTTGCGAATTAACATTTCTACGTGAACGAGACAGAGATAAAGTTCTTCTTCCAGAGTTTCGAGCAAAGATTGGGCTAACTGCCTCCTGAGACACAGAGGATGAGACGTTACTTTCTTTCTTTGGTTTACTGGCTCGCTCCTGGAGAGGTGCAACTGATTTAATAGTATCTAAACTGTTAATATTGTCGTCATTATCATCCTCGATATTTTGATCAAGAGATGCAGCAGAATCTGAACTTGTGTCTTCTATATCAGCCTCAGGTGGAGTGGATCCCAACAGTTTCTTTTTTTTGCACTTACGAGAAAGAGTTTTACTGCATGTCCTCACTGTTCTGCAATTCAAAGCATTAGAATAGTCATAACTTGAATCGGTTTGTCCACGCTGGTCTTTTGTGGTGATGCGAGATGAGGTGGATGGCCTTTCATCTTGGCCTTTAGCAACAATGTCCTTCAGTTTTGACTGCTTAGTTGAGTCATTGGTGCCCTTTCTCCCATCCACAGATATTGCTGCAACCCCAATCTTGCCACCACTGGGGCTAGCTTCTTCCTTCACACAAACAAGAGATTTACTGCAACCTGGACTATCCAAGATTTGGGTTGCAGCTGTGAAGATGTCCTCTTCCACACAAGATATTGGCTTTGAAACAGGACTTGCTAAAATTTGAGTAGCTGCAGTAAATATGTCTTCATCCTGTTCCGTCCGCACACCGACTACATGACTGGGGCCAGGCAAAATTTGAGTAGCTTCCAAACACAAATCCACAGATTCATTAGTGTCATCACCAGATATTGGAGTCTGATTAGATGTGAGTAATAACTGATCATTATCAGAACAAACAAAACTCTGGCTTTTTTCTGGAGTGCCAACAACATTATTTGAAGCAGTTATGGACGGAAGACTTTGCTTAATTACCTTCGTATTCCTAGCCAAAGACAATCGCTTCCTTACGCTGTAGTAATTCTTTTGGGACGCAAACAGTTCTGAGGTTTTTAAAGAAGCTGTATTAGGACGAGACTCACATTTTGGGACAGACAGCTTTTCAACAGTGGTGTCAGCAGTGTCTACATTATGAAGATTCCCTAAACGACTGTCGGATTTGCTTGATGATGCTTCTTTGCTATCAGCAGCTGGTTTCTCTTTGCATTTTTCTGATGGTATGTCTAGCATTTGAGTCTTAGCATCATGGATACTGTCGTTGTCCTGTGGCATTTCAGTGCAAGCTCCATAAACCCCTTCATCATTCGTTTCAGAATCTGAGGCTCCAGCATCAACAATTTGGGTTGCAGCCTCATGAATATTGCCTAGATTATGAACTTTGCTTTTGCCAGAAGATGCTACTTTACTTTCAGCAGCTGGTTTCTCTTCGTGCTTTTCTGCAGGCGCATCTAACATTTGAGTCTTAGCATCATGAATACTGTCCTTGTCCTGTGGCATTTCAGTGCCAGCTCCATAAACCCCTTCATCATCAGTTTCAGAATCTGAAGCTCCAGGATCAACAACTTGGGTAGCAGCCTCATGAATATTGCCTAGATCATGAACTTTGCTTTTGCTAGAAGATGCTACTTTGCTTTCAGCAGCTGGTTTCTCTTCGTGCTTTTCTGCAGGCGCATCTAACATTTGAGTCTTAGCATCATGAATACTGTCCTTGTCCTGTGGCATTTCAGTGCCAGCTCCATAAACCCCTTCATCATCAGTTTCAGAATCTGAAGCTCCAGCATCAACAACTTGGGTAGCAGCCTCATGAATATTGCCTAGATTATGAACTTTGCTTTTGCTAGAAGATGCTACTTTGCTTTCAGAATCTGGTTTCTCTTCGTGCTTTTCTGCAGGCGCATCTAACATTTGGGTCTTAGCATCATGAATACTGTCCTTGTCCTGTGGCATTTCAGTGCAAGCTCCATAAACCCCTTCATCATCAGTTTCAGAATCTGAAGCTCCAGCATCAACAACTTGGGTAGCAGCCTCATGAATATTGCCTAGATCATGAACTTTGCTTTTGCTAGAAGATGCTACTTTGCTTTCAGCAGCTGGTTTCTCTTCGTGCTTTTCTGCAGGCGCATCTAACATTTGAGTCTTAGCATCATGAATACTGTCCTTGTCCTGTAGTATTTCAGTGCAAGCTCCATAAACCCCTTTATCTGCCGTTTCAGAATCTGAACTACCAGCACCAACAATTTGGGTTGCAGCCTCATGAATATTCCCTGAACTTTGCATTTTGCATTTGCTTGATGATGCCTCTTTGTTTTCAGAATCTGGTTTCTCTTTGTGCTTTTCTGCAGGTGTGTCTAACATTTGAGTCTTAGCATCATGAATACTGTCCTTGGCCTGTGGCATCTCTGGGCCAGCTCCATAATCCTCACCATCATTGTTTTCAGAATATGAACCTCCAGCATAAACCATTTGGGTTGCAGCCTCATGAATGTTACCTAAACTTTGAACTTTACGTTTGCTTGACGAAACCTGTTTACTTTCAGCTTCTTCTTGCTCTTCAAGATTTTCTGCAGGCGCATCTAACATTTGGGTCTTAGCATCATGAATACTGTCCTTGTCCTGTGGCATTTCAGTGCAAGCTCCATAAACCTCTTCATCATCCGTTCCAGAATTGGAACCTCCAGCATCAACAATTTGGTTTGGAGCCTCATGAATAATGTCTAAATTTTGAACATTGCATTTGCTTGACAATACCTCTTTGCTTTCAGCTTCTTGTGTGTCTTCATGTTTTTCTGCAGGCGCATCTAACATTTGAGTCTTAGCATCATGGATACTATCCTTGTCCCGTGGCTCTTCAGTGCCAGCACCATAAACCTCTTCATCATCTGTTTCAGAATCTGAAGCTCCAGCATCAATAATTTGGGTTGCAGCCTCATGAATGTTACCAAAACTTTGAATGTTGCTTTCGCCAGAAGATGCTTGTTTACTTTCAGCTTCTGGTTGCACCTTGTGATTTTCTGCAGGCGCGTCTAATAACATTTGAGTCTTAGCATCATGAATATTGTCCTTGTCCTGTGGCATTTCTGTGCCAGCTCCATAAACCCCTTCATCATCTGTTTCGGAATCTGAAGGTCCAGTATCAATAATTTGGGTTGCAGCCTCATGAATATTGCCTAAACGATTGTTGAATTTGCTTGATGACGCTTCTTTGCTTTCAGCATCTGGCTTCTCTTCATGCTTTTCTCTAGGTGTGTCTAACATTTGTGTCGTATCATCATGAATGCCGTCTTTGTCCTGTGGCATTTCAGTGCAAGCTCTATAAACCTCTTCATCATCTGTTTCAGAATCTGAAGCTCCAGCATCAACGATTTGGGTTGCAGCCTCATGAATATTGCCTAGATTATGAACTTTGCTTTTGCTAGAAGATGCCACTTTGCTTTCAGCAGCTGGTTTCTCTTCATGCTTTTCTGCAGGCACATCTAACATTTGAGTCTTAGCATCATGAATACTGTCCTTGTCCTGTGGCATTTCTGTGCCAGCTCCATAAACCCCTTCATCATCTGTTTCGGAATCTGAAGCTCCAGTATCAATAATTTGGGTTGCAGCCTCATGAATATTGCCTAAACGATTGTTGAATTTGCTTGATGACGCTTCTTTGCTTTCAGCATCTGGCTTCTCTTCATGCTTTTCTCTAGGTGTGTCTAACATTTGTGTCTTATCATCATGAATGCCGTCCTTGTCCTGTGGCATTTCAGTGCAAGCTCTATAAACCTCTTCATCATCTGTTTCTGAATCTGAAGCTCCAGCATCAACGATCTGGGTTGCAGCCTCATGAATATTGCCTAGATTATGAACTTTGCTTTTGCTAGAAGATGCCACTTTGCTTTCAGCAGCTGGTTTCTCTTCATGCTTTTCTGCAGGCACATCTAACATTTGAGTCTTAGCATCATGAATACTGTCCTTGTCCTGTGGCATTTCAGTGCAAGCTCCATAAACCCCTTCATCATCAGTTTCAGAATCTGAAGCTCCAGCATCAACAACTTGGGTTGCAGCCTCATGAATATTGCCTAGATTTTGAACTTTGCATTTGCTTGATGATGCCTCTTTGCTTTCAGAATCGGGTTTGTTTTTGTATTTTTCAGCAGGAATGTCTAGCATTTGAGTTTTCGCATCATGAATATTGTCCTTGTCCTGTGGCATTTCAGTGCAAGCTCCATAAACCTCTTCATCATCCGTTTCAGAATCTGAGGCTCCAGCATCAACAATTTGGGTTGCAGCCTCATGAATATTCCCTGAACTTTGCATTTTGCATTTGCCTGATGGTGCCTCTTTGCTTTCAGAATCTGGTTTCTCTTTGTGCTCTTCAGCAGGTGTGTCTAACATTTGAGTCTTAGCATCCTTGTCCTGTGGCATTTCAGTGCAAGCTCCATAAACCTCTTCATTTATTCTTTTAGAACCTGAAGGCCCAGCATCAACATCACTTGGCAATCCTGCCGATGTGTTTGTATATGGTTCTCCAAAATTTTTGGGTCTTGGGCATCCTTGAGCTATTTGGTTTGAAAGGGATTTTGCAGATATGAGATTATCTTTTTCAATATCTTGAGTTTTTTCAGAGATGCAATCTAATTCTGAGCTATAGCTGCGTTCAATTCTTTCCATTTCCTCTTCAATGAATTTTTGCTCAACATCACTAAGCTCTATAGCATCACACTCATTATCTTTCATGTCTTTGGTATTATTTAATTCAGATGATGGATAAGCTTCTGAGGCAACCTTATCTGTTAATAACGATGCTGTTTCTTTTGCACATTCTAGAGAAGTATTATTCATACTTTGATCAGTTTCATAATGGAGCTGTATACTTGAATCAGCAGATTGTTCCTGGGTGCATGGGACAACAAAAGATGATACTGCCGTCTTACAGTTACTGCTGTTGAGTGAATCATTGAAGAGGGATGTATCACTTTCTGATGTTTGTGTATCTGCCTCATAAATTCCAGGAGAATAAAATGATGGAATGGAAGCAGTCCTTGGTTGAGGGCGTTTAAACTCTGATCTTAAAGGGGTGCTGCCAATAACTGAATCATCACCAGTTAAGTTCTGAAAAATTAAAATCTGGTGTTAGAAGACATTTCTTTACCTTAGATAGTAGCTGAAGGGATGAGAAAAGGTCAATAATTTAAATTACCAAATTAATGCTTCTACGAGTTGACACATCACAAGACATGGCAGGAGTAGCAAACATATCTGTTCAAAAAATTAGTAAAGTTAGACATTGCATAAATTCAATCATTCTAGTTCAAAACACATAGAACTTTTCATTTACCATCACTGGAGGTGTCACATCCACTACTCTGCAAAACCATAAAATGCCACAATAGAAAAATAAGATAAGTGACTTAGAAAAAACATAGTTAGAGATCTTTAACTCAAAATGTAAGCACTTACATTCAGCGATTCAATTTTGTAGAGGCCCTGCAGATCAGCAAATTGAACGTCAGCATTATTTGTAAGACTATAACGTACGTGAGGTTTTAAAATCATCTGCAATCAGAGGATGATGATAAACAATACAAACAGGACAGTTACAATAATCAGCACCTTCTTTCAAAAATAAAAAGTCAACAAAAATATTTTTAAAAGTACCATACCGGCTCCAGTCTAACCCCCCCCCCCCCCCCCCCCCCCCCCAACTTTAAAAAGCTGTTAAGAAAAGAAAAATAGTAGGAAAAGTTTTTTACAGTATTCAAACACCTAAGAAGGGTTCCTACTTCATCTGAAGTGCTTAGGGAAAGCTCCGGATCTAAGACCCCCCCCTCCTTCAGAGCTGAATTTTCGGGCAAAAAAGGGGGTTTTAGACTCAGGCCGGTTAGGTAATGAATCAAATGCAACAATTGTTTTATACTCAAAAGAAGGCATACCCCATTCAGTCTAGTTGAATTACTGCTCCCTAAATCACAAATAAGATGGTGACCGGATTCAACCTCTATTAAAGCATGATGAGATGACACACTCTGCAACCAAAATTTTCTAAGTCATATGAGGACAAATTAGGGTGAAAGACAGTGTAAGGTTCTAATTATTATATCTGAAGAGACCTTCCTGTCTAGAACAATGGTGCAGCGTTTAGGATCACGGCCAATAAATGTATCCCCATTAAATATGGGAAACTGTTTATCGTTTATTGATAAGCAGGCAACCTTTGAAAGGGAAAGGAAATATTATGTGAAAACCGGACAAAATAAATCAACAGATTTGTTGCTTCAAAGCTCTTACCTTTTGGTTCTCTTTTTCCAACCTATCCTGAGGGTTTTCAAGAATGACATCTTGGAGGACTTGAGTGTATTCAAGTTCTTCAGATGAATCCATGGCAGAAGCTGTTGATAAAGTAAAGTTATTGGATTGATGGAATAGGAGGAATCATAACCAGTATCTCCTGGAGGAAAGAAAGCAAAATATGAACTTCTGAGGAAGCAGATTCCAATGCGTAGACTGGCCCGAGAATAGTATTGTATGCATTCAGAATAGCCGTGTAGTATCCAATTGACAAATGTCATAAGTTTTGTTAGCTTAGCTTTTTAATTAACTTAGCTTTTCTTAATCAAGATGAAGGGCCTGAAGGCGCACTCGAAGCTAGAGGTAATACACCCTTACAATTTATCACCTATTATTTATCAGTGATATTCAGATGTGGCATTTGCTAATACATGTAAAATTTTCAACCAAATTGTAGTCCGGAATTTTGTGCAATTGATTCATGTAACATACCTTACAAGAAAAGTTCCTGACATGAGAAAACACAAGTTAGTTTTTTTTTCGTTTATCCCGGCAACCGGACCGACACCGAAAGCAACATATGGATAAGTTTTTCATATTCTTGCGGGCTGTCCAACATACGAGAGACGAACTATCGAACTATGCTGCTTCGAGTTCAATTCTTCATCCGGCACTCCCCTCCCTCATCCCCGCGAAACCTAGAATACCTGTCAGCCGTAATCGCGAGCTCTGTGTTTTCATGTCAGAGTCTTCTTCTTAATGCAGGTTTAGCAGGTAGGTCGAACGCACTGATTATCTGTGTAAAATTTCTTATTTCTGTCGCGCTCCTTTGTATGTCAATACTGGCGGAAAGCGTCGCCGACCGGTAACTAACCTACAAAATTTCTAATGTTTATGCTGGCACCATTATCACTTTAACCAGTTTAAGTTTTAAAATCGGTTTGATTGTTATGTTCAGAACAACGGAAAGCCTTTATAACATTCTCTTTGAAAATCTTTTCAATTCATTACTGTATCTTTTAATTCCATCTGAAACTGCGATCACACTGTCTTTAGCAATATGCCACGGCTATCTCGTCTGAAGTTCTGATCAACTAAGCATTGATTTACATTTAAAAGCAAACTTTTTATAAAGGCTCGATAATTTTTTTTTTTTTTTAATTTTTTTTCATTTTTTGATACTGTCATTGACATGCTAATGCCCATAACTCCTGCTTCGATTCAAGACTATCCACCCATCAGATAAGATAAGATACTAAAGTATTATAATTCCATTCTCAGCACCCTTTTACTTGGGTAACCGGGTGACCTGCGGTTCTCAGCCCTGCTTCATTCTTCCCCTTGTTCACTTTTATATCAATTTTAAGAGTGTAACTGAACTGTCCTCTCTTGCTTCCTTTTTCAGCCAAGTAGTCAACTTGCCTTCCAAGATGGTTAATTTAAAGTCAACGTCTCATCTTCTAGAGAAGCTTAGAAGTTTAATGAAAAATACCAAGTATGTACAAGAGCCCATTCATGCCTACATTGTGCCCTCTGAAGATCGACATCAGGTGAATAAATGATTCACATAAGGCATAATAATGCAAGCCAATGCACACACTTCATAAGTATTGCTGGTTTCCACTTTCAGAGTGAATATATCGCTGAATGTGATCAGAGGAGAGCTTTTATCACTGGTTTCACTGGGTCTAGTGGAACAGCTGTTGTGACAGAGAAAGATGCCTGCTTATGGACAGATGGTCGTTACTATCTCCAGGCTACACAAGAAATGGACAAAAACTGGACCTTAATGAAGCTGAGTGAGTAATTTGACATTTGTAATTTGACAAGTTAATGTAGAAGATATTCTATACAAATTTTGTTGCACATTTGTTTGATTTTAGATGACCCTGGAACACCTACTGAAAGTGTGTGGCTGAGCAAGGTTCTACCATCAGGATCTCGTGTTGGCGTTGATCCTCAGTTAATGTCATATGATAGCTGGCATCCTATGCAAACACAACTTGAAGCATCAGGAATGTTGTTAGTACCTGTACAAACTAATCTTATTGATGTGATCTGGGAGGACAGACCGGCTCCCCCCTGCAACATTGTTCAGCCTCACCCACTTAAATATTCAGGTGATTATTATTAACTTTTTTTCTTTTTTCCTTTTGTTTGTTTGTATTACAATATGTAGCTTTTCTGATCTTTGAACCATCATTGACCCAAATCAATTTTTGTTTGTTCCTCCCTTCAAGGCAAAGCATGTAGCCAGAAAGTGCAAGAAGTTCGTTTAGACATGGCTGAGAAAGGAGCAAGCCTGCTTGTTGTCACAGCACTTGATGAAATAGCCTGTAAGTTTTTACCCTTGAATAACTTTTTCTTTCACCTTTATCTAATCAATCACCTCTATTTTCACATATTCATTCAACCTTTCAATGACGGATTAAAACTCCCTAGTATTGCTTCTTTTCAGGGCTGCTTAATTTGAGAGGTTCAGATATTGATTACAATCCAGTATTTTTCTCATATGTGATTGTAACACCAAGTGATGTTCACTTTTTTGTGGAAGAATCCAAAATTACTGGTGCTGTCAGAGATCATTTTAATCAGGAAGGACTTGCAGTTATCCTCCATCCTTACGATAAAGTTTATTCCTTTTTAACAGAACAGGTTGGTCATTTTGCATCATCCGTATTGTTTAGTGTATTGTTTTTCCCACATGCACTACTTACCTTTTTTCTCTTAGATTACCGTTCATGAGGGTAAAGTTTGGTTGTCTTACTTATCATCCTATGGTTTAATGGCTTTGATTCCTGAAAGGAAACGTCTCACAGACATTTCTCCAATTGCTGTCATGAAAGCTATGAAAAATCCAACTGAGATCACTGGTAACACATTTACTTTGCTAAAAATAACTTTACTCATGAAAATTATGTAACTTTAAGTTTCACCTTCACTCTTGCCTTTAGGATTAATCAACTGTCATATCAGAGACGGTGCTGCTGTTTGTTGCTATTTTGCTTGGCTAGAAAAAGAAATATCCCGAGGAGTCGTGACAGAAGTGTCAGGTGCTTCAAAGCTTGAAGAGTTTAGGAAGTATGTTTGTGTTTGTCATTGCTTTTTATTTACATTTGAATTTTCTAACCTTTACCTGTACAAGTGACATTCAATGACAAACCCATTATTTCAGACAGATGGATGACTTTGTGGGATTAAGCTTCCCTACAATTTCCTCTGCAGGACCCAATGGTGCTATCATTCATTACACACCATCTGAAGAGCATGATAGACAGATTACTGCTAATGAGATGTATCTATGTGATTCTGGTGCTCAGTTCAGGTATAGCTACATATTTCTTTACTGTTTTTCCTTTGAATTGTAAGGATGAGGTCGTTTCTTTGCATCTTAAAAATTAAAATTATGTTTCTTTTTGTGTGTAGAGATGGCACCACTGATGTCACAAGAACTGTTCATTTTGGTACGCCAACTGAATATGAGAAGGAGTGCTTTACTAGAGTATTTAAGGGACAAGCTAGTCTTGCGTCTGCAATCTTCCCCCAAAAAATCAAGGTGTTTTAAAGAGACTGTTCTATAAAAGTATTTTATTAATTTGGGTTTAAAATTTTAAAATAAATATTTGTAATGTGCATTTGTATTGCAGGGACATTATTTAGACACTCTGGCTAGGAAGTATTTGTGGGATGTGGGCCTGGATTATCTGCATGGCACTGGACATGGCATTGGCTCATATCTCAATGTTCATGAGGGTCCAATGGGAGTATCCTGGAGGACTTACCCTGATGATCCTGGTTTGAGTGAGGGAATGTTTCTCTCAAATGGTAAGGCACACTTTCTATATCATTGGCATTTTATATTTTATCTACTGTAGTTGTATAGGATCATACGATAAGAGCTATGAGTAAAATGTTTTGATTTGGAACCTTTCAGAGCCGGGGTATTATGAGGATGGAAAGTTTGGCATCCGCCTTGAAAATATTGAAAGAGTTATTCCTGTTGAGACCAAGTACAATCTTCCCATCCGCAAGTTTCTAACATTTGAAACTGTGACTATGGTTCCCATTCAAACAAAAATGCTGGTACCTGAACTTTTAACTGAGAAAGAAGTAAGTTTAATGTAGTGGAAATTTTTAAGGTTGATTGCTTACATTAATTATTAATTTTACATTTTACCCACAAATGTGAATGAATAATCTTGGTTTTCTCCCCCCTAGATATCTTACCTCAACAATTATCACACAAAGGTGCGTGAATTAGTAGGACCAGTTCTGAAAAAGATGGGCCATTTAGAAGCTCTAGAATGGCTGTACAGAGAAACTGAACCCATTGGCTAGTTGCTGTCTGCCTGAATTGAAAATTTAATTTTTAAGCACAGTATTTTTTGATTTGTTTTTTTTTTCCATTATAATTTTTATTACTAGAAACTGATAGATTTTAAGTGTTGTGTGATTTAAATTTTTTTTCGTCAACTTTCATAATCTTTAATCTTGTATTTTATCACAAATTTGTTCAAATACTGTACTGTTAGGAGCTTTGAGTAAAACAGTTCTGTTTACTAGGATGTTAATTTTCAGTATGTCTTACAAGTTTTGTTCAAATTTTCTTTATAATTATTGTACTTTTAAATTCTGCAACCTGGGCACAATCCTTTTAACTTTTAGGCATGTTGATCTGGAAAGCCTACGCTGGGCCAGTGGAATGAAATAACATTCAAGATTGTGTTACCAATTTTCTCTCTGTCTTTTTGTCCAAGATGTCTTTGTCAAAATACGTTTGATAGCATGCTTCGTCTCTTATGCACTGCTTTATATCAGATTTTTCCTTTTTATAAATATTTAGTATATGATGTAAGTATACTGGTAAAGTGTGCCTGATGTGGTGTCTGGAAAATATTTTTTTTAAAACTTATATTCTTACTTGTTTGAAACATAATTGTTGTAAAGCTTTATCTCTTAATATTTTCTAAATGAAAAGAAGTTATTCTTTTGTGGTGCTATTTACTATGAAATTACTGTATGTCAATTCATTTCTCTGTACAAAAGCTAATTAGATTTAATAAATTGGGATGAGTTCTGTTAAATTTCTGAGAAAGATGTTACTGTATTGGTAATATTTGTTAAGGACATGAATCAATTACTTTTGGTTGTCAACACATCATAAACTGAAGCCTCCTAGCCAAGTGTAAAAACATGAAAAGGGAACAAAATAATATTTAAACTAGGTTTCAAAAGTTATTCTTGTCATTTATTATTAAACCAAGAAGAAACAAAGTGAGACAAATTAAACAAAGGTACAGTATTTCAGCAATCTGCTAGAATGCTACTGGCACATTGTATGTGGCAAACACAAAGGGAACATATTTTAATGAAGTAAGTAAAGCATACTCAACTAAATATAGCTGACATTAATAAACAAATATACATCAGCTTCTTTTAAAATTCAAACAAGAAAAATGAAGTGAGTATACCCAACTAAATATAGCTAACATTATGAAACAAACAAACATCAGCTTCTTTTAAAGTCAAACAAAGAAATAATAAAACGAAGCGGCTACAATATTCTGTCCTCGATTAACCGCCTAACCGCCATAACATTTGGTTCCCATTTGCAAAGTTGCACCTGAAAAAATAAAAAAGAATGTGAGACCCGAAACGTAAACGACGATAGAGTTGCAGCAAGAAAAAAAGGAAACCTTAAAATTTTAGTTTGCTTACCATTACTGACTTCGTAGCTTTTGAGAGTCCGAGTATCAGACATTGTTTTGCCCTTGTAGAGCAGGTGCTGTCTCTCAGTTGATATTCCACTCTGCCTGTGGACCTCTCTCTTCATTTCATGCACTGTTGTGCGACTTGTGTCCACTTTTGCATTTACTTGAGTTCCATTAATGCATTTTACATTAATGTTCGAAATGTTCCTGCAGAATAACAAAATATTTTTAAAGTTACAGTTCAGGGACAACAATAACATTTATGTTGTGTTCTCATACTCAAAAAATTTGATTGATCACTGAATATTACTTACGATGGAGCAGGAGTCTTTGAAGAAGTTTGAGAAGCCAAACTAGTCAATGAACTTGCAACCCCTAAGGTTCGTGGAGCAGTAATCGGAGCACTAGATGACACTTGGGTTTGTGGTGTAGTGTTCGAAATGTTCCTGCAGAACAACAAAATATTTTTAAAGTTACAGTTCAGGGACAACAATAACATTTATGTTGTGTTCTCATACTCAAAAAATTTGATTGATCACTGAATATTACTTACGATGGAGCAGGAGTCTTTGAAGAAGTTTGAGAAGCCAAACTAGTCAATGAACGTGCAACCCCTAAGGTTCGTGAAGCAATAATCGAAGCAATAGATGACACTTGGGTTTGTGGTGTAGTGTTCGAAATGTTCCTGCAGAATAACAAAATATTTTTAAAGTTACAGTTCAGGGACAACAATAACATTTATGTTGTGTTCTCATACTCAAAAAATTTGATTGATCACTGAATATTACTTACGATGGAGCAGGAGTCTTTGAAGAAGTTTGAGAAGCCAAACTAGTCAATGAACTTGCAACCCCTAAGGTTCGTGGAGCAGTAATCGGAGCACTAGATGCCACTTGGGTTTGTGGTGCAGTAATCTGAGGACTAGATGCCACTTGGGTTTGAGCAGTAGTGCACCCTTCCTCTTTCCTGCATCATAAAAATAAAAGCGTGGTAAAATTTTATTAATTTCATTTCTTTTTTAATTTTATTTCTTTTAAATGTTATTTGGCTGAACTATCTTCACTAACCTGAAATCATTGCCTCCATCATGGGGCTGCTGAGCTTCTGGCTCAGGTGACATGAGGTCCCGCGGTGACATAAAGACATCATGCGGAGAAGTTTCGTTGCAGCATTTATTGCAGTTCGTTTTTTCCCAGCAACTGCCACACTGAATGTGGCCACAGTCTCCCGCTTGTGGGGCTTTTTCAGTTCCATCATATGGCATATGGCAATTTTCACACCGCAACTGACAAGAAGAAAAAGGGATGGTGAGGTTTGAAACTACCACTGAATGAAAATAAGTGAAAATCATCACTTACATCAATTGCAGTAGATGATGCAGCATCCTCGTTTGCAATTGGAGCTACTGTTCTGGTACTTGCAGCTGTTGTGCTACTTGGCACTGAGCCCTGCTCTCCACTTTCCACATCCACATCCACATCCATATCAGAACCGGACAATTCACTCATTTTTGGCACTGCAAGAATAAAGCAACAGAATCTTAAGGTTTCACCAAGTCCCTTATTAAATGGAAACGAAGACAAACAGTGCTCCAGCCATGCAATACGTTATGGAATGCAATACTTTTAAATTCAAGTTGATTCAGTTGGTTGGAGAGGATTTGATGGAAAATTATAACAAAGTAGGTGTCCCAAAAATTGAAAAACTAGAAGTTAATGTGGTGGTATATTCAGGAAATACCCCCTCTGTTACGTCAAAAGACTCGAAGACCAGCCTGATCAAACTATCTCTGGACCAAAGATTCAGAATCTAGACTCTAATGAGGCAGAATATTCGGGGAATACCCCCTCTGCTAAGTCGACAGATTTGAAGACCAACCCAATCAAACTGTAAGTGGTCCAAATGTTCAAAAACAAGAGCCTAATCCTAATAAGAGAGAATCAGGGGAATATCCCCTCCACTATCAAACTGTTAGTGGTCCGAACGTTCAAAAACGAGCCTGATGAGAGAGAATTAGGGGAATACCCCTTCCACTAAGTTACAAGAATTGGAAACCAACGGCTAATCAAAATCAAACTCCTCTAGTCCAGCAGGATATTATTTTCATGATGTCGCTGATGGCATAGACGCCAGTTTCAGAGGGGAATACCCTACACCCCACACGGTTAAAAGAAAACACACACACACACACACAATTTACACTTTCAGCAAAAGCAATACCCACCTCTTTAGGTATAGACCTTCTGTGTGGGACGAGAGGCTCTCCCGACGATGAACGGCTGAACGCTGAGCACGGCGCGGGGCGGGGCGGGCAGGAGCCGGCTGGGGCGGGAGGAGGCGAAGGAGACGGAGCGGAGCAAACCAACAGAGTAGAGCGCTGCACGCAGACTGAGGAGGGAGCACGCGACGCAGCGCCGAGCGGGCCCGACCAGGCCAGGGGAATCCCCTACGCGGCTCGCCCGGCAAGGAGGAGGGGGGAGGGAGGGGGAGGGGAGGGGGTGCGCTGTGCAGGGCAGGAGGGCAGGCATGCGGCAGGGAGGGAGAGGGGCAGCGCGTAACAGTAGCAGGGGCGGATCAAGTGAAGTCCACGTCCCGCGGCGTGGCGGGGGGGCGGGCGTGGCGGGGGGGGGGGGGGGGCGCATTCTGCGCTGCCTAGCAGGCCAAGATAAAGGAGTGCAAGCGGCGCAGGTACAGGCCGGCAGGAGGGGCCGGGCGTAACGGAGCTCCCTGGAAAAGTTCCTCTTTCCACCAACCCCCTAACCCTGTTTCAGCTGATCTGTTTCATGGAGCACCGTAATGACCCTCCCTCCAGCAGGGTTATCCTGCACAGCGCATTCCCCTCCCACCTCTCTCTGGTATCTCTCCCGCTCTTCATGGCTGTGTCCAGTCCCACGCGGGCGACAAGGACAGAGAGACGCTAACGCGGCGCCGCGGCGCGCGGAATCACCCCTTTCAGGGAAATAATAATCCGAACAAAAGGCCTCGGCACACTCGACTCTCTCACACGGCCCTCTCCGCCTGCAGTGGTTCAGCAGTATCACTACAGAACAGAGCTCCTTGGGTGCCGAGTGCCGACACCGCGCGCCGACAGATTCCGAAAACCGCTCTCGTCCATCTGTCCTTGTCGCACTCATGCAGCGCTGCCATGCCCAGTGCCCAGCAGCATTGGGTACCGCCAGAGGTGCGACAAGGATGGAGGAACGAGAGCGATCTCCTGAATCAGTCGGCTGGCTCCACTCTTGATGATGTGCCCGTGTCACGCGCGGTCCCGTGCACGCCGGCCGCACTAACGATTAAAGGCGCCTCGGCGACGCGGCGCTCCCACCCGCGCTCTCCCGCGGCCCGGCCCGGCCCGGCCCGCGGTGGTGGTACATGGTACAGGTATAAAGACTCCACCTCCACCTGCCCCGTGTGCGCCGACCCGACGCGACCCGACGCCGACGGCCCTGTCTGCCCAGCCCAGCCCAGCCACCGCGGGCCCAGCACACTCCTCCGCGGGACGAGAGACAGTGAGCACCCCCGAGACACAGCGTCAAGTAGCAGGGGTGCTGTCTATGGCTGTGCCCTATGAGTGCGACAAGGACAGATGCACACGCTGTGTGGAGCGGGATGATCCCGCTGTCGCTGAACTATCCGCCCACCTCTCTCTGCCGCAGTGCTGCTGCTGCTGCCCAGCCTCCTGCTGCTGGCGCTGGCCGGCGCCGACGCGCAGCTCTGCCCCAGGGCCGGGCCGCCGGAGGACGAGGTCGTCGAGCTGCTGCTGGACGTGGACGCGGGGGCGGACGACGCCATGGCCATCCTGGAGCTGCTGGCCGCGGAACGGCTGCGCGAGTGAGTCTGCGTCCTCATGCGGCAGGACCGCACCGGGCAGTACAGGTGGCGGCGATCACCACGGCGCCGTACGGTCCGGGCCTCAAGCCGGGCGGGTACACTGTAATTTAGGGGTGTACTCTGAGAGTACGCCTTAGGGGTAGGTGTACTCCGAGAGTACACAATAGGCCCCCGGAGATACAATTTTAAAAAATGTTACGAAATCGGCGAAAAATAAAAATTAAGTTATGTCAATGGGCGTGCGTGTAGAGAGTGGCCACTAATATGCCGTTGCGTATGCGTTGCAGCCCCTCGCTGACCACCACCAGGGTGGCGGCCATCTCGTGCGTGGCGGGCAACGCGCCGGTGCGCGTCGTGCGGAGGAACGTGCTGGCCACGCTGCAGGCCGCTGGCCGACTCGACGTGAGCGACAGACTGGGCTGGAGGGATTCCCTTGTTTAAAAGGAAGATTAAAATATTAAAAATCCAACCCTCTCCTCAGGTTCCAGTCTTCCTCGGGTCCGGCGTCCCGCTGTTGTACGAGAACCCGATGGCCACGCTGTACGGCCGGGACGGCTTCGGCGACTTCCTTCCCGCCCCGACGTCATTCGGTGTGCCGGAGGGAGACGAGGGCGAGCACGCCGTCCTGGCCCTGGTCCGGATGGTGCGGGAGAACCCTGGCAAGTCTTTGCAAGACCCCTGCACTGGAAACCCAAGTGTGTGGTCTTCACACACTTGTAACGGTGTAAATTTCCATTCGCGCACTTGAACAAGTGAAGATGCGAATTTTCCTGGGAATTTAATACGCTTGTCCAGCCCATGTCATTTCATGTCCCCTCCCGCTCCAGGCCGCTTCACCCTGCTGGCCCTCGCACCGCTCACCAACGTGGCCCTGGCGCAGAGGCTGGACCCGTCCTTCCTGCGCAACCTGAAGGCCGTGTACGTGAACGGCGCGGCAGCGCACGGTGAGCCCCGCCGCCGGCCCGCCCGCGGCCCGTCCCCGGCCCGTCCCCGGCCCGCCCCCGGCCCGCCCCCGGCCCGCCCCCGGCCCGTCCCCGGCCCGTCCCCGGCCCGTCCCCGGCCCGTCCCCGGCCCGTCCCCGGCCCGTCCCCGGCCCGTCCCCGGCCCGTCCCCGGCCCGTCCGCGGCCCGCCCCCGGCCCGCCCCCGGCCCGCCCCGGCCGCCCGGCCCGCCCCGGCCCGCCCCCGGCCCGCCACCGGCCCGCCCCCGGCCCGTCCCCAGCCCGTCCCCGGCCCGCCCCCCCGGCCCGCCACCGGCCCGCCCCTGCCCCGCCCGCACTGCCCCCGCCCCCGCTCACGACCTGCGCACAGCAAACACTTCCATTGAATGCACAGAAAAATAATCTCCAGAGTCCAAAGGATTTTTGCCGATGATTCGTCTTTGGAATTTAGTCAGTATTCTATTGATAGGCGGCGGCAACCAGGGTCAGCCGGGCAAGGAGATCAACGTCAACTTCGACCCCGAGGCCGCCTTCGTCGTGTACAACTCGACCGCCAGCAGGGACGGCGAGCCGCCCATCTTCGTGATGCCCTCCGAGACGCCTAGCGCCCTGCGGGTGCCGCAGGCGTGGCGCGCGGGGCAGCTGGGCGCCCTGGACACCCCACAGGTGCGGCTGCTGAACCGCGCCGAGAGGTTTGCGCTGGAGGCGGCCGCGGCGGACCCCGCGGACTCGTGGGTGAACGCCAACGGGCTGCTCGCCGCCGCCCTGCTGTGTCCGAGCGTCATCCAGGAGAGGAACCCCGGGAAACTGCTGGTGAGGACAATGCTTTCTGCTACCTGACCTCCACTACATACGACAGATATGGCCCCGCAATTTTACGGTCACATACAGATACAGATATAAAGGGCAGAAACAGCCCCGCCCCCCACCCCCCGCACACACAAAAAAAATCCGTTTTATTTTTCTGAGGAAGAGAAAACAAGCGGTTTTGTAGGAAACACTTAATTTGCCACGTTTACGCGGTTACGCAGGTTGCGACGGCGGACGGCGTGGCGAGAGGGGCCACGTTCGTGGACTTCAGCGGCCGGAGCGGCACGCCCAATGTGGTGGTTCTGGAGAAGCCGCACAGCGCCCTGTTCCAGGCGCTGGCCTTCGGCCTGCTCGCTGTCCCTCCAGCCGTGCTCGTGGACGCGCCATGGAGTCAATGAACCCTCCCTCCAGTCCAGCCCCGCTCCGCCGGGCCAGCCCCTGCGGAGGGGAAGGGTAGGCTGCGGCCCGGGCCGAGGTCGGGGTAGCGCCGCGCCGCGCCAGCACAGCCCCAGCAGCAGCCCCAGCAGCAGCCCCAGCAGCAGCCCCAGCAGCAGCCCCAGCAGCAGCCCCAGCAGCAGCCCCAGCAGCAGCCCCAGCAGCAGCCCCAGCAGCAGCCCCAGCAGCAGCCCCAGCAGCACCCCCGGCCCCGCCCCGCCAGCAGGTGGCGCTGCCTAACGCCCACTTAGGAAGGACCACCTCTCGTCCTCGCCGGAGGGTCCGGAGCCTGCAGGGTAAAGTAGTGTCCCCTCTCTCTCTCACTCCTCATTCCCCGTGAGTGCGACAAGTACTGAAAGACGAAACCACTTTGCGGAATGGCGTCACCCTACTGGTCCTTCCCCGCAGAGCTGTTCATCCCTCAAACACAACGCGGGGCGCAATAAAGCGAGCGGCGTGCGAAGTGAATTGTCGGAATGCTAAACACTCGCCTCGCCTCGCCCCACCATAATCACTTGATAGCCTGGCTGCCCCCCCTCCTCCCCCTCGCGGCCGTTGGCACGGGCAAACACCACACTACGTGCGAAAGCGCGCTGCACGCTGCACTGCGCAATGACAGCAGCAGCTCCACCAGCAGCAGCGGCAGCAGCAGCGGCAGCAGCGGCGGCGCCCAGCACCACCATGCCTCTGGTTTTACGGCTGGCACGCCTGCATATTGCGGCTGACGACAGTTAGTGCCCTACAACAACACAATTTGAGGGGCGTGGCGGCGACTAGTGCCCCGCCCTGCGGGTGCAGTGCGGCTGCCTCATCCCGCCACGCCCCGCCCCGCCTCGCCCCGCCCCGCCCTGCGGGGAATGGTCAAGCGCACGGATAGGAAAGACTTGGTGTCGCAGCCAACCTCATCGCTAATGTAGCGCCTGCAATTTATTTTTGCTACATCATCAAAACCATGATGGAGTCAAGCTCCATGTCTAAACAGTAGCTGCGACAGCAACCTGCCGAACTGATACTGCAAATAGATTTGCTGGGCCAGCAATATTTAACCAAAGAAACACTGTAGACGTTTGTTATATTGGCAATGGGGTAAACTGCGACAGGAGGTCTTTTCTCTCTCTGTGTTTCTGCTGATCTTTTCCGGCCCCAAACAGCGACACGGTCCGTTTGCGATGCAAGCAAGTTACCACGTACCGGGCGTTTCATAAAAGACGCAGGTGCGGGCGGGTTATTGCCTATCCAAGGGGCTATGGCGCCTTACGGGGAGATCGGGTAGGCAAACCCGCCCGCACCTGCGTCTTTCATGAAACGCCCGGTACACGAGTAACAGTATTCGGGTGTGCCGCCCTCCACCCCCCGTCCCCCCGCTCTTGTCGTAGTAAGGCGCCATGCGCCGTGGCACCTAGCGTACACTGGGGCCTTCACGACGGCAACAGCAGCGCAGACAAGCTTTAAAACAGTCCCAGACCGCGCTTCGCGCCGCGGCCAGTCGTGGAACAGTTCGCACATTCACTGTGTTACGGCAATGATCCTGTGATCATTGCCGGTTTTCCGGCAATGAAGCGCCTTTCTGGCGATGAACTGCGTTTTTTTTTACGATAGGCCATTTTCATTCCCTTTCCGACGGCAACACGTCGGTTCATTGCCAGCCCAATGGAAATGACCCTTGCCTTTTAACCGCGATGAATGGGGCAAAGGTCATGAGAGAATCGCCAAAAAAATTGGGAATGACTTTCATTGCCGCTTGTTTGGCAATAAACTGTCAACGCCGAAGTTCGTCAATGACTCATTCATTTCCACGTTTTCGGAAAGAAAGAGCTCCCGCCGACCCGACCCGACCCACGACCGAGGCCCCCGTCCACGTGCCGCACGGAGAAAAGAGCAGGAGCACGGCACGGCAGCAGTAAGGGGTGCAGGCAGGGCACGGCACATCGCATCACCAGCAACAGGCGACCCTCCTCCTTAGGCTGGCGTGGGGTAGCTCTCTCTCTCTCTCTCTCTCTCTCTCTCTCTCTCTCTCTCTCTCTCTCTCTCTCTCTCTCTCTCTCTCTCTCTCTCTCTCTCTCTCTCTCTCTCTCTCTCTCTCTCTCTCTCTCTCTCTCGCTCTCTCTCCCGGTCGCCCTGTCTCCCTCCCACCCCCGGCGGGGTGCGACGCCGCGTAGCGGAATGCCCCTTCCCTTTTCCTCCCCTTCATTCAGTGGCCGACATCGGCCGGCGTCGCATCGGCCCGAGAGCGCAGAGCGGCGCAGAGCAGCGCGGAGCAGCCGGGAGCCGAGCGCGCCGAGCCGAGCCGAGCCGAGCCGAGCCGAGCCGAGCCGAGCCGAGCGGAGCCGAGCCGAGCAGAGGCGGGCTGGTCGACGCGGTGCTCGCTCGCACCTCGCACATCATATCGCGCGGGGCCGGGCGGGGGTGTCGGGTGACTGCGTGCCAGCTCCGGGGCACAGACGCGGCGCGACGCGGCGTCAACGTCGTGGTTATCGCGAGGCGCTTCCTGGCGGCCGCGTGGCTTATCACGAAGCACCCCGCTACCGCGTGCGTAGTGTGTGTGTGTGCGTGTGTGTGAGAGTGTGTCCGGCGACCGCGACAGGAAGGACATCGTGACAAGCAGCCCGGTCCGGCCCGGGCCCGGCCTGTCGAAGGAAGACAGACGGGGGGGCTCCCCGTGTCCGGAGGGTCCGCGGCGCGGCGGCGGGACGACACGGCTGTGCGTCTGTGGCCCTGCCCTGCCCTGCCCTGCGCTGCCCTGCCCTGCCCTGCGCTGCCCTGCCCTGCCCTGCCCTGCCCTGCCCTGCGCTGCCCTGCCCTGCGCTGCCCTGCCACGGCCGGACAATGCCGGTGGCGGCGGTGGTGCGGTGCGATCCCTTTGTGCGGCGAGGCGCGCTGTGATTGGTTAACAAGAAGCGTCCCTATTGTGGCATTCCCTCCCGGGCCCCCGGGCCGGGCCTAAGGGACGACCCCGACGCCTCCCCCCTCCCCCCTCCACCGGGGGCTCTGCCCTCCTGGGCCACAGCGGCGCAGCGCCTGCAGAGCCGCGAGAGGATTACCCGCGGTGACAGACACCCGGCCCGCCCGGCCCGGCGCGATGGTGGCGTGCCCGTCGTCGTGCTCCTCCCGGCCGCGGCACCACCTCGCCGCCGCTACCGTCGCACAGGTGAGCGCGTAGGATCTGCACTCGGGGGTTCGTAACTCAGCAATAACTCTAGGAACAATTACAATAAACGTCAAAGTTACGTAACATTGAACAATCAGCCACCCATTTAAAAAGTTAAACTTTGATAACAAATATTACAGGCCCTCAAATTTGCTGTGTGGGGTAGGCGGACTGCCTAGATCATTTTTGTAAACTTTAACTTTTATGCCCCTTTTTTGTGTTATGTTAATAACAAACATTAAATTAGTAACAACATTATTTGTTACGTGCGAATATTTGTTATGTTAAAAGGTACATTAAGTTACGGACCCCTTCATGCACTCGCACTCGCGAGTGACAGACCATTCGGACGCTGATAGGTGAGCGAATGTCCATTCGTACTGCTGTAGATGAGAAAAGTGGCCGTGGCCATGCATGGCTCTGCGTGAGCTCGACTGGACATTCCCTTGCCGTTGCTCTTCAATGGCTGTGACGTGTAACGTGTCATACTCATTGAATAACACTGCTCGCACCGAAAAGTGGGCGAAGAATATCCCGCACTCCGAAATGTGTTATGAGAAAATTTACTCGCACCTGCAAGTGAGCGACATTCGCACACTTGGATTTCCAGTGAAGCTGAATCAGGTCAGGTCCTCTCGACTGACAGAAGCAGCGATTGTTCCTCCCCGGCCCCCTCCTCCCTAAAATCACGGCCAGCAGCCTGGTAGCCGTGCGAGCCGTGCTCGCAGGCAGCAGGTATGTGGAGTAGGTACGAAGGTATGCGCCCCCCCCCCCCCCCGGGTGGGGGCCGCCCCGCTACTCCATCTCTCTCACTGCCACTCCACTGAATGTTGACGGCGCGGCGGTGGGGCTGCTGCTGCTGCTACGTTGCGGCTCTTGATGCTCGTCGTGCGGTTGGGGGGTTGGCAGAGGGGAGAAGAAAAAGGGGCGACAACATGAGGTAATTTTGTGGAAAATCTTAGAAGAGGGCGGGCCGCCCTCGCCCACCCCCGCCCTGGGCCAGAATGCGAGGTATTCCGACCGGAAGTGCTGCGCGAAATATATACGCGGGACTGGGGAAGGGCGCAGTGGGGCGTGGCGGTGGTGGGTGGGGCCTGGCGGGGTGCGGTGGGGTTAAAGGGGCCTCCGCCAAGCACAGCGCATGTCCCCGCGGCCGCGGCATTCTCAAAGACCCAGGCGCCTTGTCCGCGCCCGCTGCGCCCCGCGCCCGCTGCGCCCCGCGCCCGCTGCGCCCCGCGCCCGCTGCGCCCCGCGCCCGCTGCGCCCCACGCCCGCTGCGCCCGCGCCCGCTGCGCCCGCGCCCGCTGCGCCCCGCGCCCGCTGCGCCCGCGCCCGCTGCGCCCGCGCCCGCTGCGCCGCGCCCGCTGCGCCCGCGCCCGCTGCGCCCCGCGCCCGCTGCGCCCCGCGCCCGCTGCGCCCCGCGCCCGCTGCGCCCCGCGCCCGCTGCGCCCCGCGCCCGCTGCGCCCTGCGCGCAGCTACGTGCCACATTCTCTTCTCGCGACCCTGCCTTGCGTCTCTGTAAGGAAACCATTCTGGCGCGCACCGTTTTGCCGCGGGCTGGCTACGTTCGCCACGCCCTGTCTCGGTGCGAGACGAGCACGTTGCCGGTGCCGCGTCAAGGACTCCTCTGAATGTGTGCCGTCTTCGCCAGGAAAGGGAAATAAGCTCCAAATGACATTTGTCTCCGATCACAGAGCCCCTCCAGGCCTGGCCCGGTCGCCACCCACCCCTTCCCCTCCACTTCCATCCCTTCGCCGCCTGCAATGTCGCACTCACACGTGGATCGCAAAGAACGGGGAGGAAAAGAAAATCGCAAAAAAAGTAGCAGCGGGCAAATCGAAGTTTTCTCTCTTTTCTGAAGGAAAAGTCAAAGCCAGCCGAAGACAAACGTTTAAAACAAATAGCCGGAGCAGCTGTCCTGTCCGCCACCCGGACGTCCCCGCCCGGCCCGGCCTCGGACCCGGTCGGGACGGCGATCATGTTGACACAGAGACTGTCCGCGTGGTCCGGCCCGGCCCGGCCTGTTCGGCCCCGACCAGTGAAAACACACACGCCCCTTTCTATTTTCCTTCTTTTATTTTTGAGTCGAGCGTTGAGGTCAGCGGGGTGCGGGGGGGATAAATCTCTGTCCTGCTCGCCCTCGCTGCGTGCTCAACCCCGTGCTATCAGTCCTCCGACAGGACCGGGCCGGGCCGGGCGGGCGGGCGGGCGGGAGGTAGGGATAGGGACACTCCATCAATTTGCCCTCTCTCTGCTTGTCTCCGTCTCACCCGCTCACCCGCGCCGTGCCTGCCCTCGCCGGTCAGCCAGTCCATCAATTAACGCCGCATCTGACGATGGCTAGAAAAGAAGAAGGATCCGGTTTGCTACGAGAGCTGAAAAACAGCTGGGGCCGGGCCCGGCGGGGCGGGGCGGGGCGGGGCGGGACCAGCAGATCTGTGTCGAGTCGGGCGGAGCGGCCGGGCGATTAAGGACGGGGCGGAAACGGAACCGCGGTGGGGCTCTGCGGGGCTCTGCGGGGCTCTGCGGGGCAAGGCGTGGCGGGGCCACTGCCGAGCTCGTCCTCGCCGGCTCGAGGGCACCGCGGTTGGATATTGGGTGATCATCAAGCACGCGCCGCCCCACCCCGCCCCGCCCCGCCCCGCCCCGCCCCGCCCCGCCCCGCCCCGCCCTGTCCCACCCCGCCCCGCCCCGGGCTGGAGCGGGCTGGGCTGCTGTGCTCTGCCCTGCCGCGGGGCCGGGCGGGACACACCACAACACGCCCCGCCGGCGGCACTGCCACCGACACCTCATCTCACGGAGCCGATTTTCTCCTTCAAATATGCCGATGCTCTTCCCCTCCCGGCAGGGCATGTATTGGCAGGGGTGTCGAGTTCCCCGTTAAACACGGGGCGGAGGCACGCGCCGCGCGGGCCAATGGGCTCCCCCCTCCCCGGGGCCCGGGGCGGGGCAACGCGGCGGACCCGTTTCTCTACTGGTGAATACTGTTGAGTCGAGGGGGAAACAACTCTGAATTTTGGTGTACAAATTTTGTGAATTTTTGTAAAATTTTGTGAATTTTTGTGAATTTTTATTGAATTTTTGTGAATTTTTGCTCGAATTTTTCTGAATGTTTCTGAATTTTTTGGAATTTCATTGACATTCTCTGAATTTTTCTGAATTTTTCTGAATTTTTCTGAATATTTACTGAATTTTTCTGAATTACTAGGTGTACAAAAATTTTAGAGTCGTTTCCCCCTCGCGATGAGTACAGTTTTCTTTTCGGAAGCACGATTGAGTACAAGCCTGAGGCCGAGTACCGGGCGTTTCATAAAAGACGCAGGGGCGGGCGGGCTTGCCTACCCGGTATTCCCGTAAGGCGCCATAGCCCGTTGGGTAGGCAAACCCGCTTGCATCTGCGTCTTTTATGAAACGCCCGGTACAAGCCAACTTCATTCGAATACTATTGAGCGCAACAAGGAGGACTGGCATTTAAATGAAAAGGATTCCCCGTTGTTGTTGTTTTTTTTCGTGCGCACGGTGCCGACCTGGCAAATAGACGCTTACTTCCTGGGACTACGCCAGGTGGGGCCGGGCTGATCTGACCACGTGTGGAGCGCTTGACGTGACGGTTCATTGGCGGCCACGTGGTCTTGACAAAACCGCATATTGCGGGTGCGGGCCATGAGGGCTATGGCTATGGCGGTGGCGGTGCCCCCATACGTCATGATTGCTGAAACGACAAAAGAACTTTGAAGTCGTCTTCCGATTTATACGTTGAACATTCTGAATGTGGCGGTCTGCTTGATCCATTGGTATGTAAAAGTTTTTCTAATATCCGCAAGTCCTCAGGGTTCTTTTTTTTTCTTTCCTTTTTTTTTTTTTTTTTTTTTTTTTTGCCGAATGGACTGACTTAGTTACAGGGGTCAGGAAGGCGAGGCGGCCCCGCACCGCGCCCTACCCTGCTGTCGGCCTGATGAGCCCCGCGGGCTGTGCACGCGCTCGGCGCCCCCCCGCCCCGCCCCGCCCCGCCCCGCCCCACCACACTCGGCACCTTCCGTAATGAAGTGTATTCTGCCCCGTGCGTCTTTTTTCATCACTTCGCGCCGCCGGTTCCCAGTGCCATGGCAACCGCAGGCTCTCTCCTCACACACGTGGTCTGCCCCTGGGGAGGAACCCCGCCCCGCCTCGCCCCGCCCCGCCCCGCCCCGCCGCTGCCATCAGGCCGCAGCTGAAACCACCACGAGGAGAATAAATTTAATAAAGTCTCGTGGTCGGAACGAAAGTAATATGGCGATAATGCAAAACAAAACAAAACAAAACAAACAAAGAATAAACGATATCTAATTATTGATTCCGTCGTTCATTTGCCCCTCGAATGACTGTTGTTCTTGACATGGAAGTTGATGTAGAGCGTCAGCGTGGTAGGAGGGGGGGGGGGGGCGTGGGTGACAGGCAGGCGCACGGGGAGGGGGCGGGCGGGAGGAGGCACACAAACTCAAACAACCCCCCTTTGGCGCGATCGCAAAAGAGCGATGAACGAAAGACACTAGGAAGGAGGGGGTTTCGAGCGAGAGCACAATGCTTGAGCTTCATGGCGGAAAAAAGGGGAGACACGGGAATTAATTGCGCTTTGTGACAAATTAGGTAAGGCGGTGGCCTAGGCCATGGGTTGTGTGTGTGTGGGGGGGGGGGGTGCCTGCCCAACGGGACTAACGTACCGACTTACTGCCTTACTGACCTACTAACTTACTGAGTATAGTGCCTTAGCAGGGCCACCATAAATTTGAGAAAAAAAACACCGCCCACCCACGCCTGTGCGCTGCTGATGGCATGGCCACTACTAGGCACTAGGCAGCCCCTCTGCACGCGCTTAAAGATGTTGCCTAGTACGCAGGCGGCGTCACCGCCAGCACCACACAGATGTGCCTGTCCGTTTTTTTTTTTTGCCTAACTTTGCCGGCAGCCCTGCTTCCGTGTGCACTCCTCCTCATCTCCGTACCAATCGCAGTCGCGGTGTTTAACTACCGGGGCTTAACTACCGCGGTCGGGCGAGGCGCCACGGCGGTGCCGCGCGCGCACGCGGTGCGGTGCGGTGCGGGCGGGCGGGCATGAGTTCGGTTCGGCGCTGGTGTGATCCTCAGCCCGTGGGATAAGCCTTGCGCCCACGTGAAACGCGTGGTCCTAGGCGTGTAGGCGTTCCTCCCCCGCAGCCTGCTACGGCTTGTGTGGTTTTGTTACTTTCTAGGCAGAATGGAAAGGCCCTCTGTGAAAATCCATTAAACCAGGCCTCATATCAGCAGCCTCCCGCCCCGCCCCAACGCGCTCTCCACGCGGCGCGCCCCCGCCCCCGCCCCGGTCGACGCCTGCCGCCTGCCGCCGCCACCACGGCGCTTAACCACGACGTATCGTTAGCTTTCCTCGCCGTCCTCGTCGGCCGCCCCTCCTCCCTCCCTCCCTGGTCGCCATTACGCCGCACACCTCCTCAGCCCCGCCCGGAGTTTCCTTATTATTCTCTTTGAAACTCTCGCGCGCACATGGTCTTATTCTTCCCCTCAAACACGCCTCTCTGTCTGCTCGCACGCGCGCACGACGCGGTGATCGCCATAGTGTTCACTCATTGTCACCCCCCTCCCCCTTCTTACCCCCCGCCCCACCCCCCTCTTTTTTTTTTGCTGGCGCTGCCGTATCCACTTATCACGTATCGCAGACCGTTATTCGATGAAACGCTCTGAAATGACATACACTTCAAACGTGTTATTAACTCGCTTGTGTGACAGTTTTAAAATAACCAACCCCACTCTTGGAAGTCGAGGTGCAGTGGTGTACGGTAAATCTGTTTCCTGCGACGCCCAGGAAAGTTCCTGAGTATTTTCAGGAAAAGTACTGGAAAAGCCAGGAACTTTCCCGGAAAAGTAGCTTCTGTCCTGGGAGGTCCCAGGAAATAGATTTGCCGTGTGACGGTGCTGACGCATGGACTATCGGGAGGAAAGTGTGATAAGTGTAGCGAGCAGCAAATGTTTCTTTTTCCTCGAAAAAAAAAAAATCTGGCTTTGCTCTTGCAAGGTAAAGCGCGAAAGGCAAAAAAATAAAAATAAATAAAGATGCGCATCCTCTGGCGCCTTGCTGCTCTCTCTATCTTTTGCTTCGTTATGTTGAGAACCCTACTACCCCATGCCACCCCATTCCAATTCCACCCCACTCCTCCCCATCACACCCCAGCCCACCCAACCCCAGCCCCCTCGCCTCGGCAGCCCCGCTTCCTAGCGAGAGAGCTGGCTTAAAATACTCCCGCGCTGTGGTTACTGCACGCGGCCCATTAGCGGCTCTACCCCCCGGCCTGGAGTGTATTCGGAGCAGTGCGGAACGCCTCATATCATTTCCGAATGGCGCGCACACCACACGCTACCCCGACGACAAGACAAGCCCGGACCCTCGCCACGACTTCCGGTGATTATCTCGATGCACACTAGCAGCTCGCATCGTGAATAGGGGCCGGAGTCGTCCCGAATCGTCCCGTATTGAAAATTCACTAAACGTTATGCACGATTTTGTACAACAATAGTTATGCACAAATTTGTGCAAAAGGGACAGAGTTCAGCATAGGTATGCAGAAAAAAATGTTCATAGTTATGCTTAAAAAAATGCAAGGCTTAGTGCATGAGGAAGGGTTTAGTGTGTACTCCCCTCCCAGCCCCAAACTCTCGTACCCGCCGACTATGATCACACCTTCCAACCGAAATCCTACAACCGAACCAGTCAGCTTTTAAGTCATGTTTGATCATCAGTCCATCACGTCGAGAAAATGTGCATAGTGCTAATTGCAGTGAAGATACCCCCAGATTTCTTAAACTCAGTTCAGAAAAAGTTCTTATCTGTCCAACCTTATACGTTCCTGCAGTTAATTGTAAATTGGTTAAAGGCAGGACTAACTTCTTTAAACATTGACAAATATTTTTTTGGGAAGTCCACCCGTCAAGGCCCTACAGTCATGTGCAATTTCGTTCTCTCCGAAATTGTGAATCATAAAAACTTTTGTCATTCCTGTAGGCTTTATGCCACACTGCAGGTCAAAATGCGTGTTAATACGGCTGTTCAGGTTTTAGGTAAGTCATTCAGTTGCAGCTGGTATCTGTTCTGTGATAAAAGATAGTGAGGGTAGAGTTTTACCTTCGCAAAATATTGGCTTTTCGGAACTTAATTTAAGACGACTAAATTCAGACAATCCAGAAAACTTTTTCTCCATCATTCGGCAAAGTAATGGTTCCAACCGAAATCCTACGGCCAGTCAGCTTTTGTATCATGTTTGATCAGCAGTCCATCGCGTCGAGGAAATGTTCATAATGCTAATTGCAGTGAAAATACCCCCAGATTTTTGAAACTCAGTTCTGAAAAATTCCCTACTTGCCCAACCTTGTACGTTCCTGCCTGCAGTTTGTTGTAAATTGGTTAGAGGCAGGGCTAACTTCTTCAACCATTTACAAAAAAAAATTGGGATGTCCATCCGTTAAGGCCATACAGTTATGTGCAATTTCATTCTCTCCGAAATTGTGAAACATAAAAACTTTTGTCATAAGCTATTTCGGAGAACGGGTAAAAAAGAAAAGCACGAAGAACAAAAGGGCCCGTGATTGGTTGAGCAGTCTCCCCCTCTACCTGTGCGGAGGCCGCTCGACCAATCAGGGTCGATTTTGTTCTTCGTGCTCTTCTTCTTTACCCGTTCACCGAAATAGCTTATTCCTCTAGGCTTTGCCACACTGCGTTGTTCTCTGAAACTGTTTTTGCTGACCATATTTTAATTCTCAAGTTTAAGTATTTCGTCTTACTCTTCTCAAGCATTCGTGCAAAGTATTTTCTTTATCTTGTTTGAAAGTTTTTATTAATGATAGTGCATTTTTATCTGATTTTTTATATAAAGGACAATGTCCTAGAGCTCTTTTTAAACAACGTACATCTTTTAACTGGTTGTGTCCGGGCCATTTTGGTTTGGAACCTGTTCTATTAAATTATTTGGCCCAGACCCGAGGCTTTGTTAAACAATGTTTGCAAGACTACGAACAAAGCTCTGAAAGATGCAGCGAAGAAGGTGAGAGTCACAGCCCCTGCTGTGCCCAGACGACGGCCGGAGGTTGTCCAGCACTGCAGCATAAAATACAGGGTGACTTTTTTAAGACTTAATATATTTCAAGGGCGTGTAGGGGGTGCCTAGGGAAGCGTTTTGATATAGGACACTTGGGGTCGGAAATGAAAATTGGCGGTGCTACGCCAGATTTAAATTTGAAAAATTGCGCCGGAAGGTAGGCAACCCACTCGTAAGGCGGAGTTTCGCGGGCGAGAGGGTAGGGCCAGTGGGGTGGCCTTACCCCTGTAGCCATCCCCCGCACATCGGGAGCCGTTCCCCAGGGATCCGCGAACATCCTCCGCGGTTCCGTTAGGAGCCGCGGCAACCCCTCACAGTTCCGCGAGGACCCGCGGTCACCCCCGCGGTTTCGTCAGGACCCGTGGCCTCACCCGGGCGGGGGATGGCGAAAAGGGTTAGGCCACCCCGCTGGCCCTACCCCGTCGTCCGCTAAGTCCCACCTTAAGGGTGGGTTGCCTACCTTCCGGCGCAATTTTTCAAATTTAAATTTAGCGTAGCGCCGCCAATTTTCATTTCCGACCCCAAGTGTCCTATATCAAAACGCTTCCCTAGGCACCCCCTACACGCCCTTGAAATATATTAAGTCTTAAAAAAGTCACCCTGTATTTCATTTTTTGGACATGCGCGGTGATGGTCAAATATTGACTGTAAATGCTCTAAGTTCTGTTCGGGCCTGTCTGAGGGCATTTAACCTTATTCACAATTTCACCCCCTTCTAATGATGTCGACCGCCGCCGCGAAACAAAAATTATGCCTTCACGCGGAGCGCATTTACGCATCGCGCCGTCCTCGCGACGTCGCCGCGAGCGCTGGGCTGGAGTTGCCTCTCTCAACTGCTTCAACCTCCTCCTCCCCTCCCCACTCGTGCGGCTGGCTCTGGCTAGACAGCTGAGCAGCGGCGAGGCGAGAGGGCGAGAGCGGCCGGCATTGTATTCTGATCCCTTTCCTCTTTGGTTCTTGCCGCGACCACTGTTTGTAGATTTTAGCGATGGTGTGTTCAGCCTGATTTTCTGTCGTTTAATTGTAAAAGGTTATGCTATTCGGTATTTTAGAAATGGGTCTCATTGCAAACTAGCTTGGCTTCGTCGACCGTAACGGCGCCATCATACGATCTGGTACTGTTGGACTTTCGATATGTAAGTTACATCTTGTATCGTCTTTGCTCTCAATGGATTGTGCTGGCGAATTTTTGCCGTATTTTTGGATTGGGCGGATTAAAGTTACATTTGGCCGTGGGCCGTGTTTCGACTTTTCCCGTAGCTCACGTCGGCCGCCCCCCCCCCCCCGCCCCACCACACCCTCCCGAGCTGTCCCCCCCCCCTGCTCTAACGAACGGTCGCAGGCTCAGTTTTTTTTTCTACGCTGGCTGTCCTAGTCCTGTGGTCCTCAAACGAAACGAAGTTAAATACCCAGATTTCTTTTTGAAGCTGCAAGTAATGCATATTTAACGTTGAGTGTTTTTATACCACAGGTCAGTATAAACAACAACGTTTGAATTTTCCAGTCGAAAGATGTGAAACCTTGTTCGATCGACATTGCAGTCTCCGTCAACCTAACCTCGAAATATCAATCATCATTTGCTGTGCTTCGCAAGATGACTGTTTGAGAATCTATGTAACACATACGGGATTTCAAGCGTGAGTGTGTGATGTTAACCCGCCTGGACGTTATAATGTCGCATGTAGGAGTCTTGAAATAAGAACTTCGTGCCGATCTCGTACAGCAGATCAAGTAGCGGCCAGTAATGGGCGTGAAGGTTACTCATTGTACGAAAAAGACACGTCGAACACGGACTGTAGCGATAAACGGGCTTAAAGAAGGTGCGCAGAGTAATTTCAGCCTTACATGTTCAGTGCTATGATTAGACACGGGAGCGCGACCATATAGAAGTGACGCCGCACTCGATGTGTGTGTGTGTAAACGTCTGTCTGACGAACCGTCGCGTCGGTCCACCCCACACTCGACCACTCATCCCCCCCCCCCCCCTTGCTTCCACCGAAAAACAAACGCTGCCTTCCAATTTTACATATTTTAATATTGATAGCAAAATTACAGAGACGCCCGTAAGTGTATTTTTGCGCGATGGGGCGGGCGCGGGCGGGATTCTCAAACATCTCGGGTCTATTTATCGTGTCATTAGTGGATTTCCAGCTCAAGGCCCCCGGCCAGGCGCTACAAGCTCAACTTTCGGTTGACCTGCCGCTGCCACAACCCCGCGCGGCTGAAGTTGAAGGACAACCCGCGAGCAGTGCGGCCCACACCGGACCAGCCGCGGCAGGCGGTCGCAGGCGCTCACCCCGGCCGACGTGCACCTCGTGATGACCATGACCACCAGAGTGCTCTAGAAATACTTTCTCCGGGAGGAGTTACCCGTTGTGCTCTGACAGATAACTCGACTGGGATGCAGTGCACCAGCCTGTCTTATGCACCCTCCCCCCCTGCTTGTTACAGATGTGCTGAGGAGGCCCGCATGCCGTCCGTGATGGAGCTGGCGGGGGCGACCGCCCTGGCCCCACCGGCGGTCCCGGACGCCGACGACGCCGGCGGCCTGGACTACGACGCGCTCAACGCCTCGGCCAACGGCTCCCTGCCGCGCAACGCCAGCCTGCACGAGGACGTGGTGTTCGACCGCGCCGACGTGCGCGCGCTCTTCATCGTCCTCTACACCCTCGTCTTCTGCTGCTGCTTCTTCGGTGAGTCAGTCCAGTCCAGTCCAGTCGGGTCCGCAGGGCGACGGGGAGGGGTCCGTACCGTACTCAGTGTTATGGACCCTCACATTAGCTTCCTCCCTTGGCTTATACTGTACCCTTCGTCATTCACCGGCTGGGTCCACGCGTCGGGGTCGAACTAGACCCAGTAGTAGTGGGGCAGTACGGCCTGAGCGAGGACAATTTTTTTTTTGTTTCTTGGGGGGGTTTTGCTGGCCTGGACGCCTCGCCTCTAGACGTGCACGCCGACCCCACTTTTGGCGGCGGCGGCGTATGGGCAAAATTTGGCCGGCGGCGGCGGCGCCGCCGGCGTTCACGCCGACACTGTTTTCGGCGGCGGCGGCGGCGGCGTTGCCGGCGCGTGCTCTTGAAAAGAGGGCTAGTTATGAATAGGTTGCATTTAAGAACGTTAAATTATCAATAATTTCAATGGATTAGATCAGTGGGCATCGCTCGCCCGCTGCTGACGCTTTCGTCGTAAGGGGTTGTGGTAGTAAGAGGAGTGCAAGTTTGGTTGCCTATCGTTCGGGCGCCCATAGAGTTAAAAATTTAGCGAATTGTGGCCACGCCGCCGGATACGCCGCCGATAAAATTGCCGGCGGCGGCGCGGCGGCGCGCCGCAGTTTTTTCAACGGCGGCGGCGGCGCATCGGCGGCGCGGCGTGCATGTCTACTCGCCTCTCCTCGCGTTCGGTGGCCAGAGGGGTGGCACGTGGCACGTAGCACATAACGCTTTCGGCAGCCTGTTGGTTGCGGCGTTGCGGTGCGGCGGGCCGGTTGCTCCAGCTCCAGCAGCTCAGCTCCAGGGGCTTTGTCGCTCCAGTCGCTCCTGAAGCGGACCGGCCCGGCCCGGCCAGGGCGCGCCTCGCCCGCACCCGCGCCGGCATGAGAGAAGGACGCCCTTTGCGCCGGATACGTTTTCAGAAGTAGCACAAGTGTATTTCCGATCGTGTTGTTGTTGGTCGGCCAGCTCGGTCGAGTTGAAGGGGAAGGTAGAGGCGGGTGCTAGGGGTTATGGGGCACACGGTGCTTTTAGCAAAGCATTCACCGCATTCACGCCGCCACACTCCGCGGTGGGAAATTGAAGGACAAAGCGGGCAGAGAGGGGAAGGGGGAGAGGGAGCGAGGGGCGGAGAGGTGGTGGCGACTCTCGCTCCCTTATAATCAGAGACGGTCTTGAGCGTCGTGAGGCACTGTCGCCCCGCCCCGACACGCGCCCCGCCCCGACAGGCACCCCGCCCCGGCCCAACTCTACTCTCGCTGTCTGTCACGCCTCTCTCTTCCTCTCCCTCTCTACTCCGGTTGCGTCCATTCCATGCCGACTGTCCTGTCCATCCTTCCTTCCCCCATTTCCCTCGCTCCATCGGTCTGGTTTACGGTGCTGCTCTCCTCGAGCGGCCCTCTGTCTCACCGAGGCGCCGCGGCCTACGGCCCCGAGGGTCCAGGAGGGACTTTAGAGGGGGGGGGGGCAGTGCTGTCGGGAGGCGCACCCGCCCCGCTCCGCCTCCCGCACAGTGTTGTGGTTGAGTCGCGCGCCAGCGGGCCCAACGCGCCACCCGCACCCTGGTACATCCGGGTTCCGATGCTTGGGCCAGATGGGCGCCCGGCCGCCCGGCCCCGGCTCAGCCCCGGGGGCTGCTAATTTTGAAACCCTCCTGGATTTCGACCCCATCCTTAACTTCACGGCAATATTTCTCGCTTCTCTTTGGTCGTGGGGCTGGGGCCTAGTAGGGAGTTACTAAAACGGATATTTAGGATAGGTTAGGCTAGGTTAGGTTAGGTTAGGATAGGTTGGCTTGGATTTAAGTAAGGTTAAAGTAGAAGAGGATCAGCTGTTTTCTTCGCTTCTCTAATCAAAACCAGCCTATCCTAACCTAACCTAGCCTCACCTATCCTAAATAACCTTTTTGGCAGCTACCTATTACCCTACCGCCCCTCGACCAAAGAGAAGCGAGAAATACTGCCGTGTAGTTAAGGATGGGGTCGAAATCCAGTAGGGTTTCAAAATTAGCCCCCGGCCTGGCCACCGCGCACCCTCCTCACCCTCCTTCAGACCATGTCGAGGGTAGGAGAGGCACTGCCCGGCCCTTCCCGGCCCGGCCCGGCTTGGCCAAGGAGGGGAATATTGATGGCGAAGCACATTTGCCTGTCGTGTCGCC
>CM066256.1:15665265-15862765 GCA_033675135.1 Frankliniella intonsa | reverse complement strand
AGAAAAATAAACTGCTTACCAGAGGTCGGCAAGTGTCCGTTCCCGCCTCCTTGCGCTCCTGCTCGCCGCGACCCGAGCGTGTCAACGGGTCCCGTCTGCTTGCCTGGCGAGGCGCAAAGGACGACGCGTAGGCGAATGCTGTATTCACTTAAGCTGCGATTTGGGAAAACGTTTGGGGAGTAAAAGCGTGAGCGCGAGAGCGGAAAACGTACCCCACCCACTCCCAATCTGAGACGCTCTCGCTTTCACGATTCTACGCTCTCCCACAACGCGTTTCCATATCGCAGCTTAAGTGAATATATCAGAAGTCAGCAGGGTTGGCATAGAGTATTAAATGGGGCCAAATTGTGCCAAATTGTGCCGAATGCAATATACCTAGGGACACCTCATGACCTCCAAGACGACTCCATAAATTCGCAGTTGATAGCGTCGTGAGTTTCAGCCAGGTTAGACGCTGACTGACGCGCAGGACGCCGCGCACTGGAGAGAAGGGCAATATTATTTGACAATAAAAAAAATTAATTTAATACTCTATGCCAACCCTGGAAGTCAGCCTATCGCCTAGCGCTACGCTATGCCACGCCGTCAGGTGTCCAGTTCGTCCACACTGTTAAACCGCATTGTCATGTGACAATAATTATTGCTACGAATATTTCGTCACAAGCACTGTGATGAAACAGTCGTCACATGAAATACATTTCGTCACTTGACATGAATTTTTCGTCACATGACGTGAATTTTTCGTCACATGACATGAATCTTTCGTCACACCGTGATGAACCATTTGTCATGTGACGAACCTTTCAAAAGTAAAATTTAGCACTGACTTTGTCGTAATGTGACGACTTCAAATTTAACAGTGCAGTTCATCCGGTTGCATTCGGCAAGGTTCGGCACACACCGTCATCCAGTGCGTCGGGCTTATCGCCATGTCTCTCCTGCACCGCCACCGCTAGCGGCGTTGGGGCGGGCGACAGTGGGACACATACGGCAGTGTGGATGCCGACCTCTGCTGTTTACCGCACCCCTAGCAATTACACGCGACCAAAGCTTTAACGCAAAGGCGCCCTCTCCGCCCCGCCCGGTTCACCCCACCCCGCCCCGCTCCGCCCCGCCCCGCCCTGCCCCGCCCCGCCTTCCCTGCCCTTCAAGGTTGGCTCCGGCAAACACTTGCCGTACGCCCGCCTGCGCCCCACCCCGCCCCGCCCCGCCCCGCCCCGCCCCTCCCTTCCCCACCACATTTCGCCGTCCTCTGTGGCCGAATTCCTTGGCGGCATATTTCCCGGACAAACTCCTCCGCGCGGGTGGTTGTCGCACGCTTTCACCAGGGGGAGGAGGGGCGGCACGGGGAGGGGGCGGTTGAGGAGGCGTGGCGCGGTTCTTGGGCGCAACGGCGGGTGTAAGAAACTTGGTGCCGAACTTTGCATGTAACCTGCTGCATACGCTCTGCCCCGCCCCGCCCCGCCCCGCCCCGCCCCGCCCCGCCCCGCCCCGCCCCGCCCGCCCCGCCCCGCCCCGCCCCGCCCCGCCCCGCCCCGCCCCGCCCCGCCCCATGGAGAAGGACTGATGGAGAGGCATCTGGCGCTCGAGCGGGCCGCACACGGTGACCGAAGAGTGAGAGAGACAGATATTTTCTCTATTGCCTGTAGCGCGAACGGAGTGGTTAAGACGTTTAAAAACTTCAACTCGTACTTTTAGGGCACTAGAACAATGCACAGCACGCAACTCCGATGAAAAAACCCGTATACCTTGGCAGCTATGACATCAAGTACGTTTCAGACACATGCTGTCTCTCTCTAGCTTTGGTCACTGTGTGCGGTACACTCGATTTCTTTGTATTTTAAGGGTCTTACTGACCATCTAGTCGACTTCTAATCGCAAACCGTACATCTTTGAACCTTTGGGATTAGAACTGTAAAGACCGGAGGTTCATAGGTCAAAGGGCAAGCCCTCTGCGCCATCAAGAAGAAGACCGTGTCACGCCAGTTACTTCTCCATTAGAATTAGTCCTTCTCCATGCCGCCACGCCCCGCCCCGCTCCGCCCCGCCCCGCCCCGCCCCGCCCCGCCCCGCGCAAGGTGTGAGCCGAGTGGGGTGGGACGCAGCGCCGCTTTTAAACACCCCCGGAACGCCCCGGCCGGGGTGCGGTGCGGTACGGAGAGGTACCTCCAAGCGCCGAGGGAAAATGCTCGCGCTCGGGAAATAGGACGGTAACCACGGTCGTAGCTTCCGCGCCGTAAATTGTCATTCCATGTCGTTTAATTCACGGGAGAGAATTACAGCAGAGAACGGCGCCGGCGCAAGGGCAGTCTAGTCTGCAGCGAGCCGAACTTGGTTGGAAAAGTGATGGTTCCAAGTTGGATGAGGGGGGGGGGGGGGGTCAGTGAAGGGGAAGCATCCCCCCGCGTCCCGCCCCGCCCCGCCCCGTCCGCCGCGGCTAAAGGCGGGCAGCTATTGGTGTTTGCAACGCCGTGAGGCGCTCCCGCTCCCTCCCCGGCCGGGCCCCAACCCAGCTACGCAAACAAATAAAGGCAGTTGTGACGACAATACTGGCAGGGGCAGGACAAAGCGGCAGGGCAGGGCAGGGCAGGGCAGGGCAGTGCAGTGCAGGGCAGGGCAGGGCAGGGCAGGGCGGGGCAGGGCAGGGCGGGGCAGGGCAGGGCAGGGCAGGGCGTCGTGACGAGAATTGTTTTGGCCTTCTCTCCACTTTTTCGCCAATATCTCATGAACGGAGCAAGGTATCTTGATCTTGACAAGCTATTGTTCACTTGAAAGCTAAGAAGATTCCTTAACTTATTACTCAAGGTGTTCAAACTTGTCCTTGTGCCGCAAAATAATTTTCGTTTCTTCTGAAATAACGTTATTTCCCCACCCGAAACGAAAATGATTTTAGGGCACAAGGACCAATTTGATCAAAGTAATAAGGTAACGAAAATCTTAGCTCTCAAGTGAACCATAGCTTGTCAAGATACACCTTGCGCCGTTATGAGATATTGACAAAAAAAGTGGGAAAATTAAAATGATTCTCGTAACGTTAAGACGCCCTGCAGGACAGGGCAGCTGGCGGCGCTGCGTCGGCATGGCCACCGCCGTCGTGTTCATCTCCTCTCTGTTCTGTTCCGTCAGCAGCCTAGTGGCTCTAGTGGTGCATGCGCTGTGGCAGGGCGCTTGCCACGTCGAGGAATGACGAGCGGGGGTTGGGGGGTCCGCCCCGCCCCGCCCCGCCCCGCCCCGCCCCGCCCCGCCCCGCCCCGCTCCGCCCCGCCCCGCCCCGCCCCGCCCCGCCCCGGCCCGGCCCACTCCGCTCCAACCCGTGCGTCCCATCCATCAGGAAGGTTCTCTCTCAGGGGCGACGCCAACCACCAACCTGGTCCTGATCGTTCTCCTTTCCGGATCGCCGTTGTCCTCTTGATCGCCTTCCTCCTCCTTGTCATCCTGATCACCCTCGTCCTGGCTGTTCACCTCTTGCTTCCTCATGCTTCTTTCCACGACTCCTCTTCTCCTCCCTCCTCGTCCTCGTCCACCTCCTGCTCCTGGTTGGCCCTCCTCTTTCTCCTACTCCTGGCCCTCCTCCCCCTCACCCCGGTTGTCCAGCTTCTTCTAATCCTCCTCCCTTGCGGCCTGCAGCGGGTTGCGCTCCTGGCGCTGGCAGGCCGCTGCTGGGCGCGCTACACTCTGGTATGGACGTGCCGGCTGATTGCGGCGGCCACGCCCCCGCCCGGCCCCGCCCGGCCCCGCCCGGCCCCGCCCGGCCCCGCCCGGCCCCGCCCGGCCCCGCCCGGCCCCGCCCGGCCCCGCCCGGCCCCGCCCGGCCCCGCCCGGCCCCGCCCGGCCCCGCCCGGCCCCGCCCGGTCCTACCCGAGAGCCCTTGGGGTCGGACGGTGCGGTTCGGAAACAAAGGGGCTCGAGTCCGGTCCGTTTACGGCGGCAGGTCTGCGGGCAACGGTCGCCGATTAGATATCGGCACCAGCAGGGGCAGGACTCGGGCTAGAGACAGGAACGGTCCGGGGCGGGGCGGGGAGGGGCGGGGCGGGGCGGGACTCAGAAGACTCTTCACTCGCCTAGCCCACTTTGCTGTTGGAGCTGCACTGCATTAGCCTCTAAGACGAGCCTCGCGCTTCGCTCTCTGCGGGGCAGGGCAGCAGGGGTATTAGCTGCTCCCCCGTCTGATTATACCACCGCGCCGAGCGGAGCAGCAATCTCAGCACCTGCACCCCGCGCCTCGCCTCGCCGCGCACCGCCCGCCTCGCCTTGACCCGCCCCATCCCGCCCCGCCTCGCTCAGACACCTGCCGCGTAAAACCCGCTCGGCTGCAGCTGGCTGAGATGGCCAATGTTACGAGACCCGCAAACTCTCGCTAGCTATGAGCATAGAGCCGGGTCAGGGCCAGGTGGCCCCGTCCGCACAGCGGCCTGTCCTGTCCAGTGTGCGGTCTCGGCGGCCGGCCTATTTTGCCGTTTTTTCCCTGCTCTGCCACCCCGCCTGTCCGGCCCGTCAGGATGTCTCCCGCTCTCGCCCTCGCTTCCCCCCGCCCCACCCCGCCCCGCCCCGCCCCGCTCCGCCCCGCCCCGCCCGAGTCTGTAGGCGGCGTGGCGGGGGCGTAGAAGTGACAAGGCCGCTGTTTATTGGCGAAAAATGAAAGGGCTACGCGACGGGGCGGGCGAGGCAGTTTAGGAGGGGAGGGGGAGGGGCTGGGAGAGGGAGGCGGCGAGGCGGTTAAGATGAATGGCTGACGGGCGACCTGGGCGCAACGGCCGCGCGTTAGCGGGAGGAGGGCCCCGCCCCGCCGTTAGATTAGGTGCGGTAGGTAGCGGGGGGCGGACCTGCCTCACAGCATGACGGCTGACGCCCACCCCGTGGTGGCGGACGCTTCGGTGCCCACCACAGTCCTGGGGTCTCGTACCCTTGGCCACGCTCAGCCCCCCCCCCCCCTCCCCTCCCCCCAGTCCACACCCGGCGGCGTTTTTCGAAACCCTTACTGTGCTCGGCACCTCCACCTACCCGCTGTACTCCGTTTGGCCCCTTCTACTCCTCATTTCGAGGGTTTGATTTATGTTCATTTAGGTTGCATTAGGTGAGGTCTGGAAAGGTTAGCCAACGTTTTTGCCCGCGCTATCGACTGGCGCTGCGACAGGACAGGACTCACCGAAGGCTCCTTGAATCTTTTCTTAGTCCCTGCAACGCTCCATCAGCACCCTATAACTCCCCCCCCGCCCCTCGAATCCCTATCTCATTCCAGCTCCGTGCCGCCTCGAAGGGTCCCGTCCCGCGGCAGTAATCCCCCCGCGGCCCCTTGGTGCCTCGCCTCGCAGAAGCAGGACACTCACGACTCCTTTTTGTTCTCTCTCTCTCTCTCTCTCTCTCTCTCTCTCTCTCTCTCTCTCTCTCTCTCTCTCTCTCTCTCTCTCTCTCTCTCTCTCTCTCTCACTCTCTCCCTTTCTCACTACTTTTCCACTCCCTGTCTCTATCGCGCGCCACACAATAACAAACCTAGCCGTGTTGGCCGTGATTGGCTGGTTAGGCTCAACTCGTCTTCAAGTCTCCGCCCGGCCCGGGCCGCCCTGCCAGGGCTGCACTGCAAGGAAGCAGCGGGGCTCGTGCGCGACACGTGAGGGGCACACTAAGCGTAAGAGAGGGAGGGAGACAGATAATGGAGACGGAGTATGAGAGAGAGAGAGGGAGAGAGAGAGAGGGAGAGAGGGAGAGAGAGAGAGAGAGAGAGAGAAAGAGAGAGAGAGCAGAGAAAGAGAGAGAGAGCAGAGAGAGGGAGAGAGAGAGAGAGAGAGAGAGAGAGAGAGAGAGAGAGAGAGAGAGAGAGAGAGAGAGAGCCGAGCGCCGAGCGCCACTAGGGAAGTGGTCTGGTCGCTGTCTCCGCAGGGGGCGGGGCGCCGCGGGGCGTGGCGGGGGTGAGGAGAGGAGAGGGGCTGTTAGTTGTGTCGAGGTCAGGAGGTGAGACAAGGCTGTTGTTTCGAGTACAGCCCCGACGCGCCCCGACGCGTCCGCTCCCGCCTCTGCCGGAGTCCATGGGTGCTTAGCGCGGCGGGGCGTGGCGAGGTCCTCTTTGCACTGTAAAAGAAGTACTGCACTGTTAAAAATACCGTAGGGCGTTGAGTTATGCCAACGGTCCGCACCGTAAATTTCGTGTACGGTCTGACCGTAACGCATCCTTCCTTACTGTGCGGACTGTACCTCATTGCGTGTAGAATGTTCTCCATTGAACTTTTCCAACATATTTGCCGGCTACGGAGCGTACCGTAAGATTCAGACCGTAGTCAAAAATTACGGTCCAGGACCAGGTACCAAATTAACGTACCACCGTAGGCATTTACCGTGGTATTTTTGAACAGTGAGTAGTCAATTTTTACGGTTGGCCGCAAGGGTCCTTACCGTAAAGTTTGGTTAGGTTAAGTTTGGGGCACGGTCTAGACCGTACATTGTTGTGCCTGCATGCCAAAAATTAGGGACTGGACAAGGCATACACTTTACGGCGTGCTTTCGTTGGCGTTTGCCGTGGGTTATGTTTACAGTGCGCTGTTGGGGATGCTCGTCACCTCCTGGCGGAGCCGCGATCATGAGCGTGCGCCCTAATCTGTCTCAAGCGCCGCGTTGTCATGGAGGATGAGGCGGTGACGCTACTGAGTCGGCAAGCCCCGCCCCGCGCAGCCCTGCCCCACCCCGCCCCGGCCCGACCCGCCCCACCCCACCCACCCCGCCCTGACCCGCTCCGCCCCGCCCCGCCCCGCCCCGCCCCGCCCCGCCCCGCCCGGCACCTGCCTTGCCTAATCTGGCCGCCCGCTCCCTGCACGGCCCGCCCGCACCACAGCACAGAGCTGAGCGGGCTGAGCTGCCACGTCTTGTTCGCTTGTTTCTTCTGAAACCCAGGGCTGCTGGCTGCCAGCTCGGGCCGGGCCGCTTGTTCTGCCGCCAGCCCCGCCGCGCCACCGCCACACGCACCGTACACACTCGCGCACTGGAGGGCGTTGGAGGCGCTCAGGCGATATGAAAGAACTCGAGCGTGTTTGTTCTCGCACATATTGCGAAATATCGCGTGGATGATCGGCCCCCCCCCCACTGTAATGAGGACGTGCTCTGTTTGCGGATACGCACTGTGGCCGCGCCGCCACCGTCCCAGTACGTCGTTAGAGAGCTTGCATGTTCTTTACTGCGTCGAATGAGCTATAGCTCGTTAGGGTTCTACAAATGGTTCGACTAAGGAAGCGCTCAAAGACAAACTCTCGACTGTTCAAATTCTGTTCCACATCAGTGTACCGGGTGTTTCAGCTAATTCACCACAGTCAGTTAGGTTGCCTATCCTCTCGTCTGCAGGCGTACTGGCTCGGAGCGCACGGCAGGGTGCGCCTGCAGACGAGAGGATAGGCAACCTAACTCACTGTGGTGAATTAGCTGAAACACCCGGTATATATAATCGTAACATTTCTCACCCCAATTGAGCTCTCAATTAAGGATGAGGTTTGCTGAAACGACTCAAACGGAGTTATTTCTAATATTTTTGAATCGCTCCATTAGAGAATGATGTTCGTTTACATATGACGCAAAAAAAGTCGCACACATCCCCGAAAACGTCGCCGAAATGACTCTAATTGTGTGATGTCGATCTGCCTCGCTCTCCCGAGAGCATGAAAATTTGGTTCACAAAACGCGCTCTCGGAAGAGCGAGAAATTTTACTACCAGTTACAGTGAGAGCGTGAGTTGCCCACGATGAATTTCGGGTTTTCTTTCATGTTTTTTCTTGTTTTTTCTTACTTTCTTTCCTGGACTAATTGACATGACACTGCGTCCTCTGCCTATTCTTTCTTTTGGTTCTCAAAATCTTCTTATATCTTACCGCATTATCACGCGGGCTTAGTGTTGGGTTGCCAGTTTTGAAGCCCTTGTTTTTCCAGTCTCGTTTTTCGCCCACCCTTAGGGCGCTTAAGTTGTTTTGTCGCTCCTCTCTAGCTGCCCTTCCCTCCCTTTCCCTTCGGCGTGTTCCCTCCACCAACTTTACTGCCAATTTACTCCTTGTGTTTCCTGATTGTCGCCGAATTGTTCCTAAATGGGCGACTTTATTTATCCAGGCGGCTGCGCCTTGCCAGTCGGAGTCTGTTTACAAACGAAACAAGTATTGCCTTTCAGACGTGTCCCTCCTCTTTTCCGTGCCCTTAGCGGTTTTTTATTTTCTTATTTTCGCCGCCCTTTGTAATGGCCCAATGCCGCTAAAGGGCATATATTGTTTTTTTCGCCTGGTAGTATTTATTTGCAATTTGCACTCCACGATGCGGATGAATTGCTATTCGCACCACCCCATGGTACTTTTTCGCACATTTCGGCCACTTACATGAAAACCCAACACAACCTAAACTAGACTTCACCCCGCCCCCCTCCCCACCGCAGTTTATGTGTTGCCTGGTTCCCAATAAGTCAAAAATGTTGAAATGACCCAACTAAAAAATAGCTGTTGCAGCAAAATATTAGCTCCGTGGCATGTCCCATTTCATCTAGGATACCCAATACATCCGCTACTTCAGAAACCACATTAGCTCTCATAGCTGTCTGACTACCACAGCAAAATATTCGCTAGGCTAGCTAGATAAAGTTTACGGAGTAAATACCAGTCGCTCCGTAAGCTCTCCCAGTTGATATTCAGCGGGCTCAACTCGGATATTTTTTCCCTGGAGCTTTCCATTATATCCGTAAAAGTATTTCATTTACTCTGCAAAATCGCGTTGCGACTACGGGTGGAAGTGCGGAACGTCGGAACGTCGCCGCGACATAAAATGTGCCACCCATAAAAACAAAAACGCGCCCTTCCACCGCTCCGCTCGTGCCAGACCGAAGTTAAAATGTTGCAGCCCCTGCGGGGGGCGTGCGGCGCGGTGGGCGGCCTGGTCGCCACGCCTCACCTCGCGCTGCTCGCGCTGTGCGCGCACCTCTCCTCCCCACTGGAAATCCAACAGTACCAATGTCGCTCACTTGTAGGTGAGCGAATAACCATTCACATGTAGGTATAAGTGAGTGAATGGTTATTCGCTCACCTACAAGTGAGTGAATGATTATTTAAGTGAGTGAATTTATTTGCTCACCTACAAGTGAGTGAATTTATTTTCTCACCTACAAGTGAGCGACATTCGTACACTTGTATTTCCAGTGCCGTACTTGTGCGTTACTACGCACCTAAGTGACTGCTCTGCAGTGAGAATGTCTCAGGCGGAGTAGCACTACTTTCTTAGAGATGCTCATCAACACCTGTGCATTTTGGGGTGCGCTGCTGGAGCCTGAGATGACTCGCCTCGCCTGGCGCCTGGCAGCCACAACGCCAGGCCGGCCGGCTGTTGCGCCTCTTGAGCTTGCTGGTGCTCAGCACAGAGAGCGAGGTGAGCCAAGCCCCGCCCCACCCCGCCCTGCCCCGCCCCGCCCCGCCCTGCCCCGCCCCGCCCCGCCCCGCAGCACAGGAGCTGAAACTGGCCTCGCCCTGCCGGCGCGGCGCGGCGCTGCCCCGCCCGGCTCAGGGAGATGTTTGAGCGCAGTCACTCGAAAAAGCCGCGCCAGATTTTGCCTCTCTAGCACAGCCCGCCCGCCCGCCCGCCCGCCCGCTGCTTGGCTTCCCCTCCAGCCTGGCCCTTGCCCCGCCGCCGCGCCAGGCCCCTCCGCTGAGTTGGGCCCGCTGGAGCGCGAGCCAAGCCGTGGCGGGGCGGCCTGGTGAAAATTCACCGAAAGCCACGCTTCTGCAAGCTGCACTAACATACAGTAAACCAGGTAGGCGCATGTGGGCGCGGGGCACGTGCCGGGCTGAGCTACGAGTGCGCTTTCTAGACCTGCGGCGCTGCGGCGCTTCCGGATTGCAATACACAGATTTTGAATGTAAGTTTTTATTTTCATGTTGGCAAGCTAGCCGGGTAGGTTTACCATTCCATCATCCCATTCCATCACGCTAGTTTCAAGCCTGGAGGTCTACCCTGCAGTGGAATGTAGGCTTAGCTGTTTAGAGTTTTATTTTGAAATAGATTTTGGATTACACTAGAAAAACAAACAAAGGGGCTAAGTCCTACCTTTAAAAGTCACTAACAAAATTTAGCGCCTTTGGAAAGGCACTAAGACTTAGTGCCACAGGAAAGGCACTAAACTTAGCACTTGATTTTAGCGCCCCATGGAAGGCGTTTCTTATCACCTTCGTTTTTCCAGTGTAGCTTAGCAAATACTCAGCCGTGATTTTTTTTTCACTGTATGCGTGCCGCCCGCTGAGTCCTGAGGATCAAGAAGCTGGAGAGTGGGGCGGAGCGGGGCGGGGCGGGGCGGGGCGGGGCGTTTGTGTTCCGGCCTGGGACATGTCAAGTGCCTCTGGCCGTGCCCGGCCCTGCCCTTCCCCGTGTGGCGAGGCTACCCCGGCGGGGGCCTCCTCTGAGAAGGGCTCCCCCCCCCTCCCCCTCGCCTTGCCTCAGACTTCGGAGGCCCCTCAACCGCGTAAACAGTGCCATTGTGCCCGCGGCTCCGCGAGCGCCTTTGTCGATGGCTGCCGTCGCAGCGCAGATGCCGCCCACCCGCCGCGTACGACATTCGGGGCGTCCCCACTATAAAGGGAAACGAGGAAAAAAAACAAAAAAAAAAAACTCGAAAAGATCGATTTTTACTTGCAAAATGCTCGTGTCACCGGACCGGGTACCACTGGGCCGCCTCTTACAGTTATTCATGCGCCTCTACGTCACTCAGAGATGCGCAGCGGGCGGGGCGGAGCGTGGCGGGAGGGCGGGCGGGGCGTGGTGGGGCGGGGCGGGGCGTGGTGGGGCTGGCTGGGTGGGCTCCACCCGTCTGCCACCGGGGCGCTGCCGTCTACGCGACCGGCCCGACCCACCTCGTCGCCAAGGGGCACGGCGACCGCCCGGATCGAGCCGGAGGCCGGGCTGACTCTCCGGCCTTCAGCGCCACCCATCTCCTTGCGGAGTGGCAGGGAAGGAGCTCACGAGCTGCACGGTAAAAGGGTTCCTTAACGTCGAAGGACCATCAAAACGATTCAGAGACGGGGGTGGGAAAAAAAGCATGAGGCCGCCATCCTTGAATGTTTCTGCGATGGTCCTTGGAGGTCAAGGAACCGTTTTTACCCTGTGCATCGTCCAGTCAAGCAACACTGTTAAACCAAGTGTGCAACTGTTGAACACCTGAATCTGTGCAACTTCCAGTCTTACACGTCCAAGTGTACAACTCGGTATTGGTGCAATTCCAGGTGTCAAACTTGCCAGTTGAGAAATCTCATGAAATCTTTAACTCGACATTTGTGAAATCTTGCATTAAAATCTTGTGAAATCTTGTTGAACATCTCAAGTGAAATCTGGGAGAAATCTTACAAGTGTACGACTGGCGATGAAATCTCAGAGAAATCTCTAAAATACCGAGAGAAATCTTGCATCAGTACTGGAAGTTACACTCAAGGATGGGGAACAGTTGCCCCTCGGCATCGTCCAGCCAAGCAAGCAGGCGAGTCTTCTCTCCGCCCGCAGCCACGGAAGCAGTCGACAAACTTCGGACGCGCAAGGCTGGCTGGCCACTGGCGAGCAGACGGCAGACGCGGCAGACCGTGAGCACTACTTGCTTCCGTTCCCGGCATCGCCCGCCAGAGCTGGGAGCTGCCTGCCTGGCGGAGCAGAGCTCAGCCACCCGCTGCGCATCTCTGGCGTCACCGCACATCACACTCGAGAAATATTGTGCACGCAGCCAGCAGCACCCGTCCAGCCCCGCCACGCCTCGCCCCGCCTCACCCCGCCTCACCCCGCCTCACCCCGCCTCACCCTGCCTCACCCCGCCTCACCCCGCCTCACCCTGCCTCACCCCACCTCACCCTGCCTCACCCAACCTCACCCTGCCTCACCCCGCCGCACCCCGCCGCACCCCGCCTCACCCCGCCTCACCCTGCCTCACCCCGCCCCCCCCCGCCTCACCCCGCCTCACCCCACCTCACCCTGCCTCACCCCGCCTCACCCCACCCTGCCCCGCCCCGCCATGCATTGCACACTCGGCTTCCCGATCCGGCCCCGGGCTGCGCTGCCTGACCGGACCTAGAGTGCACACTAACGGGCTATGTAGTATTTTGTGCATAACTACGTACAACTGTGCACATACGTAACTTACGTACAATTTTGTACATAATTACGTACAAAATTATGCGTAATTTATGTACAAAATCACGATATTGTGCGTAATTATGTAAGAATATTGTACGTAAGTTACGTATGTGCACAGTTGTACGTAGTTATGCACAAAATACTACATAGTCCGTTAGATTGTGCTACTGGGTCACACTGTAGGACTCTAACCGGGCCAAGCCTAAGCCAGGAGGAGGAGGGTGATGCGCGGGGCTTGACTTGACTTGAGATTGCCTGGCCACAAATGACCTACGGCTTTCGTGTCGACTCACGTGAGCCTCGCTACTTGCCTGGCCCCGTCCTCAGGCCAGGGCAGATCCCCGGTCTCTCCTGGACTGCGACTGGCAGACACTGTAAAAAATATTAGTAATTTCACCAGCCACTGGTTGGGGAGATTTCATGTACACACTGATGGACTATGTAGTTTTTAGTACATAACTACGCAAGATTTTATGCATAGCTTACGCATGTATATCAGCATGCATAACTACGAATAAAAAAGTCTGTAACTTATGAACAGTTTGAAATACGTAGCTTGTGTACAATATTTTTGAATTTCTTACATATTGTACGTGGCAATAGCGTTTACAGCTTTTGAACTCTTTGGCATTTTTACGTAGCTTATGTACATTTGTGTCCTTTCAGAGCACTTCTATTTCTTAATTGTACACAAGACAGATACCGCTCACGGAGGGCTACTTTCTATTTTGTACATAACTATGTACTTTTTTTTACGTAAGGCTTATGTACATTTTTTCTTACGTAGGTGTGTACAATTTTATGCGTAATTATGCACAATCCCAAATGTCCACAAGTTACGTACAAAAAAAAGTACATAGCCCAGCAGTGTGTACATAGATTCGGGATTTGCAGTATATGGGTTTGAAATTTGACTACTGGAATGGAAAGAAGCCTTTGCATGCCACTTTGGCTGTGAAAGTATCCTTTCCGCATCCCCCCACGCGGGTTTGTTACTCACATGAAATGCGCGACCTTACTGGGGGTCGTCCGCGGGGCGGGGACACGGGAAGCGCACAGGCGTAGTGGCGCTGGTGGTTGTCATGGTGGGCGGGGGGCGCGGCTAGAGTCCTAGATTGAGAGAGAAACGCCAACTCATGAAATGGATCCGTCAATCTCTCATGCCGCCCCCGCGGCACCTCCCCGACTCTTCCCCGTGCGGGCTCCTCCCCAACCTCCTCTTGATGAGCTCCTGAGTACCTCTTGAGCCGGCAAAACAGCTACCTCTCCTGAGTAACCAACAGGCACCCCCTACTCCGAGCCCTAAGCCATAGTATGAGAAAATCTACCGGCAGATGAGTAGGGCAGCCTACTCCCTGTAGGACTCTGGGCGCTGCTCGCCGCGATGCAGGCCGCCCGGCGGGCGCGGGTGCTCGGCGGGACTGCCTACCCTACACTTCGCAGAGCCTACTCCCTGTAGGACTCTGGGCGCTGCTCGCCGCGATGCAGGCCGCCCGGCGGGCGCGGGTGCTCGGCGGGACTGCCTACCCTACACTTCGCAGAGCCTACTCCCTGTAGGACTCTGGGCGCTGCTCGCCGCGATGCAGGCCGCCCGGCGGGCGCGGGTGCTCGGCGGGACTGCCTACCCTACACTTCGCAGGCGCTCCGCCTGCCTGCCGGCCCAGCCGCCGGGCCGGGCCCCGCCGGCAGCTCCGCTCCGCCAAGTGTTTAATCACCATGATTGCAGTCTGGTCGCTGGTCGCCCCCCACCCTGTTTCGCGCGCAGGCCTGGCGAGGTCTCAAGAGCTTCTCTCCCCTCTCCTCCAAACAATACCTGACCCAATTCATTTGCCTCATGAATATCTGACGAAGCTTCATTGGACTGACTCGGACCTAACTTGACTGGAATGCCCCCCAGAACACGATGTCACGTCGATGTCGCGTTCTTCCCGAGGGATCAATAATACGACGACTGCGCGGCGTCGCGACGCGTCGGGGCGGGGCGGGGCGGGGCGGGGCGGGGCGGGGCGGGGCGGGGCGGGGGCGCCGCTGCTCGCCAGTCGCGTCACGCGGTCCAACTTAGATCACGGTGCTCCCCGGCGCCCGGCACGGCGCGGCGCGCCACACGAAAAAAGACGAAGGCGGCGTGTGGCGGGGCGGGGCGGGAGGCGGGAGCAGGAAATGGAAAAGTTTCCTCGGTGGCTTACGGACCTTTTAATCTCATCAGTGGGGGGATGATCCGTGCGGTGCTAAGCGCCACCGCCGTGGCCGCTCCCTCCTTTGGCCCGGCCCGTCGGGATCGGCTTATTGTAGTTTATACGCCTCAAAACGGACCCTCTTTTTTTCTAGCATGATGTAAATTGAAATTTTTTTAAAAGAATACAACACCTTTCCACTGCTCCTCTCGACCACACTAGAAAAAAGCTTATGGTGATTTTCACTGTAATAGTTACAATGAACCCTGCAGCACTGCAGCTCATGGTTAATTTCAACTGTAAGCTACGGTGAATGTCCCTGTGAGCTACGCTGGTGATGCACCCTGGTTCACCGTAGCTTTAGTGACATTCACCGTAAGATGCAGTCACTGTGTAAAATAGTCGTAGGTTTACGGGAAAGTTTGCGATGAAATGCAGTTGTAAAATTGCAAATCGTAATATTATAAGCACTACACATCAGCTTGAAATTCATTTACGATTTACGAGCAAAAAAGGTCCGTCGTAAATTTACAACATATTTCGTAAATCGAAATTTACAAAATTTATCGTAAATCTACAAAGATATTTTTCACAGTGCGTGCCGCAGGGTTCACTGTAGCTTACAGGTTAAAATCGTCGCAAGCGTTTTGGAGTGTAGCAGCCGACTACTTTTAAGCGAGGAGAGAAAAAAGGAGCACTACTGTAAAGGTTTGGGCCGGAAGGAATGGGCCGGACCCTTCCCTTTCTCCTCCTCTAGGTCGTCACTCGGTATATTACAGTCTCGTTCACTCAGCTGTCTTGGCCCTGTTGTCGCCGCGCCCCCATTACAAAAAGCGCCGCTGTGCTCTGTCCGGTCCAGCAGCTCTACGGCTGCGCCGCCCCATCCCGCCCCGCCCCGCCCCGCCCCGCCCCACCACGCCCCGCTCCGCCCCGCCCGCCGCGGCGGTCCGCATTATCGACGCCAAATCAGCGAGAAAAAGTGCGAGAGAGTGAGGGAGGGGGTTGGGGGGGGGGTGTAGATGGTGGTGGACAAGATATTGTTGCTGTGACGGCGTGGTCTTTGTCACCAGCGCGTCTTCGTCTTCTCCCATCTGCTCTGTTCCGTTCCGCGAGCTGGCGCCGTAAAAGGACTCGCTGATCCGCGACGATCAGACGGTGCCCGCTCCCCGCCTTACGCCCCGCACCCCACGCCCCGCCCCCCGCACCACACCCCGCGCCCCGCCCGCGCCCCGCCCGCGCCCCGCCCGCGCCCCGCCCGCGCCCCGCCCGCGCCCCGCCCGCGCCCCGCCCGCGCCCCGCCCGCGCCCCGCCCGCTCCATCCCGTCTGGCTCCGGTCCGGTCCCTCCCTCCCCCCTATCCCGCCCGCCCGCCCGGCTCATGACGACTTGAGCCTTCAGCCGGCCGGCCCTTCCCTCTGTCGAGCAGTCCATCTCTCATTCTTCTGGCCGCCGGAAACAGGCCCGTGATTGGATCCAAAACTCGTTAGTATGTCGGTACGTGATTGGCCGCGCCAAAAAGTATCGACGGAACCGTTATTCAATTCCTGTGACGTCACATTCTCTTCCACACAAAAACTGTCACATTAGTCAGAATGTGATGCCACTTTCGTTTTAATGTAAATCAGCCGGACTATGCAGGCTGAATTTTACCGTCACATTCAAAAAGAACACCCAGGGATCCCTCGGTATACAGGGGGGTATTAATTTTCTGGGCGATTAATACCCCCCCCCCTAACATAAAAATAATAATAAAAGAATCTGACAGTTTTCACACGAAATAAAATGTGACGTCACAGGAATTAAATAACAGTGGGCCAACGGCCAGCGGGGCCGTCCGGGTGCTGTCTGCACTCTAAACAGCTTTTACGGTGAATGTCACTGTAAGCTACACTGCGCCGTTAGCTTTTGATAGTGTGTGCTGGAGCCGCCAGCCGCCCCGCCGAAGCACTGCTGAGCGCGCCGCGCCGCCCAGCCCAATGGCCCAGCCCCTCCCAGCCCCACTCGCGCGCAGCCCCAGCCGAAAGCCCCTCTCCCCGCCCATACCCCAATGTGGGCTCTGTGGGGCCATGCGTGAAATCATCCTGGAATCAAATGCCTGCCTGCATGGAGCTGAGCTATGCGCAGTGTACCGCATTGGATATCGGCGTCGTGTCCCGCTCCCGCTCCTGCCCCCGCTCCCGCTCCCGCTCCCGCTCCTGCCCCCGCTCCTGCCCCCGCTCCTCCCGCTTCTACCCCCGCTCTTGCCCCCGCGCCTGCCTCCGCTCCTGCCCCCGCTCCTGCCCCCGATCCCGGCCTCTCCTGCTCCCGACCCCGCTCCTTCCCGCTCCTTCCCCGCTCCTTCCCGCTCCTGCCCCACCTGCCCCGCACCTGCCCCCGCTCCTTCCCCGCACCTGCCCCCGCACCTGCCTGCCCCGCTCCTGCCCCCGCTCCTGCCCGCTCCTGCCCGCTCCTGCCCCCGCTCCCGCCCCCGCTCCCGCCCCCGCTCCCGCCCCCGCACCTGCTTGTAAAATCTTGATGTGATGACTCGCGGACGCAGGTGGTTGGGGTCGACCTCAGCTCGGCGCGGGTCGGCCGGGTAGCGGTAGAGATCGGGGCGGGCGCCCTGCCCTGGGGATCACGGGATAGGTATTGTCCCGGCCTCGGCTCGGCCGCGGGATTGCCGGCCGGCCGGCGAGATATTGAAAGGGCCGCTGAAGCGGAAGGGCTTACGGAAGTCCTGGCCGGCCGAACCGGGCACAGCGTCTCTTGTTCGCCAAAATACACAGCCGCACCGGCCGGACCGTTTGAGTGGTGGCGCTGGGCAGGGCCGGGCGCCGGGCCGTAACGCCGCGGTAACGTGCACGGCCCTTTATGTATATAGATGAAAAAAAATAAAATCATGCGCTGGTGTGCCGTTCTGTAATGTATTGGCTATAGCGCGCTATGGGTTTTTTTATCTGCCGCAGAAAAATAAAAGATTGCGGGGTACTGCTTTTTGTATTTTAATTCACTTCGATCGTGTTCGCGTGCCGAAAAGTATGAGAGGGATCGGTGTACCGGGTGTTTCTTTGAATACGTAACAGTGTTGCGGGTTTGCCTACCCAATTCTCCCGTAAGGCGCCATGGCCCCTGCAGCGCTAGAGAGTATGCAATCCCGCAACACTGTTACGCATTCAAAGAAACACCCGGTACGTGCGAGCCCGCGGAGAGGACAGCTTGATGCAGTAGTGGTTAGTACGTCACGGCGATCATCTAGGGCACGCTTGTGGAAGCATACGAACCATCCACCCTTTCTTCGTAAGTTGCGAAGCATTGCTTTGGAAGGTTTTAACAGTGTGCAGTAGTTTTCAGCCTCCTCTTTTCTTGTAGGAGTGCCTGACAATGGTGGTCTGCTCAATGTGGTCGGTGTGTTAATCTTACGTATCATTTACTGTGTGCCATCGCAACACTCCTCTCGTAAAAAGGGAAGGAAGACACTGTAAAAAAAAATCACGGTCTCCCATACGGAAAAGTACCGTCAGTACGGACTATGGTCACTCCGTACCCGGCTTCCGTTGTCTATCCCTCATAAGAGCCCATGTTAATTAAACTGTGGGTACGGAATATGTACGGAAATGTTACCGCTAATTTTTATCCGGAGCTCTCCGTTTCAGGTACGGTGCCTGTAACGGCTTTCCGTACCTTTTTCCTGTACTAGGCCCTATAAGTTACGGAGCAATATACGGAAAAAAACCGTACTTGCTCGAGAAAACCAGAGTATTTTCAGTGGGTACGGTCTCCGTAGTAGGCTCCGTACCACAGGCTGTTTTTTTTACAGTGAAGCGAGTAAACGAACAAAAAAGAACAACTAGCGTCCAAGTCTTTTTACCATCATGGATTAGCGCGCTGAAGCAAACTGTTTGTGAATCCTCGAGGGGTGCGGATGAAGTTTGGGGAGAAGCGCGATGGAGGGGAGGGTATCAGAACAGCGGTCTCTCAAATAATCGTTTTTTAAAAGACTGGGGGTCTTAATTTCGTTCCTTACTCTTAAGAAGAGCGTCCGCCTCTCTGCCCCACCGGCTCAGTGTGCGCTGGGCGCCACGCTCGACGCGCACACGACAGCTGGCCGCTTGGAAATGAATGCGACGGAAGAAAATCCAGCCAAAGCAGCGGACTATGCTCACTTCCGGGATTCCGGACGTGGGCGAGACGGGGGGAGTCTGCATGTCGAGGAGGCGTGAATAAGTCTCTTTACAACTGTTGACTTTGTCCACTCCACCTTGACGCCCTCTTGCTCTCTTTGGTCTCCCACTCCGCTCCATTCCCTTCTCTTCTTCATCCCCTCGCCCTCGCGCTCCCTCTCTCTATCCGCCCCCACCCACCTGCCTCGTTTCTATCAGAGTGCTGCTCGTTACTGTTAGAAATAGTTGTTGAGAAACAACTCTTTTCGTGATGACCGTGTTGTTGGCCAACAGGCATGTTGTTCGAGAACAACACAAGTTGTTGCAAAACAACAATTTTTGTTGTGAATTGAAAAGAAAAAAATCTTGTTTCTGGACAACTTTTTTGTTGTTCCTGAAGAACTTCTGTTGTAACTGGAAAACTTTTGTTGTAACTGGACAACCTTTGTTGTAATCGAACACATTTTTTTATGTTACTGGACACTTTTTGTTGTTGGTGGACAACTTTTGTTGTTACTTGACGACATCGTTGTTTGCCTTACAAGGTATGTTGTTGTACACCAATACTTGTCGCTATAAAAATTAACAGGGAATTTCCTGTTAATTTGCGACCTTTTTCTTAAAGAGTGTAGAGCGAGAATTGTACTAAATTTTCTCCCTCTTTTGAGGGCGAGGTATGGTTTTCTCGCTCGGTTAGAGTAAAAGTTTCAAATATCTCACCCTATTTAAGTGATTATTGGGGTCGCCCCTTTTTGAGTGAGTAGTATTCATATCCTTATTCTCACTTAATTTGAGACGAAACATCTCACTCTTTTCCGGTGAAACATCCGACTCTTGCATGCGCAGTGTAGCCTCACTGTCAGCCAAAATCGGGCGCGGCAAGCGCGTGCGAGTGTGTTACTCCGCTGCGATACGACAAATGAAATTCCGCTCGTACCTTTCTCTCGTTTTGTGTAAAATCGCGTGCCGTGTCCCATTCGTTTGTGTGCGAATGCGTGTAAGCCCGGCGGATGCGTGGCGAGGCGCGAGCGGAAGGGAGGGAGGGAGGGAGGGAGGGAGGGAGGGAGGGAGGGAGAGTGTGAAAGGGGCGGGACCGGAAGTGGAGGATGGGGGCGGGTGGAGGAGGGGATCCGAGTTTTACCTGACGTGGGTCTCAACTCGACACACCCCTCAGCCGCGCTAGCAGGCTTCCCGCCCGCCAGAGCCTTGCGCGCCTTTATAGAAAGGAAGCGAACAATGATGAATTGTTAGTGTTAGCCGAGCCGGTCTGAGCTGAGCCCTCGACACGCACGCACCGTACCCTCACGCACGAGGGCATTACTTCCGGTGTGGCACACACAGCCTGCGCGTCCGGGACACTTATTTTACTTAGGACTCCTGCCGGCAATGCGTGGGCGGGGCCGGGCACCGGGCAGGGCCGGGGCGGGGCGGGGCGGGGCGGGGCCATTGTAGCGCGTCGGGCCACAGAGCGCCACTTGCGTCACAATACGGACTTGTTCAGCTGGAAGTCCAACGTCCTAACAAACCTATACGCGCGTGGTGGTGGAGCGGGGCGTGGTGGAGCGCAGTAATGTTGCTAGCAAAGTGGGCAATAAGTAGCCCAAACACAGTCGAGTAACGCGGGCTTCATCTGCGCCTACCTACTAGGCAGCACCCTAGCCGAGGTGCGTACATGTTGCCCAGTAGGCAGGCGCAGATGCAGACCGCTTTACTCCACATTGTGTGTGGGCTACTTATTGCCCACTTTGCTGGCAACACTGGAGCGCAGAGCCACCACCTGCCCAGCCCCGCCCTAGTCTTGCGCCTTAGGAATATGTGCTTCAACCGCCTTCATGAAGTAATACGGAAAAGTATAAGTGCTGTAGCACTGTGGCAACTTAAAATCCCAGAATTTGAGCATCCTCCTTGAATTTCGCAATTTGGCATTCTCCAAGGGAAAATGCCAACCTTTTTGTATTCCAAAATTTGCCATGTTTCCTGGAAAAGGCTAAAATTTGGCATTGAAAGATATCATAATTCGGCTATCCAAAAGAATGCCGAAATTCCGGCTTACGAAGTGGCCATAGTATATACACACAGTGAGGTTTGTGCTTCTAATTTGTCCGAGCAGGGTGTGTTCACTTTGGCGCAAGCTGCCGGCGGGCCGGGCCGGGCCGGGCCGGGCGTGCTGCGGTATTTCCGAGCCGGGGGCGTTCCCGATCAGATGGCACCGCAGATTGGAGGGGAGGGGGGGGGGGAACAAGCAGGAGCTTCAAACAAACAACTGCAATATTCAATTCTCGCACGCCGTGCAGCACCCCCCCGCCCCGCCGCGGTTGTCCTCCTGCCTAACTCTCTGTGCCTGCGGCCCTGCTGCCCCCTTCCTCCTCCACAGGCCAGCTGTGCCCTCCGTAAATTTAAGCCTGAGTTTGTAGCGGGCGGGGCTATGGGTGGGGCCGGGCGGGGCGGGGCGGGGCGGGGCGAGGCGGGCAGGCCCACATGGCCTGTGGGACGGACGCGCACGGAGGCCGAGGCCCATGCCATGAGGCGGACAGAACAGCCCCTGCCCTTAACTCATCGCCCGCCCTCAAGCACCTCGCCGTTTGGCGCGCCATCTCGGACCGTCTTCCCCCGTGAAATACTACGGTCGTGCCACGGCGGGGTGGGGCGGGGCGGGGCGGGGCGGGGCGGGGCGGGGCGGGGCGGTAGGGTGCGCCGCTGGGCTGCCTCCGGACAGCAATCATCCAGCGGCCCGGCCCACGTCTCTCCTGTACGTCCAGCGCAGAGGCAGGGGCATTACAATAACATGCGGACACCTGCACCTTTCTCACAGTGTCCCCAGCGAGGGGGTATGCACTCGCGTAATAGTCGGGTCACTCTATCTGTAATGGAGGCGTAATAGTATACGTAATAGAAGCGCAATAGCGGCGTAATAGACAAAATTCTCCATTTTATACTAATTTTTGGGTTGTTTTCGTCTGCTTTTGCCTGTTTTTGGCTGAATTTGTACAATTTCGAAGCGTAATGCAGCGTAATAGACGTAATGGTCGGGTCCCAGATTTTAAGAGTGAATACCCCCTCGGTCCCCAGTTTGTCTGCAAATTGAAGTGCTCTACTATACAAGATTAGTTACAGCACTTTCTCGCAAGTCCAGAATGTGCACATTTAATCTTCTCTCGCGCGGGCTGAGGGAGCCAATTAGTCTCTGAATCCCAATTCGGACCGAGGTCCAGCGGCGTGTGTGATCGGAGGGCGCGGGGCGGGGCGGGGCCCGCCGCACAGCCAAACAGCAATTTGAATAATCTAATCTGTCGCAGGGCAGCGGCGAGGTGGGGCGGGGTGGGGCGGGGTGGGGCGGGGCGGGGCAGGGCGGGGCGGAATATCAAGGAGGTCAATTCGTACGGTGCTGGTTAAGCGTTCGAGGTCCATTTGCGATTCTGCTCCGCGTGATGGCAGGAAATGGATGGGGCCGCCGGGCTGCGGCCGTGAGGGCTTGGAGGAAGCTGATTGCACGTGGTGGCGCCCCGCCCCGCCCCGCCCCGCCCCGCCCCGCCCCGCCCCGCCCCAACCCGCCCCCGCGCCGCTACGCCACGCCACGCCCCAAGGGGAAGTGCGCCGCGGACTAAAAGACAGTCTCTTTTTCGCCCTGGCCACTCTGCTCGCTACCCCAGTACCCCCCTCCCCTCCCTAACCCCCACTCCCCCTCCCTCCGCCTTTTGCCACGCGTTTGCTGTACACTCTCATTTCCTTACGGATGTACTATCCGTAAGTTACGGAGAATTTTGTGCAATCGTAATATGGATCACAAATCATCCGTAATACGGATAAAATCGTCCGTATTATGGATAATTTGATCCATATTACAAACATGGCTTGATTCATAAGTTATGGAGAAATAATTTATTTTTGTCCATACCTTATGGATGAAGCCATGTCTGTAATATGGATTAAGTTATCCATAATACGGACGATTTTATCCGTATTATAGATGATTTGTGATCCATCTTACGATTGCACAAAATTCTCCGTAACGTACGGATAGTACATCCGTAAGGAAATGAGAGTGTATCCTTTCTGACTGCGCACCTCGTCCCGCCCCGCTGCACCCCGCTCCAACCCGCTCCACTCCGCCAAGTGTATCGCCTAGACCAGTCTTTTCAGGCGGTGGTAGTTTTAAACAGTGTCAGCCCGTGCAGTAGGCACCTCTACGGGGCGTGTCGTAAACTAGAGAGCCTCGCACTTCACTCCCTCCGTGGTCTGGTCTGGTCGGCGTCGGCTGCCGGTGAAAGTTCGCGAAGTTACACCCGCGCCGCACCGCGCTCGGGGAGTTATTGTAAGCCCGGGCGCATGGGGCCGTCGCCGTCAGTCACCTGGTGAAGTTTTTGACGCGAGCGGTTGCTAGAGCTGCGGAGATCTCTTGCTCACTAAATTTGCGATGTGACGCGGAGAAGTAGTTAGAACTAGGTAGATGTATATACACCACTTAACGCGCATATTGGCGACTTATTGTCCAAACCTAACGCTGTAGCGGCAAAACGGTGTGATATACGGTCAAACGGACGAAATTTTCAGGCAGAGGGCCGCAACTCGCCGAGTTACCCTTTAAGGACAATGTAAAAAAGAATATTTTTTTAATTATTTCTTTTGAGAAAATGTCAAATAATTTTTAACAGTGTCATTTTTTAAGCTAGAATGCCCAATTTCGAACTCGCACTGGAAATCCAAGTGTACGAATGTAGCTCACTTGTAGATGAGCGAATAAATTCACTCACTTGTAGGTGAGCAAATGACTATTCGCTCACCTACAAGTGAGTGAATACATTTGCTCACCTACAAGTGAGCGACATTCGTACACTTGGATTTCCAGAGCGACCGAGCTATTGAGCCAATGAAACAAAATTACGAAAAGGCCTTTAACGGTGTAGTTGGCAATAATTATTTGAGTGTCATGGCCTTTGCAAAGACCGCAAGGTTGTTAAAAATGAATGCCTTATTGGACAGATTTAATGCTTTTTCCTGAAGTATACAGGGGATATATTAAGAACACGTGCGTTACAATGTTGGCTGCTAGAGAGAAAATAACGGTGCAAAAGTAGAACAATGTATCATGGAAGGCCCCATTTACCGTACGATTGCCTCACTTTGTTGCATCGGCCGTGATGCTGTATATTACGCGTGCTCTTATATAATGTTTGAGAAGGTTCCAGCGTCGTTATGAAAAGAACACCGGATCCAAACTAAGCAGCAGCGGGATGTGCATTTTTAGCCGCGCCAACCTCCCCCGTCCCGACCCGAGACGTCAATGCAGAACGGCCTTTCCCCTCTTGTATTTTGTATTTTGGGCCGAGCCTTCTCAACCCGACGCCCCCCCCCCCCCACCCGCAATCAACAAAGAGAGTCAACAACGAAAAACGAAAGAGAAGTCCGTAAGACCGCGCGGTATTTGAACTTTGTGTCGACTCAGCCGTCTGGACCCATCCGCCCCGCCCCTAACCTCGGGGAGTGTCCAGCACCAGCCGCGCCAGTCGCCCCTCCCCGCCACGTCCGCACGCCACGCTGTCCTGTCCATCTGCAGGGGCAGCGCGGCCTGCTTTAATGAACAACAGAGAGTGACGCCCCCCTCCCCCCCCCCTCCCCGTCCCCCAGCCCTCACCCCATTGCCGACCCTGCCACCCTCTTGAGTAGCATCTGCACTGCTCTGCCAATTGCCAGACTGAGATGTCTCATCTAAAAAGAGCGAGATTTTTTTCCTCTTGCCCGATTTAATAGCGAGGGTTTAGGAAACATTATTGAAACTATTGCTCAAATCCAGCGAGATATAACCGAACCTCACTCTCAAAGAGAGAGAGAAAACTTCCTGAGGGCAAGATTCCTCCCTCTGGTATTTCCAGTGTGGACGGATGCGACGGCTTTCGGCTTCAGCATGAGAGGCTTCAGCACCAGTACCGCAGAGTCCTACACTGTTAAAAAAGTTTGTCACCTGATGACATTCTGTACGATGAGACTCTTGTTTGAAAACGAAAGAATTGTTTTCATGAATTGCCGCACAAAACTTTGTTTTGGATTGCTTATAGCAACGACTAAGTAGCGGAGTGTTGTAACTGAACAAGGAAAACCTTGCTAATTTTTATAGCAAAACATTTCATTTGGAAACAAGCCCTTTTGTAATACAACTCTTTTTCGAAAAGCGTGATCGAAAAGTAATATTTTTTGAAAGAAAAAAAAACAGAAATTTTCAAAAACTTAATTTTGTTTTCTTGTTTGCCAAAACTGTAATCCCACAAGATACTAGTTTCAAAACAAAATGTCTTGCTATAAAAATTAACAAGATTTTCCTTGTTAATTCACAAGATTTTTTTTAACAGTGTAGTGCTCTACCGTACCGCACCAGGCAAGTCGCTAACAGACTTCATTCACCATTCATCGGCGTCTTATTTTTGGGAGAGGAGAGAAATTTTCAACTTCTCTTATAATCGCATGTTTCGGTCCCCCATATAGGTCTCCTATATCTTCAAAGCTCTATGTCGTCGCGTTACTGCCCTACCCGCCCATATGGCCCGCAGCCTGCCCCCACCCCCGCGCTGCTGGCACTTTGACGCAGTCTCTTTAACGCCGACCATTGATTAGGGCCCCAGGGTGTCCGGCGGGGCGCTGCGTGGCGGGGCGAGGCGTGGCGGGACGGGGCGTGGCGGGACGGGGCGGGGCGGGGCGGGGCGGGGCGGGGTGGTTCGCTGACCCGTGGTCGCGTGGCGTTGCCGCGAAGAGGATACCGCGCTCCATCCTCCAGACCCACGCTCTCGTCTCCCGCGCCGCCCCCGCCCCGCCCCGTCGCGCCGTCGCTTTCGCTCGGTACTGTCTAAGCTGATTTACTATTCAGTCCGTCCCGTCCCGCGCTGTCCGGCCCGGCCCGGCCCGGCCCCCACCCCCACTCCTTACTGCCCCAGTCTGCGGGGTTAGGTTTCTGAACTTTCATCCGACGGCGGAGCGGGGGCGGGCCTGCAGTGGACGTCCGATACCGAATGAGAACTGGAAGTCTCTCCCCCCCCTCCCCTCCTGCTCGCCCTGGCCCTTTAACCACCCGCTGTCTGCCCCCTCCCCCGGCCCCGGCCCCCAGCGACCCCTTTGGGGATCGTCGAGCCGAGCGCCGCCGAAACAATCAGTCGCACGATAATTAAAACCGGGCGAGCGCGACGCGCGGCGCGGGGGAAGTGTGATTTCGGGAGGCCTTCAGAAAAGTTTAGGCTGATTTCCGCCTCAAAAAAAGTAGTTTTTGTTTTTTACTGTCAAGGAAACAGTCGGGCGCGCGCACCCTTAAAATATTATGAGCGCTACGTTTCATATTTAGAATCTTTTGTTCAATATGAAGAATGTATGTGCTGTAATAACACTAAAGAAAATTATTCCTATTGCGAATCTTTTCATTCGTAATGTAAACAAATTCTTTCATAATACGAACGATTATGAAGAGTTCGCCAGTAATTTAGATGGGGACTAATCTTTAGTCACCAATGCCCCAAATTGTTCTAAATAATATAAATGAATTTAATCGTATGAACATGAAGTTGTAGTAGGATTTGAAGAGTGCGTGCGGAGGCTGGTCGCGGCGTAAGCAAAGGGTGGGAGTGGCACGGGGGACATCGCGGGGCGGGGCGAGGCGGGGTGGGGGCGGGGCGTGGTGGGGCGGCGCGGGGCGGGGCGGGGCGTGGTGGGACGGGACGGGGCGAGGCGGGGTGGTCATGCCGACCCGACCGTGCCCATCATGCCTGCTGGTTTGTTTGGAGGGTTCGGTTCGAGGTCGACATTGCGCTGAAGCCGGAGCACGTCTGCAGCTCAAACCGAAATTGGATAGATTGTGTAACCTTGTCTGTTTTCCTACTCCCACTCGACTATCCTCTGTGTGTGTGTGTGTGTGCCTAAGAGAGAGAGAGAGAGAGAGAGAGAGAGAGAGAGAGAGAGAGAGAGAGAGAGAGAGAGGGGGGGGGGAACTGACAGACCGCTTGAGCTGGAAGAGCTCTCCGCTCTCTTCGAACTTTTTTTCACCTCCGGCAGCCCGTTAGTGCGCCCTCCAGGTAGCAGTCGGAAGATACATAAGCGGGTTTGTCTGCCTACACTCCGTAGATTGGATGGATCCAGTAACTCGTTTGCGTGCCACTTTGGGGTGAAGGGTTGAACGTACTCCGCACAAGAAATGGAAAAAGACTTTTTCATCCATGGAAGGTGACATTTTTGTGCACATCTTGAACAAGGACAATTGCCAATCCGACAAAGGACAAATTTGCATTTCTCTAGTGGCCAAATAAAAAAGTTGTCCGTGCGACCAGGTTGCGTATGCTGCGTCTTGCATTGGTGGCTCCACTTAATCTGTACTCCCCGTACTCCACGTCTTGCGCACCAAGCATAACCGGCCACGGAGAGAGTGAGAGAGATTGAGAGAGAGAGAGAGAGAGAGAGAGAGAGAGAGAGAGAGAGAGAGAGAGAGAGAGACACGCGTACTTTGGAAAGCGGGAGAGGGAGGGGTAGAGCCGGCAGGCATACGAATCAAAGGGGGTGATTTTGCCACCACAAAAGGATGGGGAGGCGCGGAGGCTGGAGGCGCCGGGGCAGAACGGGGCGGGGCGTGCGCTGGGGATTAATAAAGCTGCGCAATACGCATCAGCTGGACCGCCGTATACGCTCCGTGACCGGGCGGGGCGTGGCGGGGCGGGGCGGGGCGGGGCGGAGCGGGGCGGGGCGTGGCGGAGCGTGGCGGGGTGGGGCGCAGAGCGTATCAGCACAACGGAGAGCGTGCACTGGAAAAACTAATGTGACGTGCGTCACACTTGCAAGTAGTGTGACCCCTGGAGAGGTGACGTTTGTGATGCGACCTCCTATGTGTAATGCCGTATACCCCGGAGCTGGCGTCGCATCACATGGTGTGATGTAAATTTAGGTCGCATTACGTGGTGTGACGAAAGCTAGTCGCGCCAATTGACGTGACGCACATCACGTTTCCTTTTCCAGTGTCGTCGCAGCTCCACTGCCGGAGGCGGGGCGGGGTGGGGTGGCCAGACGCAGCACGGGGCACGGGCCTTTGGATCGGCTCCCTGATCGTTAATGATACCCACCCTTCTCAAGGGCTCTACTGGAGCTCGACAAACGGGCTAAGAAGCTTTCCATTCGCCCCGCCGCGCCGCGCCTCAAGGCGGGGGCGGGGGCGAGGGCGAGGGCGAGGGCGAGGGCGGGGGCGAGGGCGAGGGCGAGGGCGAGGGCGAGGGCGAGGGCGAGGGCGAGGGCGGGGGCGAGGGCGAGGGCCGGGGCGGGGGCGAGGGCGAGGGCGAGGGCGGGGGCGAGGGCCGGGGCGGGCCTTTCAGCCTCCAGGCGACGGGACGGCCTCGCCAAGCTGGCCATGCATGTATATAGAGGTGGGGCCGGCGGGGGCCCCCTAAGTCGGTTGCGTAACTGTTAAGCCCTCTGGCTCGGCCGCCCAGCGCCCGGCCCCCGCACCGCTGCAAGTCCTCCTCACCGCAAGACTCTCGGAGGCCCTTTTCTTAGGGAATGGTGTGTGGACTAGAAACACATAAGCGCCTCTCGCCCACGCTGCCTTCTCTTCGGAGGTAGCAATCAGCTCCTATCTGCAACTCCCGCAGAAATCACAACAGTTTTGTCGCATTCAACGTACAGTTTCGCTCAGCACTTAACCGTCCGTTCGGATTTCCACCTGCCATCCCGTGCACGCAGCCCTGCCTTATATTCCTTCGACGAGCAAATGACCAATAGACTTTTACCTGAAGTGTGATCCCAAACGATCGATCACTACACGGAAAAAAATGATTGGTTGTCACAATCAGAAGTTGATTGCCACAACCGAAATTCCTGGTAGCTGGGGGCGCTATCGGCTATCTGATTGTAAGAACCAAACGGCTTAGTAGTCAGAGGCTTGTTGCGAGAAGCGAAAAGTTGATTCTGAGGATCAAAAAGACGGTCGTCCGAACCATCGTTTGGTCAGTCGTGAGAACCGTCCCGAATTTTATGCTTAGTGTTGACAACTGGAAAGAATGGTCGCAATGATCAGATGGTTGGTTCCTGTGATCAGGCGGTCGGTTTGAGCAGAAAATGAGAAAAGAGTCAAAAGTATAGACGTGGTCTCCCTTTTCCGTAGCCTTATATTTATTTCCGGTCCATCTCCCTTTTTCCTGTTTACGTTGACCAATGTCGGAAGAGACCGCGCATGGAGAAACTGGATGGGCGCCGGCCGGAGTCGAACCTTGACCCTCCACTCAGCCGCCAGGAACGGAGACCACTGCGCCACAGCGGCGACAGTCGGTAGGGAGGTGGACCCGGCTACTTGGTCAACCTCGGCTGCTGAGAAGCAAGTCGATCGCGGCATATGATCAACTCAGTTGGTTCCAGCAACCGACCTTCCCTCAGCAAAGCCGACTTGGTTCCAGGAACCAGCCATGGCCTACCAAGAGAGCTGTACTTGCCCAACCAACTCACTTGTTCTTCTCAACCGACATGTCCGATGCAGGCTACCAACTTGCACTCAACAAAGCAATGCTGATGGCTACGGCCAACCCTTTTTTTCCGTGTAGGCCTGCTGAGGTGCTGTGCTGAGGTATGAAATACTCTTTGGTGCTAAAACAGACTCTGCGTGTGTTGCAGGCAACCTGCTGGTGATTATCGTGGTGACGCTGTCGCGCCGCCTGCGCTCCATCACCAACTTCTTCCTCGCCAACCTGGCCGTGGCGGATCTGTGCGTCGGGGTCTTCTGCGTCTACCAGAACCTCACCATCTACCTCGTGCAGAGGTGAGTGCGTGCAAGATGCTTGCCGTAAATTTCACTGGAAATCCAAGTGTACGAATGTCGCTCACTTGTAGATGAGCGAATAAATTCACTCACTACGTATTGCTCACCTACATGTGAGCGAATAGTCATTTGCTCACCTACAAGTGAGTGAATTTATTCGCTCATCTACAAGTGAGCGACATTCGTGCACTTGGATTTCCAGTGTTTCCATTAGATTTTTCGTTAACCTAATGCGTTCTATAGTCTGACTTATGTGTTATTTTGTAAACGTCGAGAACTGTCACCGGGTTGTCAGGATTAGCCGTGTACAACAGTCATCCAGATTGCGAAAGTGAGGGCTCTTTGCCGAGGACCATCCAAACTGAGCGATCCTGTCCGCCTATGTCTGTCTGCCTGTCGACCCATCTCTTCCCCCCACCAGTCAGCCCGCCAACCTGCTGTCTGTCTGCGTGTCTCTGTCTGACTCCGTCTCTTCACCCCTTTCTCTCCTCTCCCACAAACACTGAGCGCGGGCCGGGGCGGGGCGGGGCGGGGCGGGGCGGGGCGGGGCGGGGCGGGGCGGGGCGAGGTCGCTGTGTCCACAACATCAGTACGTGCCGATAGAGCGGGTCAACTGTTAGCAGCCGATGGATCGCAATCACGTGCGAGTGGGCCTGCTCTGCCCCTATCACCGAGGAAAGTGAAAAGTTATTGTAGCTACCGCAAGGGTCAGCTCAGGGCCAACTATAAAATCATTGTTGAGACAGCAGTTTATGGTTGTGAAGACCGAAATTCGTTGACCCTTACCATAATATTGATGTCTGAACTACTGTGACGACCCTGAGCTTACTATACGATGCTCAATCTCTCAGTTCTCTGGCTGTTGCGTCTTGTACAACATAACATTCGTTGTCTTTATGGTCGCGCGGGTGCGGGTTGGAGGAGGGGGGGGGGTGAGATGCGGTCTCACAATGTGGACACATCGTTCGGATCTGCAAAATGCTTGTGAAGAATTGTGCTTTGCATTGCAAAGAATTTTGAAGCATTGGAAGGAAGTTTACATTGCAAACAATTTTCTTCGCAGTGCTAAAAATTTTCGTAAGTTGCAAAGAACACGTTTGTATTCTTACGAGCAAATTCTTTGCACCGTTATGAACAATTTACTTTGGAAGGTTCCAAGAATTGGTTCGCAATGTAAAGAATATAGTTCGTAATGCAAATAATTTTATAACGCTCCAAAGTTCTTTGCGATGCAAAGAACCATTCTTGGCAAGCATTTTGCAGTCTGGGTAGTGGGGTGGGACGGGGGTGTGGCGTGCAGCAACCACGCGTAGACTCGCGGTCCTGCCGCCTCGCCCCGCGCCGCCGCCGGCCGTCGCTTCGCGTTAGCGCCTGCAGAGGGGAGGCTGGGCCGCCCGCTCAACACGCGTGTGCGCCGCCTGCTGCGGTGGCCTACCTACCAGGCGCTCCGCCCGCATCCCCCCCCCCCTATAAGGCGATTTTTAATGCGTTTGCTAATGTCATCAAACTGCTTTAACACCTTTAAAAGGTGTTGGGCTCCACCTATTGCTTTTAAAGTCAGCCCATCTTCTCTGACCTTTCTGTGAATTTTCCCAGCTGCTGCAGTACTCGATCTGACAGTGCGCCGTCCGGGCGGAGCGCCGGCCGCTATTCTCGTATATAGTAGCCGACAGACCCCCCTCCACCCCTTCTTCCTCCCCTCCTCTCCTGCCCCTCCTCCCTGCCCCTCCCCTGCCTGCCCCTTCCCCCCCCTCCCCTCCCTGCCCCTCCCCTCCCTGCCCCTTCCCTCCCCTCCCCCACCCACCTCCTCAGTTCAATGGCGCTGTTGTGCGCCGCACGTCCTGTTTACGATGGCCGGGTCGCCTTGAGTGGTGGTGGTGGTGAGAGAGAGAGAGAGAGAGAGAGAGAGAGAGAGAGAGAGAGAGAGAGAGAGAGAGAGAGAGAGAGAAGGTGACGAGAAGTACCGTCGAGCGGTTGCAGAGAGACGAAGGAGAAATGAGAACGGGCATGTGGGAGAAAAGAGTGAGGGAGGGGAAGGCGAGGAGAAAAATTGAGTGAGAGTGTCTGTTTTTTTTCCTTACCTCGCAAATACTGTGGGTATGCAAGAGAGTGGGGAGAGTGGGGCGCGGCGCTGAGCGCTCCCTGGACGGGGTGCGCCTCCGCTGCGCTGCGCTTATCTCGGCGCGGCGCCCGGGTAATTTGTCTGGCTATCGGCGACTGCTACTTACGAGGGCCGCGGCGGGGGCGGGGCGGGGTGGGGGCGGGGCGGGGGCGGGGCGGGGGCGGGGCGGGGCGGGGCGGGGCGGGGCGGTTATCTCTGCCCAGCGCTCCACTCGCTTCTCGTCCCGCCCCGCCCCGCCCCCGCTGACCCTCACAACCCAGTGCGCCACATGGGCTGGCCACTTGCCACAAGGGAGAGGGTACGCCACGCCCTCGCCATAGCGATGCCATGCCCCCAGTCGCGTGGGCCGTGTCGGCTCAGGGCGGGGCAGGTCAGGGCAGGGCTGTGGTTTATTCCGCTCTGATGAATTTGTCACCGTTTTATCCCAGGCTCCCTGCACGCCACGCCGGTGCAGTGGCGGATCCAGAGGCAGCCTTTGGAAGGGAGCAAAGTAGCACTTTTGCCTACTCACCAATGTTAAAAATCCCGTACCCCATTACACAGGTACTACGGTAAAATCCGTTTTGTTTGATTACGGGCCAGCCGTATCTTAAAAATACGGTGTTTTCCGTGACCAATTCCGTAGTTAAGTTTCTTCAAACTTCGAAAAAAGTCAAATTACAGGCAGTACGGTCATACGTACTACGGACGTCCCGTACCCACTATAAACGGTCCAGACCTGGTAAAAAATTAACGGGAAAACCCGTAGAAATTACCGTGGAAATTTTTGGCAGTGACAGGGGTAAAGTATAGCCTTTCGCCTACTATTTCAGGCGGCTCTGTAGGTGCCATGGGCAAAAACCCATTCCCCCCCCCCCTCCTGTATCCGCCGCCTGCGCCGGTGTGGATGTGGAGAGGACAGGGCCGGTCCAGCCCGCTAGCAGCTCCGCCCTACCCCGCCCCGCCCCGGTGGCTGATTGCGTTATTGGCGACGCACCGGGTGGAGGCAGGCGGCGGGGGGAAGTACCGCCAGTAGGGGGAGGGGACGGGCTGGCAATAAGCGGGACGGTCTGATGCCTCCAGGGAGGCAGGTGGTGGCAGACCGAACCGGTGAGACGTAAATTTTTCTGGATTAAAAAAAGTGTTACGACACTGGAAAAACAAACGTTGCGTGCGTCACACTTGCAAATGCGACCCCTGGACAGGTCGCATTATGTGGTGTGACCGTAGTTTTGGTCACGTTTGTGATGCGACCTCCTATGTGTAATGCCGTATACCCTGGAGCTTGCGTCGGATCACTTGGTGTGACGTAAATTTAGGTTGCATTACGTGGTGTGACCAAAAATGGTCACACCAATTGATGCGACGCACCACTGTAAATCAAAAGGTCAGACGTCTTGCCCTATAAGGGGTGAGACATAACAGTCTGACCGAAAAAGGGTGATACTCCAATGTATGACCGAAAAATGGTGATATTCCAATGTACGACCGAAAAAAGGTGATACGTACGATGTACGACCGATAAAAGGGTGATACACCGGTAAAGGATGATACTTATATAAGGAAATCAAGGGCCATCCCCAGTGATGTCTGATCTTTTTTCGGTCATACATTGGAGTATCACTTTTTTTGGGTCATACATTTGTGTACGACTTTTTTTCGGTGAGACTTTATGTATCACCGAAATTTGGTCAGATGTCTCACCACTTGATTTGTAGTGACGTCACGTTTGTTTTTCCAGTGGAGTCTAGTGTTTTTTTGGCGCTGCCGAGACGTCTCTCGACCGGCGGCTAAAATGTCCATGGGCGCACCGCGCGCGAGACAGCTCTCTGATTAGATCTATCTATCTATCTATCTATCTATCTATCTATCTATCTATCTATCTATCTATCTATCTGCTGTCGATACCCACTTCCGATGCGATGGACCCTCCTGATAGGTCCTCGGGCCGGGCGAGCGGAGGCGGAGCGCAGGTGTCCAGGCGGGGGTGTCCGGAATCGGCAAACCGGAAATGGAGGAGGTAGTGGTAGGGGGGTGGGGGTCACCCGCACCGCACACGGGGCGGGGCGGGGGCGGGGCGGGGGCGGGGCGATGCGGGGACAGAGGCAGGGCTCCGCCTCCACCAGGCCTGCGGCGACCGCGTGGGGTCTATTCGAGCGAGAACACGTCAGGCATCACTGTGCGGTGCCCCTCCGCCCCTCCCCTCTCCTCTCCTCTCCTCTCCTCTCCTCTCCTCTCCTCTCCTCTCCTCTCCTCTCCTCTCCTCTCCCCTCCTCTCCCCTCCTTTCCCCTCCCACCCTCTCCACGCGTTTGACAACGGCAGCAGCAGTTTGCGCAATACTGACTAATGAATCATTTCATTCGCGAGCAAAAGTTTTTAGCGGCCGCGCCCCGCCTGCGCGGAGGACGTGCTGCCCGATGTGCGCCTCGCGAAGTTGAGAGGTAATTCGGGCGGACGTGGACGTGGGCCTGGACCTCTGTGCGGCACATGTGGGGCGCCCCGCGCAGTGACGTTTCGGGCCCGGCCCGGGCTTTGATAACTCTGCTTCGGGTTAACTTTTCCTTGTGTTTCCTGCTTGCTTTGCGTTTTTTGTGAAGATGTAAAAGCAGAACGACACTGCGGAGCCAAACGGCTTCTCTTTCGCGCACCGCGCCGGTCTCCGCTGCATCTAGGTCGCGCAAGCGGCGGTGCTGGGGCGTGGTGGGGCAGGGCGTGGTGGGGCGGGGCGGGGCGGGGCGGGGCGGGCGCGTATTCCCGGCCGTGCGGAAGTGACTCGGGGCGGGGCGGGGCGGCAGCCGCGGCGTACTCGCTCCGCCCGGCACCCAGCAACCCAGCACGGCGGCGCTGACTGGGAGCCGCGGGCGGGGCGGGGCGGGGCGGGGTGGGGTAGGGCAGGGTGCGGCGGGACGGGGTGGTGCGGGGCGGGGCTGTGTCTCGGCGGGTGAGACAGACACGCCTTTGCATGAGGGGGGCAGGAGAAGGTCGGGAGGGGATGGGATAACAGACCCGTCACGTAGTGCTAGTGGGATTATTATTCGAGGCGGACGGAAGACTGTGCGCGCCGCGGCGGGGTGGGGTGGGGCGGGGCGGGGCGGGGCGGGGCGGGGCAGGGCAGGGCAATATCTTGAGGCGTCATGTATCTCGTACGTTCACCCCCGGGAGGGGTGCGCGCCGCGGTGTCGCCCCCCTCCACTGAGGGATGTGAATAGATGCAGAGGTAGCTGTGGCTGGAGGGGGTGGGGGGGGGGGGGCGAGGTTGTTTGTGTGTAGGTATTGTGTGCGGGGCGGGGTCATCCCGCCGCTCAATGGATCCCCCTTGATCCCCGCCGTTGGCCCTCCAGAAGGATGAGAGATGGAGGGCGCTGCAGGAGCGCCGCGGGGACAGGCAGGCGGCAGGGCGGGCTGGCGCTGGCAGGCGTCTCGCCGCCTTAGACACTCTGTACCAGGGTGACCCGAGGGGGCAACCACTCCCCATCCAGGTGTACACGGGATTTCTACTGATTTCACAAGATTTCTCTCAGATTTTGAGAGATTTCTCTGAGATTTCATGAGATTTCTCCCAATTTTCATGAGATTTCACAAGATTTCATGAGATTTTCATGAGATTTCATGAGATTTCTCAGTTAGATTTCCAAGGATTTCATCGAGATTTCCGAGGATTTCATCGAGATTTCCGAGGATTTCATCGAGATTTCTGAGGATTTCATCGAGATTTCTGGGGATTTCATCGAGATTTCCGCAGGTTTGTACACAGGATTTCCCGAGTGGTTGCCCCTCGGGGTGACCGCCTGCAGCTGCGCAGCTGCGCCCCCTCTGCTCCGCCAATAAGGCCTCCCTCTGCCGCGCCCCGCCCGCCTGCGAAATCAGTTACCCATCTGCTACGCCACGCCGTGCTCTGTTAGTTCCTTACAAATAATGATGTTCTTCATGTTACAAAGAATTGATTTTGTAACGTAAAAAAGGAACTCAAGCCGCCAAATTACAAACCGGATTTCTTCATCACTGTGAAAAATAGTCGTGAGGGTAAGAAAAAATTTTCCATTTTAAATGTCGTAAAGTTACGACTTCGTGTTGTATAGTGAAGAGTATTTTTTGACAGCATCTGTCGACTTAGTTTTCTTCAACGGACAAGAATTTGCTCTCGTAAATTTACGACTGCGATCGTAAATTTACGATTCCGTGTCGTAATCCAAAGTTATGAAAAAAGTTATAAATTTACAAATATTTTTCTCATAGTGATATTACAAACAATTTTAGTTTCGGAACAAAATCGTAATATTCTTTACAAACTGGAGCTGGAGCCCTTTGAGAAGAATTTGCTTGTATTACAAAGGTCCTTAACCCTTTGCTGTAGGTTACGAAGAGCACTCTTTGTAAGAGGCCCCAGTGGCCATGCGCTCGACCTCGGCCAAGACCTCGGCCAAGACCTCGGCCCCACGGCCACGGCCCGGGTCAGCGCGCCCTGTCCGGTACGGGACGGTCAAGGCCCAGCGAAGAAAGGGAGCAAATTTGGCGGGATGCCCACTTTGGCAGTCTGATCGGTGTGGCCCTGTGGTCTGAGCACACAGCAGGGCCGCAGAGCCGCGGGGGACGAGGAGAGGTGAAACAGTACAGTCTGCGCACAGCGCGCTCATTTGAGCTTTTTGCCTGAAGTGGACCGGAGTTCAGCAAGCACTCAATCTGGGCGCGCTGGGCCGGGCCGGGCCGGGCCGGGCTGGGCTAGGCCCCTCCCCTCCCAGAGGTAAACCCAATTGCAAACTTGCTCCCGGGCCGGCCGTGTTTAGCTTGCGGCCCGTCCGGCCGGTCCCCGCCCCCACCCACCCCGCTGCGCCCCCGCTGGCTGTTGCATTTGCTGCAAGTCATTATTACATCACTCCTCATCCCCCGGCGCTGAAGAAGGTGGAGTGAAAATTTGAGATCACAAAAGTGGATCAGGATAATAGTATTTCAAAATTTGCTCAGACGAGCCCAGAAGGCCCATTTGGACATATCAGAACACCTTGTAGCTCCACCAGGAGGGGTCCGTAGTTATTAGACTATAGGGGTCGGCCGAAGGGGTCTCACAAAAAACGGGCCCACTTTTGTGATCTCAGATTTTTAGTCCACCTTGGCTTGGCGTAGAGTTCGCCCGGGGGCAGGCGGGCTGCGGTGGGGATGAGCAAACACCCCCCGCCCCGCCCCGCCCCGCCCCGCCCCGCCGCGTCGGCCCGGGCCGGCCTGAGCCTTCACCTGACCCACCCCCGCGGCCTGGCGCGCCCGCCCTCTGCACCTCCACTTCAGAATAGGGTTTGGGCCAAATTCCCGTGCGCTAACAGAGGGCCGGCGGGCGGGTGCGCTCTAGGCGATGCCGGTACACTCTTAACTTTTTACTACCAAATTTCTTCGTACTACTATGAAATAGTCTTGTAGTCTACGAAGAGTTTGTGCTGTTGTAGTACTAAGCTACTACTTTAGTAAGATACTAAAATATGTCATCGTAGAAACCACTTGTTTAGTATGTTATGAAGACTGCAGAAAAAGCCCGCCCGCCCCTATTTTTATACAGTTTGTGATGGGCTTTTACTGTGAAACGGTTGTTCCGTTCTTGTTATTTTCTAGTATGATACAGGAGTCTTTTGGAATTCTACTAAACAAAACCTTAATATCTTACTAAAAAGTGGTTTTACTAAGAGGCCTTTTAGTAATTTACTACGCTATGTTTGGTAGACTGAGTTGGTTTAGTAATACTAGGAAATAGTCCAGTAATACTATGAAATCTATTAGTATTACAATGAAAAAGTTTAGTATTACTAAAGATTTTCTTGATAATATACAACAGTTTAATTGCCTTGTAATGTACTAAACTCAGCTCTTAGTAAAAAGTTTAGAGTATACCCCCCGCCCCTGTCCCGCCCCCTCAGCCTCGGGACGACCATGATGGATGCACGGACCTTGGCGGATGGAGGTCAGTCAGTGGTGGCACCTGCCATGGCGGGAGGTTGAAGGTACCCGACGTAGAAGGTGGAGCTGGCGGAACGGGGCTGACGATGGCCTGCAGACTGAGTCAAAGGGCGCTCTCCTCGCTCTGTCTCTCTCGCTCTCATGAGGCACGCCGTATAGGTGCGAGAGAGACAGAGCGAGAAGAGCGCTCTGCTGAATCAGTCTGCTGATACAGGCTGGCGGAGGGTTGAGCATGGTGGAGGTTTTGTACCTCAGACGCCGGTGGAAGGGGCGGAGGGTGAGGGCAGGGGGCGCGACTCCGGCGGCGTGCGTGCGTGCGGGCAGGGGTGGGGCGAGATGTCCCCGCCTTATGGATACGACCGTCCCATCCCCCACAGTCTGTGCCGGCCGCCCCAACCCGCCCCACCCCGCCCCGCCCCGCTCCACCCCGCCCCACCCCGCCCTCCCCCCGCCCCGCCGCGTGCCCCGTCCCGCCGAGGCTATCGCGGGGCTATCGCGCGCCATTCCCAGGCGGGCTACACCCCTCCAGCAGCAGGAGCATCACGCTCCAGGCGCGCTCAAGGTCGCAGCGAGATGATGTGGTTTTTGTGCCCGGCTGCTGCCACGGCCGCGTTGCCAGGTAGGAGCGTCGGGGGAGGAAGGGGCGGCGTTGCGTGGCGGGGCGGGGCGGGGCGGGGCGGGGCGGAGGAAGAGGATGAGTTTCTCATCCCAAGCCGAGGCACCTCGAGGAACTGAAGCTACAAACGGGCCATAAATCGCGGCTGAGATACATGTCGCAGTGTAACGAGGTGGAGCAGGGCGGTGCCAGGGCTCATCTCGCTCTTCTGTGCTCACCCCGGTCTCTCTCTCTCTCTCTCTCTCTCTCTCTCTCTCTCTTTCTCTCTCTCGAGCGCGCGCGCGTGGTGTGGCGGCGCAACGTCCCCGCGGTGACGCTCTGCCCCGCCCTCGTTCCTTCTCCCCGTCAAAAGGCTGCAATCTGGTCGCGCAGCTGCCCCGCCCCACCCCGCCCCGCCCCGCCTCCCGCCTCGCCCCGCCCCAGTGGCGCTCACGCACGAGTGCCGCTGCTCCCGGTACATTCGGTACTCAGGAGTAGAGAAGGGAGCAGCGGGCCCCACTCTGGGGAGGAGCGCAGGACGGCATATAAACGGCAAAGGGAAGTCCTGCGAGCGCCCCGCCCCGCCACCCCAACGCCGCGGGGCCGCGACTGACACTCTGACGCGCGCCTGCCGCGGACGCTTTACGACATACTGCCCCCCCCCCCCCCCCCCCGGAACCCACTGGTATCCGCAGCGACAAGTGTAAATAGGAAGGACCGGTTCGCCGGTGTGAGGTGTGGTGATGAATGGGCCACCATGACAATGGAACCCTTGGCAGTGGATGAGAGAGAGAGAGAGAGGGGGGGGGGGGGGGCGGACGGACGATAACCTGCTTAGGCCAGTAAATAATGCGTTGCGCTTCGCATGTGAATTGCGCGATTCTTCCCAGTCTTTGTGAGCAGGATTTAATATTGCTGAGGAATTTGAGCATTTTTGACACGGAGAGTTTTTCAGGCATTTTGCTTGGCGGACAAGAGTAACCTGCGAGCACAAATGAGGGTTAGTATTATCAGAGTTACTAGATAGAAAACAATGCGAATTGAGGATAAAACTACACTCAATTTAGAGAATTCTTTTTGCTCAAAAATGATGGTCGACTCTGGGCTTGCGCAAGGATCCTTTTAACCTTCCCAAATTCACGCGTTTTGCTAGGCCCTACATCAAAACAGCTACTTGACTACCCCCTCAACCTCCCTCCTCGAGGCACTTCGAAATGGCAAAATTAGCGAGTCGAGCGCCAGAAGGTGCCTGACGAATCAACGCGCCAGTTCTCGGACCCTCAAGTTTAAGGCTCTCTCCGTCTGTTAATATGTCTAGTCTGTATACTGCTAACGAGACTGCTAAGTAAGATCTGTTTGTCTGCAGTGCGAGAGATGATAGCCGCTTTTCTGCAGCGCAGAGATAAAAGATAGCTGCTTGTTCGTAGGAGGTCTTAGTGGTGGTGCACTGGGAAAACTAACTTGATTCAAGCATACACACTCTAAACTTTTTACTAAGAGCTGAGTTTAGTACATTACAAGGCAATTAAACTGTTGCATATTATCAAGAAAATCTTTAGTAATACTAAACTTTTTCATTGTAATACTAATAGATTTCATAGTATTACTGGACTATTTCCTAGTATTACTAAACCAACTCAGTCTACCAAACATAGCGTAGTAAATTACTAAAAGGCCTCTTAGTAAAACCACTTTTTAGTAAGATATTAAGGTTTTGTTTAGTAGAATTCCAAAATAATCCTGTATCATACTAGAAAATAACAAGAACGGAACAACCGTTTCACAGTAAAAGCCCATTACAAGCTGTATAAAAATAGGGGTGGGCGGGCTTTTTCTGCAGTCTTCATAACATACTAAACAAGTGGTTTCTACGATGACATATTTTAGTATCTTACTAAAGTAGTAGCTTAGTACTACAACAGCACAAACTCTTCGTAGACTACAAGACTATTTCATAGTAGTACGAAGAAATTTGGTAGTAAAAAGTTAAGAGTGCAAGTAGGCTAAAGAATTTACGCTTGAAATGAAGCATAGAGAAGAAATTCATGCATTTAGATGTAGTAACTATATTATTGTTGCGGAATACCAGCGGATGAGCCTCATTTCGCTTCATTTCAAGCGTCCTCTTAGTACGCTCGAAGAAAGAGGGTTGCACTTGGCTTTAGTTTTACCAGTGTGGTGCCGCTGATAGTGCCGCTGCTAGTGCCGCTGCTAGTGCTGCTGCTAGTGCTGCTGCTAGTGCTCTGCTGCATGAGGGCGCTCCCCCCGTCAGCTGCCAGCCTGTTTGGCGCGCCCACCACACTGTGAAAAATATCTTTGTAGATTTACGATAAATTTTGTAAATAACGATTTACGAAATATGTTGTAAATTTACGACGGGCCTTTTTTGCTCTTGAATGAATTACAAGCCGATGTGTAGTGCTTGTAATTTTACGATTTGCAGTTGTAATTTTACAACTGTATTTCGTGGAAAATGTTCCCGTAAACCTACGACTATTTTTCACAGTGCAGGATCATGCCGGGGCTGGGGCGGGCTGGGGGCTGGGGTGCCACTTCTGTCTAAGAATATAATTCTCCCCTCATTACTCCTTTCCTTCCATCCCCGCCTGCCTCGCGGCTTTTCTCTTTCCCATCCTCTTTTTCTCCCGCATCAAAGCACCCGCTTTGTTGGTTTTGTTTTGAGCCTGAATTATTTTTAATCTTCGAAGCGGAGCATACCCCCTTCTCTCCTGGAAATATGGCTAGATCATAAATGACCCGCAACGATCCTCTTCCTTGTTTGCGCGAGGTATACTCCCCCCCCCTCTCCCAACTCACCCTGTCCGCTCGCCGCGTTGAAGCGCGCCCTTCAGCCCGCCCGGCCTGGCCTGCTGTCATCTCGCGCAGCTCCCCACTGCAGGCGGGGCGGGGCGGGGCGGGGCGGGGCGGGGCGGGGCGCCGAGGGATTCACTTGTCAGCTCGCGGGGATGGAGCGGCTCTCACCTCCCTCACGCTAACCCGCACTCCTCCCCTGGGCTCCATTACTCTCACTCCAGCTCCTTGTCTGCGTTACTATTCACGTCGTCGCGGGTGGGGCCGTTTAATTAATTTCTATTATAACTTAATTAATTACTATTATTACTATCATCATAGTTTGGTGAGTGGTCTGCGTCGCGCCATGCCTGTAGTGTCTCACGTATGCACAGCAAAACAAAACAAAACAAAACAAAACAACAAAAAATCCGGAAAGCAATTTTCCGTATGCTATTTCTCGGCATATCCATGCATGTTATTGTACTTCCAGTATGCGGAAAATGTACTTTCCGGATTCAACCGGGAACTTCCCGGAAGTGCTTTTGCTGTGTGAGCTGGTCACGGTACAAAAAGTTACTTGAATGTCTTTGGGATCTTATGGAGAACACCAAGACCGGGTCTTGAAAGTCAAGAGAGACTTTTTTTTTTACCGTGGTGTCGTGGGTTATTTATCATTATCTCTGTTACTGTCGTTACGAAATCACTCGCGCGAGTTCCGAGTGAATGACCGTTAATGGTCATTATGCACCAATTAAAATTAATCTCTGAGCATCACGCTCTCTCGCTCTCTTACTCACACACACTCACATGCACACACACGCTAACACTCAGAAACACTCACTCACACACAGATGAGAGGGACGGGGCGGCGGCCCAGGCTCGGGGTTGACAGCACAGTACTTGTGCTGCTTGGTGGAGTGCGTCGGATCCAAATGTGTGCTGGAACTTGAGAGGAGGGGCAGGGGTAGGGGAGAGCAGTCGCTGAGAGAGGGTGTCAGGGCGGGGCCCTCGCCACCACCGCCGCGTCTGCACGACCCCGCCCCGCCCCGCCCCGCCCCGCCCCGCCCCGCCCACACTACTGCCAGAGCAGGGAAAAGCGTTTGCCTGGCACAGCACGCCGCGCTGGCCCTGACGCACCCGCTCTGGAAGGCTGTATGATACTCTACGACCTTGTTGGCCCGCTCCGCCCCGCCCCGCCCCGCCCGTGCTGTGCCCGCCTAACGCGCCGCCTAAACTCACCTCGCGATACTGCGACACACTGTTAAACCAAGTGTTCAACTGCTCAACACTTGTATGTGTGCAACTTACAGCCTAGCACGCGCAAGTGTGCAACTCGGCAGTTGTGCAATTGCAAGTGTTCAACTGCCCCGTGCAACACTATCCTTTTTGAACACTTGCAAGTGCACAACTGTTGAGTTAAACACTTAGAAGTGTACAGCTGGCGAGTTAAACACGTGAAATTGCGCAATTGCCGAATGCGCACTTGCACGTGCTTGGCTGTAAGTTGCACACACACAAGCGAGCAGTTGAACACTTGGTTTAAAAGTGCACTGCTAGTAAAAAATAGATAGATGCGGTGTACACAGCTGGCCGTGCCGCCGCGCCCCCTGCCTCCGCCGGTCCCACACATGAATTAATTATTTATTATGCCTAATACAGCCGCGTTCACTCCCCAGTCGCAGCCCCGCCCACCCCTTCCCACGTCGTGGGCCCGAAACCACGCAAACTCGCTCGTACGGGTGGCCGGCTTGCGCGCTGCCCTGTCCGGCCCGGCCCGGCACATCCATATGTATCGTCGGAGACCGGCGGGGCGGCCCTATCTTTGTGTGCGCGACAAACTAGTTGTAGGCGAGTCTGTCAAAGCGAGTATGGATGTAAATGTTCATAGGAAATATGTGTCGGAAATATGCTCTCCTAGTGCAAAGAGCCTGCCTACCTTGATGGCGAACGAAAGACGATATTTTTGTGGTAGTCGTAGTTAAGTCGGCAGTACATGTTCATCAGCGTACGTAGAGCTAAGCGCTTAAAGGACTCGCTGTGGCTGCTGGGGCAATAGGAGTGTCGCTCGGAGATCGGGTCGGACCGTGTCGGGGACCGCGTGGGTTCAAAGCCCCCCCGCAGCCGTGCATGTTAATATCCGAAACCACAGCCCACCTCGCGGTGGCGTCCGGTCACCCCCGGTATTTCTTTACCTATATTTTTACGGTCCCGGCCTCCTAAGGCCCTCCGGCCTGGGCGGGGGGCTCCGTTCCCCTGCTGAGGCTGAGGGCGGGGCGGGGCGGGGTGGGGCGGGGCGGGGCGGGGCGCTGCTGAAAGGACCCCGCACGACTGATGTGGGCGCACTTTACAAACGACTCAGTAAAGTGCCGCAGCCGTCATGTGTGCCCGGTGGCCGCCCCGCCCCGCCGGCCCGGGGGCCCAGCCCCGCCCCGCCCATACCATACCCCGCCGTGGCCTATCGACCGTCCCGGTCCGGCCCGGGCCCGGCAGCGCGGAATGAGACGTGCCATTTTGCCGAGTAGTCACTCCATCTCCCCCCCAGAGAGACTCCAGTTTCCCTTTTCCCCAACTACTATTCCCTCGCTCCCCCCCCTCCCCCTCCTCCCAACTACTATCGCTTCCCCACCCCGCATCGGATTATTTCCGTTGCCGATCTCCTTCCGGCTTCTCTCCTTCTTTTCCCACCAAGGGTCAAGGAGTTGTAGACCGAATATATCTTTCCCCCAAAAGGCTAAAAAAGCAAGCAAAATCTGGGCGAAATCTTACGAAACCCGCCGAAATCTTTTTCCTGATGAAATCTTGTGTACCCTAACATCCAATCAAAGTGGTTGCCCCTTGGGAGCCTCGGTCTAAGAATAACGCTGATCAGCAGTCGAAAGAAAACTGATGGAAGAAAGTTCTAGCTTATGGCTTGGAGCAGTGTCTTCCCACCACCAAAGCTGCGGTGTAGAGAGACTTACTTGACTCGTGTTGCTGATTGAGCGGTTCTGTCTGTGTCCTGTTGCAGCTGGGTGCTGGGCGACCTGGTCTGCAAGCTGTACCACTTCGTGCACAGCCTGAGCTACACGGCGTCCATCTTCATCCTGGTCGTCATCTGCACGGAGCGCTACTTCGCCATCATCCACCCCATCACCTGCAAGCAGATCCTGACCCCGCGCCGCTTGCGGGTGAGTGAGCGCGTGAGCGCGCGCGCGGCGCCTGGCGCCCGGGCCGCCCCCCGCCCCCGGAGCCACGTGGGCTGCCTACCTCTACGGGGCGCGGCGCCTGGCGCCCGGGCCGCCCCTCGCCCCCGGAGCCACGTGGGCTGCCTACCTCTACGGGGCGCGGCGCCTGGCGCCCGGGCCACCCCTCGCCCCCGGAGCCACGTGGGCTGCCTACCTCTACGGGGCGCGGCGCCTGGCGCCCGGGCCGCCCCTCGCCCTCGGAGCCACGTGGGCTGATTACCTCTACGGGGCGCGGCGCCTGGCGCCCGGGCCGCCCCTCGCCCTCGGAGCCACGTGGGCTGCCTACCTCTACGGGGCGCGGCGCCTGGCGCCCGGGCCGCCCCTCGCCCCCGGAGCCACGTGGGCTGCCTACCTCTACGGGGCGCGGCGCCTGGCGCCCGGGCCGCCCCTCGCCCTCGGAGCCACGTGGGCTGCCTACCTCTACGGGGCGCGATGCCCGCCGCCCGGGCCGCCCCCGGACGCGAAACCACGTGGGCAGCCTACCTCTACGGGGCTCGGCCGGCCTCCTTGGCGCCCGCGAGGTCCTTCCCTTTGGTTTACGGGCCAGTATACCCGCGCCGTTTAAGGGCATTTTTTCTTGCTTTACCCGCCCGTTTTTTATGATTCCCGAGCAACAACCCCCTGGGAGGAAAAAACATCGAGCTGCCTCAGCATTCCCTCATCCAGCGCGAACTGTCTTGTACTGAGGACTGTAAAGTTAGTGCCGTGCGTAAAAGCGCTCGTGCGTCGTTGGATTTAGATGCGTGCGTAAGAAACCTTTATCTGAAACAAGTCGATTCATACATTTTCCCTGCGGACGACGCGTATTGACACGTGAGGTCACAACAACATGGCCGAGCATGGTGATGGTAAAAAGCTTTGCTCTCGAGAACCAAAAGTTCTACAGAAAGTTTTAAAGATCCCATAGAAAGCTTCTTGAGTTTAGCGCTTCATGTATGGGCCTAGGACGTCTCTGAACATCGGGTGACATGCATTTAAAACTGCATTAGCACGATTGACTTTTCGAAGCCCGTGATTCATGGACACTGCTTCAAGCAGCAAACTATTTGGAGAAAAGTAATCTTTAAATATTCCTGTTTCCATAAATGTAAGGGTCGACGTGTGTCTGATTAAAGCTCAGGTAAGGGTTCTTACGCATCTATACGCGCGTACTTTACAGGCCTCTGCGGATTCTGCAGCCGCAGCCGCCCCTGTGCGTGCGCCCCCGTTCCTCCCCGCCGTGGAGCTGGGTGATGGACGCGTTTGAGATGGCCTCTAATCAGATGACGCGGTGCTCCTACCGCGGGGGGGGGGGGGGGGGCTGCTTTTGTGTCTGATTGGGTCTTGACACGACTCGGCGCCGCGAGGAGACGGCAGTGCTCCGCGCCGGGCCTGGTCGCAGAGCTCTTGCCCCTTGCCCTTTCCCAAGCGCCCGGGCGGCGCCCCGCCCCTCCGCCCTCAGCTTTTCCTCCTTCGTGCTTTCTCCCTGCCTTAAAGTTGAACTTTGCCCAAAAATTTACTCTTCTCTCGGGTTACCCGCCCCGGCAGTCTTCTCGTCGACACCCCCCCCGGAGATATCTTCACCCGGCCCCGGCTGCTGATGACCGCCGCCGACGCGCATTGCCAACCCTCCGACCCAGTCCCAACGGGTCCCTCCACTTTCCCGCCTCCTTCGGTTTCCTCACCGCATTACGGTCGAGGGCCTGAAGGCTCCGAGGAGTGCGTGGGCGCGAAGTGGGCGCAGGTCGGAGAGGTGGGCTTATCACGGGCCAGAGGTGTGTTCGGAGCGTTCCGAGAGGAATTCGGAAGAGGAGATGACGCCGCGCCGGGCTGAGGGTCGAGGAGGGGCGGGCTGGGTGCAGAGGGGGGGGGGCAACACGGGCGGGACAGGGCGGGGTGGGGGCGGGGTGGGATAGGGCTTGCCGTGGAATGCCCGCCCCGCCTCGCCCTCCTGCCGGGGCACCCGGGCCGGAGCTTGCCGCTTGCCCCTGCAGTAAGTAGGCGGCCCTTGTCGTTGCCCACCGGGGTGTCACTTTTTCCCTCTCGTTCCTGGAATACCGCTGCGTGCCGTTGGGAAGTACTACAGGGCAGGCAGGCAGGCGGGCAGGGGGCGCCTGTGCCTCCCGGAGCGGAGGGAGGAGGTCTTATCCCTGCGGGGGGCTCTGCTGCTGCTGCTGCCGCTGCTGCTGCTGCTGCTGCTGCTGCTGCTGCTGCTGCTGCTGCTGCTGCTGCTGCTGCTGCTGCTGCTGGAACTCGACCGAAGTTTGTCCCGGACCAGGCAGCAGAAGAGGGTTGGGGGTTGGACACCGTCGGGCGGGGGCCGGGACGGGGTGGCGGGCCAAGGCGAGAGGACACAGAGAGCGGCCACTGGCACTGGCCCGCCGACTCGAGAGCGGGGCGGGGCGGGGCGGGTCCGCGGCAAGTCTGTTTGTCCATGCGGGGCCGATGCATATGGCTGTGAGACTTATCTGCCCCCGGGGCAGCCTCTGCCCCCCCCCCCCCCGCCCCTCTCCGCCGCCCCACCCCCTACAGCCCCCGGGGGTATCGCCTGGCGGGCGGCTGGACGGTCTCCTCGTCATCGCCAAGGCCGGCCGCCTGGTCCACGCCGACATTGAGATGGACGCGCTGTTGTGTGGAGGGATCAGCTCACAAGCCCCTGCCCTGCCCCGCCCTACCCTGCCCGTAGGGGCGGGCGCGGGGCGGGGCAGGCCGGGCTGTCTGCTTCCGCAGCCGGCACCAGCACACCAGCCCCGGACCGGCCCGGCAGAAACCCCACGCCGCGGCCGCGGCCCCGGCCCCGGCTCGGACGCATTTCCTCCCCGTCCCCCTCCCCTTCCCGTCTTTAGTACAAAATCCAAAATTCATGACGCGGCGGTGGGGCGGGAGTGGCGCGCTCTGGTGTGGTTTGACAGCGGCGGTCAGCAGGAGCCGAAGACGAGAGTCGAGTTTCGAGGGACGCGCGGGTAAAAATGGAGAGCGAGAGCGACACCCCAAGGTCAGAGTGGTGGCAGGATCACCCTGCGCGGGTCGGCCGTCGGCTGTCGGCCGGACGGTGGCTAAGGGGCCGCCAGGGAGCCGACCTCCCGCGCATGTTTTACCCTCGCTCGGACGCCCCCGTCTTCCCCTACCCGCTCCCGGCCCGCCCCCGGCCCGCCCCCGGCCCGCCCCCAGCCCGCCCCCGGCCCGCCCCAGCCCGCCCCAGCCCGCCCCAGCCCGCCCCCGGCCCGCCCCGGCCCGCCCCCGGCCCGCCCCCGGCCCGCCCCCGGCCCGCCCCCCCGTCCCCGCCCCAGCCGCCCCGGCCCGGCCCGCCCCCGGCCCGCCCCCGGCCCGCCCCTAGCACGTCCCCGGCCCGCCCCCGGCCCGCCCCCGGCCCACCCCCCGCCCACCTTCGTCCCACCTATAGAGGTACTCCGCTGTGTCAACCCTCTGCTCCCTCCTGCACATTCCTCGCCGCCCCGCCCCACCCGTTTGCATTCCCGCCCGCCCCGCCCGCCCCGCCCGCCCCCCGCCCGCGTCTGCCGCGGGGGCGTGGGCTGCGTGGGGCTGCGGGGGCTCCATACATCGGGTGTAACGCGGCGTACAGCAGGCGCCTTCGGCAGGCGGGCGTCGAGTCGACAGCCCCGTGTGATGGGGCGTCAGCTGCAGCTGGTGCCCGCCCCGCCCCGCCCCGCCCCGCCCCGCCACGGCACCACCCGTCACCCGTGTTTACTGCTGCTGCAGGCCCCGCCCCGCCCCGCCCCGCCCCGCCCCGCTCACACGGCGCCCCGCCCTGGTCGAGGGCGTATGCACTCGCGTAATAGCCGAGTCACTCTATCTGTAATAAAGGCGTAGTAGTATGCGTAATTGGAGCGCAACAGCAGCGTAATAGCGGAAATTTTCAATTTTATACTCCTTTTTGGTTCGTTTAAGGCTGTTTTTGCCTGGTTTTGGCTGAATTTTTACAATTGTGAGGCGTAATGCAGCGCAATAGACGTAATGGTTGGGTCACAAATATTAAGAGTGAACGCCCCCTTTGGCCCTGGTGTTGCAGGTGGTGATGCTGTGCGTGTGGGTGCTGTCGGCGCTGTACTCGTCGCCCCGCTTCTTCTGGGTGCAGACCATCTCCATGCCGGTGGACCGGATCGGCAACTCGGAGACCATCTGCATCTCGCACCGCCAGAAGTACGACTCGGAGACGTTCGACCTCATCAACTTCGGGCTGCTGTACGCCGCGCCGCTCGCCGTCATGCTGCTGCTGTACACCAGGATCGCGCTCGTGCTGTGGGACGCGGGCCGCGGGCCGCCCGGCATCCACTCGTCGCACCGCCCCAGGAAGGAGGTAGGTCACTGTCACTGCACTGGAAAAACAAACGTGACGTGCGTCACGTCAACTGGTGTGACACACCACGTGATGCGACACGAGCTACTGGGTATACGGCATTACACATAAGGAGATCGCATCACAAACGTGACCAAAATTACGGTCGCACCACATGACGTGATCTCTCCAGGTCCAGGGGTCACACTTGCAAGTGTGATACATGTCACATTAGTTTTTCCGGTGTACCCTCTAGCGGCTGTTCCCCGCCGGACGGTACCCCGTCGGACTCTCGAACACGGAGAGGGAGCTGTCATGGACATGGGCATGGCTTGTATTCCATATAAACCGACCCGATCAATTTCGTTAACGAGAAATTTCTCTGCTCATGTAATAAAACTCTTTCAATTTTTGCGCAACTGCTGTTCAAGTTTCACATATAGTTCCCGCAGGATTTCATGCGATTTAAAAGAATTCACTGATTTCGGCGGGAATTTCAGTGATTTCCAAAAGATTCCCCTTGAGCTTGAACGACTAAAGCCCTGAGCCCGCTCTCTTATCTACATTCAAGCGCTTGTGGACCCCTTGATCATCTCGCGACGACTGACCGATTGCTTTCCGCGACGACTTACCGTTTGCTCCCGATGACTTACCGATCAGTTCCGCTGACTTACCGACCGATCACTTCCGATGACGAATACTTATTTCCGATCCCGTGTCGACATGCCACTCCCTCAGTCCGTCCCTAGCTGGTTGCCGAGGCTAACACGCGGCCCGGCCGCCCCGTGCCTGACCTGTCCGCAGGAGCGCAGCGGCAGCACGCCGTTCTGCCGGGGCGTCGCGCCCACCCTGCGGGTCACCTTCGACGCGGCGCGCGACAACGGCACCGCGACGCCGGTCGACGCCCGCGTGTCGATCGCGGGCGAGGACGCGGGCGTCCCGGCGCCGCTGGACGCCGACCCGTCGCCGACCAACGGCCACGGCGGCGGCGGCGGCCCGTGGAACAACAACCAGCTCCCGGCGCGCAAGGCGACGACGCGGCGCTCGCGCGGGGGCGGCGCGGGCGGCGGCGGGGGCGGCGGCATGGCGGCCACGGGGGCGGCGGGGGCGCGCTGCTACCACGTGTCCGCCAGCCAGAACATCCTCAAGGCGCGGCGCGGCGTGGTGCGCATGCTCATCGTCGTCGTGCTCACGTTCGCCGTGTGCAACCTGCCGTACCACGCGCGCAAGATGTGGCAGTACTGGTCCACCAGCTACGAGGGCGACTCGTCCTTCAGCACGCTCTTCACCCCCATCACCTTCCTGCTCACCTACTTTAACTCGGGCATCAACCCGCTGCTCTACGCCTTCCTGTCGCGGAACTTTCGCAAGGGCATGCGGGAGCTCCTTCTCTGCCCGTCCCGGGAGAAGGGGCGCCCGCTGGCCCAGCAGTCCTCGATCACCAGGAAGACGTCGGTCCGCTCCGCCACCAAGCTGTGCCCCGGCGCGGCCGTCGGCGCTGGCGGCATCGCCGCGGAGCACAGCGGTTGAGCGGCACCGCCCTTGGACAGTGTGAGCCTCCGAGCTCGAGTGGGACGGGGCGGGAGAGTACGACTGGGTGCGTGAACAAGTTTTCGTGGAACTTTAAAAATCGTGTTGTGTGTCACTATTGGCTTTATTTTTACGGTTCACCGGAAATACAAGAGTGTGAATGTCGCAAACTTGGGTTTCCAGGGTTTCTACGACATGTCTGTGGAATGTCGGTGTTATTTTTAAGTCTGGACGATATAGCTCTTACACCATACTCAGTTTCGTGTATCTCTCTTTAACCTAACATTAAAAGAAAGTGGTTGTATAATCGATGCACTGATCAGTGCTGTACTTTGTTGCGATGCCATCGATTTGTCATGGGGTTGGCGCCATGAACTGATACCGTCGTTAACCTGTGAACACGTCCATCCTCGTCGACGAGCGTGACGTGTAGACTGTGATAATGTAGCTCTTACGATGTAAAAAGTGTACATACATATATTCTTGTCATAAGCAAACGCTAAAACTAGAAAAAAAAATCGTAATGTGGAGACCGTAGGTAAATATCAGTCCGAGTCCGCTTTTGCTGGGGACAGATCGGCGGCGTCAAGGAATCGATTCACTATACACTTTCCCCCCTCCCGCGCCAAATGTGTAGGACTTCCTGGCATTGCTGCGAGACGAGACGGCTGCACTAGTGCCATTTCCGAGGACATTTGTCCCACCGACGGACTGTGATCTGAGTGTGTTTTCAGTCTAGTCACTATTACTATTTCCTTGTCGATAATAAAGCGTCAGAGAGTATTCTTTCGTATGCCACGTTTGTTCTCTCATTTTTCACCCCGCGACGTCCTTCTTATTAATGGCCGCAATTTTTATTTTTTATTGCTTTACAACAACATTTTGACCCTCGTCCTCTGTGTCATTTCCGTAACCCTCCCCTACACCGCATCTGGCGGCGGCCATCACCCCCCCCCCCCCTACCCGCACTGCGCCACGCCGCGCCACGCCCCACGCCATCGGAGCGTGAGCGTGGGCCTGAGCGTCCCAGCCGAACGACGTTCAGGAATTCGGAAAGCACCGCCATATCATGGAGGCCGCCCTGGCGCCCTGGTCTCCCCCCTACTCCTTGGCCCCTCCCTCCCCTCCCTATCCCCATGGCTTGAATGCCTCCGGCTGCGGTGGGGTGCCGAGCTGGGCCGTGTTGCCCTGCCCGGGTGGCGGGATCTGTAGTGCGATAACTACAGTCAGAGGGTTACATGGCCTTCCACCCGAGCAGAAATGGCTGCGTACAACGCATCACCAGCATCTCCCTCGTCGCCGCCCTCTTCTGCTTCGCGTCGTCTTCCAGTGCTGCCAGAAAAGTAGGCAATAAAGCGCCCAAAAACAGCGAAGTGAAGCGGGCTGCATCTGCGCCTGCCTACTAGGCAACATGCGTGCACCAGTACTAAGGTGTTGCCTAGTAGGCAGGCGCAGATGCAGCCCGCTTCACTTCGCTGTGTTTGGGCGCTTTATTGCCTACTTTTCTGGCAGCACTGTCGTCTTCCCTCCTGATCCTCGTCGTTCCCATACTCGCCCTCCTCCTCGCCTGACTACCATAGAATAAACAAATACACTGTCGTTGAACGATACGGAAAGCCACGCAACTTTCTCATACAACGATGAAATCGCATTCAACAGCTGGTTTCGTTTTTGTGCTTCTAGTTTACTTTTCACTTACGGTCCTGGTGTTCAGTGAAATGCCCTATTCTTAATAACCGTAACGTAATTGAACTGAACCTCACAAGTAAGTTCCGGGGCACTGCCGCACTACCGCGCCTGCCTACATGCCAACGACGGCGACGAGCACTCGACCAGCTTGGGGAAAGGCCCACCCCCACCTCAAGTTGCACCGAGGTGCTGCACATGACGTGCACGCCTACCACGTTTGACGTGCACCCCCACGCCGTCTCCGCGCATGCGCACTGCTCCTCACAAATTTGCACTCCGCTACCTTGATGGGTGAATCAGCTGTTGTGGCTAGGCAGCGTCGTGCCAGCACACGGCTGTATGACCTCCCAGTGAGGTCGTTTTCAGGCAATTTTCCTCACCTTTTCAATAAAAGAGAGAAACGTTGCGTCTATTTCTCTCCCCGTGTTTCAGCCGTGCGGAAGGCTACAGCGCCGCGCTCTCCTCCCACCGCGGCTGGCCGAGCTCAGAGCTCAGCGCATTACGATTTCATTCGCGATGTAATTACTGGCCTGTAACATCTTGTTTATTTTGCGCGGTGCCCGAAATTTGTTCCGCTGTAAAACGAAAGTGAAAGTGCGGAAAATACCGTAGCGCGCACGCGAATGTGTGTGTGTGTGTGAGGGAGAGTGTGTTTGCAAGTCGGGGAGGAGGAGGAGTGTACTCTGCACTCCGCGTCCTGCCGCGTAGGGGTCGTCGCCTGCCCCGGCTGGCTCCCTGCGTATAGTTCTTTGTGGCGCTCTTCTGCAAGACTATCTCATCTCTGGGTCCATTGCTCCCCGCAGGGTTACTGCCCATTCCTCTCCTCTCCGTGCACGGGGACACATGCAGCGCAGCATGCATGCATCTCTCTAGCTCGCTTCGAGGAGCTCACAACTCTACAGAATTTCGTATACCTAAAATCCGGATTTTTTTTTCATAGTTTCAAACGATTTTGATGATTTTTAACAAGGTTTCCACTGATTTCACAGATATTTCAATAGATTTATCGCGGTGAGATTCCCATTGATTTCACGTCAATTCCACAGACTTTCAACGAATTCCACTGATTTCAAACGTTGAAATGTGATTTGAGATTCACAAGATTCCCAACGAATTTCTGTAGGATTTTCAAGGATTTTTAGAAATTTTGATAAATTTTCAAAGATTTTGCAAATTTTTTTTCGTTTTTTTTTTTACAGATTTTTCAAATTTTATGTGATTTCCACGATTTTTTGGGTGATTTTTTCGGTATAGTGCACCTATCTGCCTACACTGTAAGATATCCCCCCCCCACCTCTTCTCTCTCTCGTACTCGCCTGCGTACGTTTACCCTTTCATACGCCCCCCCGCCCCCCTCCACCTCTCCCTCCCCTCTAGTGCTTTTGAGTGGCTTCTTAAAACTTTCATCCCTTTTGCTCTCTCGGCTGGCTGCCCGCTGCCGCTGCGCACTGGGCACTGGGCGTGGCGGGGCGGGGCGGGGCGGGGTGGGGCGTGGCGTGGCGGGGCGGTACGCCTGGATTGCTGCGGTAGGCTGTGAGGCTGTGCTGGACCCGTCCTGTTCCGTCCCGGCCCACCTGATTCTCTCTGCGCTGCCGCTGCCGCACCCCGGCCCAGCCGACCTTACCTCTCATGTATTTAGGATAGGTCGTGCCCCCTGGGGCGCGGTCCCGGCCCCGGCCCCGGCCCTGGCCCGGACTACCCCACGTCGCCCCCGCCTGACCCCTCTGAATTTATTCCCGGCTTGCGACAGGGAAAAAAAGGAAATAAGAACAAATTGAACGTGGCTTGACAGGCTTCTCATTCCGACAAGGCCGTCGTGGTGCCCATTTGCGCGTCGTCGATGGCAGCCAGGGACGGAATCTCGTTTGGCTCGAGACACCACTGGAAGAGAGGGGTCGTCCTTCCCTACTGCCGCACTGTAGCGAATTTTTGACCACTGCCACTTTTAACATCAAAGTGTTGCGCTCTTCCACATTTATTGCCAAAATTTAGCGTTTTAAACCGAAAAACGCCTAACACGCAAAAATATATTTCCGTCTCACCTAAGTTTTTAGTTACAGGGGAAAAAATGAGCTGCAGAGGCGCAGCTAATTTGTTTAGCACCAGCACAATCACTGGTAAAACTAAGGCGTAGTTGTACGCCTTTTTCAAGAGTACAACTACGCTTGAAGACCTTACGCCCTTCTGGAAGCATACAACTACGCTTCAAGAAAATTCCCCCATGCATTTAGATAGGAGGAAAAGAGCGCATGAGCTCTTGTACGCTTCAAGAAGGGCGTACGGACGGTACGCTTCATAAAAGGGGTACAACTACGCCTTAGTTTTACCAGTGATGTTTTTAAATGTACTGCAATATATTAGGTACACAGCTATCTGGTAGCTGATCAGCTAAATTCCACTTTGCTGTGCGGGTGTTTCTTTGAATGCGTAACAGTGTTGCGGGTTTGCCTACCCCATTCGCCCGTAAGGCGCGATGGCCCCTGCAGCGCTGGAGAGTATGCAATCCCGCAACACTGTTACGCATTCAAAGAAACACCCGGTAGGTACAGCTAATTTTTTTACATGCAGCCAATTTCTTTTTTGGCACGGGTGCTAAAATTGGCCTGCTAATTCGATTGCACAGAATTGATTTTTTTTTGCGTGAAATTTGGCATTTAAGGTAGCATTTAAGGTAGTGTTCCTTAGAGAACGACAAAATTTGGGGATTAAAAATGGCCACAGGCTTAACAGTGTGTGCTTGACAGACTGTCACTCTGGAAAACCTAGTGTGTACATGTATTCATTATTTACTGCATACTTACAGGTATTCAGTAAATAATGAATACATGGCCATGTATGCAGTATTTGCTGAATACCTTGGCATGTACACACGAAAAATCACACAGAAACTACGTGTGTACATGCCAAGGTATTCAGCAAATACTGCATACATGGCCATCCATGTACACACTATTTACTGCATACATGGCCATGTATTCATTATTTACTGAATACCTGTAAGTATGCAGTAAATACTCTGGAAACTTAAGTGTCGTACAGTACTGCAGTAAAAAGTGTAGGACCAATGATTCTGCAGTTTTTAGTGTAGGACACCCTGTGTCCTACAGTTTTTAGTGCAGGACACCCTGTGTCCGACAGTTTTTAGTGTAGGACGCCGTAGGTCAGACCCAGGTTGTCCTACACTAAAAACTGTGGGACACAGTCTGAACTAAAACTGTAGGACAGTGTCCTACACTAAAACTGCAGTACCATTAATCCTACACTTTTTACTGCAGTACTGTACGACACTTGAGTTTGCAGAGTAATGAATACATGTACACACTTGGTTTTCCAGAGCATGTGGTGACGCTGTGAGGGCCGTGGCGCTAACGGATCCGTACGCCATTTTCGACCGCTGAGCTGTTTGTTTGGGGGGTTCCTGTCCCGCGGCCCGCCCCCGCCGCGCCGTCTGACTCACAGGACACCTGATTATGTCACACCTGACATAACGTTACCTCCTGTGGGATCGTCTCCGCTCGTGTCAGCGTGTGAGTCTCCACGTCACCGCGCTAAAAAGTGTTGAGAGAGAGAGAGAGAGAGAGAGAGAGAGAGAGAGAGAGAGAGAGAGAGAGAGAGAAAATAGATTTCCTGTTTCGCGTTTTTTTGTTTGTTTGTTTTAATTATTTGGAGTAGCTCTGCAATTAGTGCTGCTGAGGCGGTGGACATAAGCCCCTCGCTGCGGTTTGCGTAGCGCTGTGGAGCAGGACGCCCCAATTAACGTTAATCACATAAAAATTACATTTCTTTCATTATTCACGAACTCGCGAGGGATGAAAGACGTTTGAGGGAGGCTACTTAAGAGACATCCGCTGACTTTCAATTTTTCGCTAGGCTCTGAGCCGCGGTCGCTTTGAACTAGGCCGGCTGCGCGGCCGCCTGCCTGGGATGCGGCGTGAAATCGGCCCAGGGCGGAGCGGGGCAGAGCGGGGCGGGGCGGGGCGGGGCGGGGCGGAGCGGGGCACGGCACGGCACGGCACGACTTGGGCGCGGCGCGATGGGGATGCGGTGTGAGTCAAAGGCTCCGGAAAGCTGTAGGCTTTGGCCTGCCATACAGAGGACCGCCAACGGATTTACTTTTTGTTGTCTTTTTAGTTACTGTAGAGAGTCTACGTCTACGTACGACGGAAATTGAACCTCGTCGTTTTTGTACACATCAGCGTAGCACTGTCCCCACACTGGAAAAACAAAGTTGCTAAGCAACGCCTTTCCTGGGGCGCTAAAATCAACTGTTAATTTTAGTGCCTTTTTGGGGCACTACATCTTAGTGCCTTTCCAAAAGGCACTAAATTTTGTTAGTGTCTTTTAAAGGTAGGACTTAGCATCTTTGTTTTTCCAGTGCAGTTACGCCTCGCGTTAATATTTTTTTTTTTTGTTAAATTTATACAGAAGCGTAGTTTCCTCACTTCGCACACGGCACGGCAGCAGAGCAGCAGCGGCGGCGGTGGCAGGTCGCGCGCGCGTCCCGTCCCGTGCGTCCTCATTACACGTAGAGCGGCGGGGCGGGGCGGGGCGGGGCGGGGCGGGGCGGGGCGGGGCGGGGCGGGGCGGGGTGAGGCGGGGCGGGGCGGCCAGTCTTCGCTTATTCACGCCCGGGGCGCTGGTCGACGGCATGGCAGCGCCCTTATTCTCCCAGACCCTCACTGTTTCTCCAGCCGCTGCGTCGTCCCTCCTGCCGCCGATGCTGATATTCATTGGAGGAGGGAAAATTCCGCCGCATTCAGCAGCGCGCGCTACTCCCTCAGCCCAGCCCAGCCCAGCGGCGCCCTGCTGATGAAAATAAAGTATTATAAAGGGCCGGCGGAAAATAAAGAGCGGAGCCGAACCCCCCTGCGCCGCCCTGCCGCCCTGCCGCCCTGCCCCCCTGCCGCCCCGCCCCCCTGCCGCCCCCCCCGCCCCGCCGCCCCGCCGCCCCCGCCGCCCTGCCCTGCGCCCCTGGCGCGGCGCGGACCAGCCGGGCGTTGAGCATGCCGCCCTCGTCGTGCAGAGTCATGCCGGGGCGGAGAGAGGCGATGACCTCCGAGTGGGCGGAGGAGGCGGAGCGCGGGCCGGGCGCGGCCCGGGCCAGACGCGCGTCAGCAGCACGGGGACTCCGGTCCGGCTCGCGGACCCGCCTCGCCCCACCCCGGCCAGATCCGGCCCGGGCGGCGGACGACCCGGATCTAATAATCGGGCTGTTGGGCGTGTCGGTGCGGTGCGGCCAGGGGGGCAGGCCGTTGCGTAATGCCGTGTAACTGAGCGTACACTCCAGTGTGAGTCGGCATCCGGACTGCGTGGCGGGGAGGGGCGGGGGGGGGGGGGCGCAGGACCGGCCGAGTGGATTCCAGCCGCCGCTGCAGCGCAGCGAAGGCAACGAGTCCCGGACCTACGGGGGGCGGGTCCGGACTGGACCGCGAGGCGCCGAGGACCCTTGGGGTAAACGACTAAGAGATCACGTCCACGACGGATTACCTCGGGTTACCTCGGGCTACCGTTGCGTCACCCCAGATCACTCTTTGGATTCTCATTTATTACCCCAGGTGACCAATTGGATCCTCATGGATTCCACCGAATTGTCCTCGGATTCCCAGATTACCCGTTGATCACATCGGATTCTCCTTTGGATTCTCCAGGATTACCCTGGATTACCATAGGATTCCCCAGGATATGACCCTGGGTTCTCCAGGACGACTCTGGATTTTCCAGGACAACCCTGGATTCTCAAGGACAACCCCGGATTCTCCAGAGGATAACCCTGGATTACCTTGTATCCTCCAGGATTATCCTCGGACTAATTATCCCGGACTCGGGCCATGTCTATCTGGTCTATCGGATTACCCGAAGTCGTTCCCCCATGGATTGGATCCCACCGCGGTGGGCGGGGCGGGGCGGGGCGGGGCGGGGCACAGCAGCTGGTTTGTTCCGATCCTGCGGTCCATCCCGCTCCTCCACACGACACTTCTCGAGGAGGAAAGAGCCTGATGGCACGCTGCATGCCCCCGCCATGGAACAGGACGGGACGGGACGGGACGACGCGTGAAGGGTAGGGGCTTTGATGGACTGCCGCCGGTCCGTGACCGACCCCCGTCCTTACACGCAGGCCCAAGGTGTCTCCGTCGGCGCGTGAACCCGAGTCCGTCCTTGGACCGTCTTGATGGGGCCGGAGTGCAAGTCGCTGCACCGCCTGGCCTGGCCTGGGCTCGGCGGCACCTGGCCCCCGAGCTCCGGCGGGTCCGCGCCCGCGCCCCTGCCTCCTGCCTTGGGGTCGTCTCTCTGTCCCTGCCGACCCCTTCCTCCAACTCAATTTGAACAAAGTGGTTTATGTGTCAAACGGCCCCAGCTGGAGCTCGGCCCGATTTGGGGGGACGCTGTGTGCTTGCCCACCTCCGCTCGCCTTCATTTCTTTTGGCGGGCGCGCTGAATCTCAGCTGTGCGGTCGGCCCCGCCGCCCCGCCCCGACCCGCCCCGCCCCGACCCGCCCCGCCCCGCCCCGCCCCGCCCCGCCCCGCCCCGCCTCGCCACGCGCTACGGTACGGCCACCAGTTGGCTCAATTGCGGTCGGGACGGGTCAAAGGTCACCGCCGGGCGGCGGGTTGCCTACTCCGCCCGCCGACATTTAAACGTTGCCAACCACACTTTTATGTTGGTCTTTGTCGGGTATAATGTAACCGCCCTGCGCAAAATAATCACCGCATGGCAGTACTCCATGCCGTACAAACTAAATTCTTACTAACATTTTTTATTTGTATGAACAAAATTGTTCATAATTAAGAATAATTATAAAAAGAACTGTTCATATATGCGTATTATAAAATGCATAAGCTCAGCACGTGCAAAAAAAAAAATTCATAAGCACGAATAAAAACAGTCCATAAGAATTAAGTGTGTGCTGTAGGCACTGTCGGCACTGTGTGCGTCGCCGCGGCCCGGTGGCAACTCTAGCAGATATGTCGTGCTCCGGTTGGCAGCACTATACGCGCGGCCACGCCCCCTCCCGGCCCGGCCCGGGGCAGCCTGCCAGCCCAGAGCCCAGCCAGGTCCAATCCAAACCTAGCCCCGCTCCCGCCGCGCACACCTCTGCGTGACTGCGACCAACAGCCTCCATACGAAAATATTTGTTCTGTCGCGAGAAATTTCCGCCGATCGTATCCGCCCCGCCCCGGCGCGGCGCGGCGTGGCATCCCTTTTTACGACTGGGGCGGGCCGGGCGGGCCGGGCACATGTCCTTGTCGGCGTCCCTCTCGGCCCGGCCCGGCCCAGGGACCCAAGGCCAGCCCCGTGCTAACCTAGCGACCGAGACAAAATAATCAGAAAAATGATTGTCCGTGATCGAAAGTGCGGCGCGGCCTCGGCGATGACAAGGTCGAGGCTCTCCCTCAACGAGGCCCTCCCCTCGGCCAAGGCCAGCAGGACGCTCATAGTCTCGATTTATTGCGTCAGTGTTGTGTGCCGCCCCTCGCTTAGAGTCCACTTTATGCGCTTTATGCCTCTGGCCTCCTGTCGGGAAGAGGCTGCTCCCCAGCTCGCCCCGCCCCGCCCCGCCCCGCCCCGCCCCGCCCCGCCCCGCCCCGCCTATCTGCTCTAAAGGGACCGCGGCGCGGCGCGGGCCGGGGCACAATGTGCCGGGGCAGTACAGCTCTAGCGGCGGCCGGGTCGGGTCGCGCGCCTCGCCCTGCCGTAAACATGTCCCAAAGTATGCCATAAGCCGCGCTGAATTACGATCGCATCACCAGTTTTTTTAGCAGACGGTACAGACGGTGTAGCTCGCCTAAAATTAAATAGGCCTAACCAGAACTGAACGTAACATAGCTAGGTTAAAAGGACTATTGTCCTTCTCACGCAGCGAGTGGTGCAGAATTATGGACCGGGGGTCAAAGCGCGAAGCGTGTCCTCCTCGACCGTGCGCCCACCAATCGGCCGGGTGCACCCTCACCCCACTACTCTGCCGCCCCAAGCCTGACACTACACCGCGGGCCGTGGCGTTCAAAATGGCTTCAACTCAATGGCTGTTCCAGCGGATGATACACGATGAACTGAACTACTTCTTTTTCTTTTTAACGATCCCGCCGCCGTGTGGGTTAGAGTCGAGGAGGAAACGACTATCAAATTCTGTGCCAGCTGGATTACTGATTACCTACGGATTACCCCCCGGATTACGTTGTTTGTTTCTCTGGGATTACCTCGGATAACCCTAGAATTACCCCGGATCACTCCTCCCGGATCACCCAAACGGCTGTCAGCCGGATTACCTCAGTCGTTTCCCCCTCGGTTCGAGTCTCTACCTGTGGTGACCCAGAAATGGCACGCTGCCGCGGGGCTGGTTCGATTTATAACACTCGATATTCCGAGTGTTTTATGCGCGCGAGGGGGTGGGGTTGGGGGGGGGGGCGCTGAAGCCTCTGGCAAACAAGTGCGGTGGGTTTGGCGATGCGCCCTCCGCCCTGCCCGACCCGGCCCCACTGTTGTCAGAAAAGTAGGCAATAAGTCGCCCAAACGCATTGGAGTAAGACGGGCTGCATCTGCGCCTGCCTACTCTAGTAGGCAACGAGTACGCACCTGAGCCTGAGCTTGGGTGCTGCCTAGTAGTCAGGCGCAGATGCAGCCTACTTTACTCCGTTGTGTTTGGGCTACTTATTGCCTACCTTTTTTTTTGGCAACACTGCCCGGCCCTATGGCAGCCACGCCACGAGGCCGGCTCGCGGCTGCCCCCCGTCCGGAGCGCCGTGCCGATCGGGACCTATTGCGCGCGGATCGTCCTGCTAGAGAGGAAAACCTTTGGCCTTTGACTCGAGCAGTCAAATCACACAGCGCGAGGGTCAGGCAGGCCAGGCCTTGTCACTACACGTCTTTCTTGTCTGACGCGGCGGGGCAGGAGGAGGACAGGGCAGGGCACGGCGGCGTGGCGCTCGCGAGGTCACCCCGCCGCGCCGGGCCGCACCGCGCCGGGCCGGGCCGCGCCGGGTCACGCCGCGTGACCCAATAAAAACCTCTACGGCCCGGCCTGGCCCGGCCGCGAGTCAATAGACGTGGAGTAAGAAGAGGGCGACGCGTTACCTCACGAGAGGCAGGTGATAACTGGCCCGGCCCGGCCCGGCCGACACGGCCGGAGCTTTTTCTCTCGTCGCACTGGCTCCGTTTATGATCTGGCCTTCTGGCCCGTATTCAAGGATGCACAGCGATGAAGACCCTGCTGCATCGGCAATAGCCCCTGCAGGCGTGCTGCGGCCCGGGCCGGCCCGTGCCGGGCCACTGGGGCGCGTTCTTGGAACTGGACGGCTTCAATTAGTTCATTTCATGCGGGTCCTCGTTACAGAGGTTTGAAGTTCGCTCCCCTCGCCGCCCCTCACCTCACCTGCGTTCGGACCATCCGTCATCCTCACGCACTCGGGGCCGGCGGGCCAGTCGCCCAGGGGGGCACACGGACAGGAGGGAATTACTCGTTGCCTAATCCCAATCAGTAGTAGTGTAGTATACACAGGCACGACAACGAGTGACCGTCCTTCCCGTGCGTACTACTTTGAGCCCTCAGGTCATGACGAGGAGTATGTGTTTCAATTTCATCACGAATCAAATGACATATAAATCGGAAAAGCCTGCGTGCGCACTGGAGATTATTCGGCGATTGGGACGGGCGTTCACGCCCCGCGCCTCGCGGGATGTTGGCCGCCGCGGCGCGGCGCGGCACCGCAGGTTCGTTATCTCCCCCGCGCCAGACGCACCGCGCGCGTTTCTCCAAGTTTGCGCCGCGGCGGCCTGCCCGGGGGGGGGGGGGGGGGCGGACCGGGGGGCGTGGCGCGGTGTGGGTGTCCGGGGCGTGGCGGGGCGGAAGTGCAGACACACGCGGGCGCGGGCGCGCGGGCGTGGAGGTGGAGGTGGTGGTAGTGGTGGTGGTAGTAGTAGTAGTAGGGGTGGGGGAAGGGGCACGGCCAGAGACTTGACTTGACTTGAGAGGACCAGCGGCGAACTGAAAGGTATACTTGAGTATCGCAACAGTGTTCCGCTGGTGGCCTATCATCAGGACCCCGCGTATAAAAACTACAGTGGTAAATCTTATTCGACGATAGCGCGAGCGCGGTTAGAATAGAGTAGTTAAGCTATGGCTGGACAAGACGAAGAAAGGAAGAAATGTTACAAAGCACGATAGCTGTTTTGTCTGGATTTGGGTACTTGACTTGAGGGAACCATGCCACAAATGACCCAAAGTTGTTCACCCTGCTTGTAATATTTCTTCCTTTCTTCTACTTGTTCAGCCATAGCTCAACTCCTCCATCCGCACTCTGCCGCGCTCTGGCCAGCAGGCCGGCGGGTGGGAGTTGCAGTGGGCCGCCCCGCCGGCTGCGCTGCGTGTTTGTCGCTCTGGTTGGCCCTGAGCAGCGCCTGATTGTAGGCCACCAGCACTAGCAACACTCTCGGGCGCCAGTTTCCTCTCTGGCCGTGGCGCGGCGCGGCGCGGCGCCTGTATGTGGGGCGTCCGACCCCCTTCCCCCGCCGCCGCCCAGCCCCACACTTACAACGCAGGCTGTTCCAAGCACTTCTCCAACACAAGGAAACACCTCCTCTCCGCAGGCCGCAGGCAGGGGCTGTAAACGGTACGGCACCATAAGTGTTTACTGTTGACCGCGCTCACTGCCTTCTAAACGCCGCCGTGGCGTGGCGCGGCGTGGCGCGGCGTGGCGGTGCAGGCCGGAGGGTGGTGTGGTGGGGGCCCGCCGCGCCTGCCGCGCCGCGCCGGCTGCAGGTGGAGGCACGGCGGTGACTGCGCGGGGCGCGGCGTGCGCGGCGAGTAGGCACGGCAGCACACGCCCCGCCCCGCCCCGCCCCGCCCCGCCCGCCCACCGCCCGCCGGAGCGCGCGCCCCGCCGCTGCTCCCTCCGCCTTGCGCTGCTGCGCTGCAGACAGCCCGGCCTGTGCCGGCTGGGCCGGCCCGGTCAGTACCTATCGAGAACCTCTTGCTGGCTGCGCCTGCCTCGCCTGCCTGCCTCGCCTCGCCTGCACGCGCGCCCTCCGCTCACGCCGCCGCGCCGCCCCGCCCGCACGCGCACGCCCGCAGCACGGCCCGCCCCGCCCCGCCCCGCCCACGCGGATGTGCCCCTCCCCGCCCCGCCCGGCCCGGCCCGCGCCCCGTCCCACTACCGGTCCTCACCGGAGCAGCCGGCCCGACCCGACCCGAGGCGACCGGTCGCCGACCTGACTGGACCGCGTGTACCGAACACGACAGTCAGTGCGCACGCGCGCGCGCTCGCGAGTGTGTGTGTGTGTGCACGTGCACTCACGTGAGTGCGTGTGTGTGTGTCGCGTCAGTGTTAGTCTCGTGAGCATGCAGCAGCAGCCAGTGCCGGCCCAGTGGTGTGGCGGCGGTCCTTCCGCTTGATCTTGTGCAGTGTGTGTGTTCGTTGTTGTTGTTGTGGTGGTGGCACGAGTGGAGAAAGGATTACCGACCGGCGGCCGAGCGACACCTGTCGGCGCACGACTGAAACAAGGTGAGTGGGTGATGCAGCACGTGGCCGGCGCGGCGCGGCGCGGCGCGGTGGGTCGGTGGGTCTCTTTCTCCTGGACGGGGCGGGGCGGGGCGGGGCGGGGCGGGGCGGGGCGGGGCACCCTGGTTCGCCTTCGAGACTCCTGCTCCAGGCGCGGTGGGTCTCGCTGCCAGGCCCTGCCCTGCCCTGCCCGCCCTGCCAGGCGGCTCGGGTTGGGTAATGGCAGGCCGGCAGGCAGGCAGGCGAGGCGACAGTGTTTTGTCTGCGGCATTTCCGAAGACGGGTCAGGCGTTTCGCCCCGCGGTATGAGAAATTAACCCTGAAGCCGCGCCTCGCCTCTGCAGGTCCCCCGTCGCTGCTGACATTTCCACGGCGGCCCGGGCGTCACCGTGGTCGTGTAGGCCACGTGTGTGTTGGTTCATTGTACGGATGAGACGTAACGGGTTTGCCTACCCGGTCCGCTGGGCGTGAGACGCCGGCATCGGCATGCATGGCGCCCAGAGAATAGGCAGACCCGCAGCATGCACTGAAAATCCAACAGTGAGCAATGCACGCTGTATATAAAGTGTGCATGGAATGCACGCTGTACATAAAGTGTGCATGACATGCTCACTGTTTTTACCGTGTGCATGGACATGCTCACTGTTTATAATGTGTGCATAGCCATGCTCACTGTACAAAATGTGAGCAATGCTCACTGTTGAAATTATTGTGAGCATGGCTATGCACACATTATAAACAGTGAGCATGTCCATGCACACGTTAAAAACAGTGAGCATGTCATGCACACTTTATGTACAGCGTGCATTCCATGCACACTTTATATACAGCGTGCATTGCTCACTGTTGGATTTTCAGTGTGACCGAGTTTGGCGGGGTTGCCTATCCTCTCACACCGCTGACACTTACGCCGCCGGGAGAATAGGCATCCAGACCTGCATTAGCGCGTACAAGCAGCGTCCGCTATCGTCCAAAAAAAGTACAAGGACAGCGCGTTTCTGCAAAAATAACAACAAAACTTTCGCTGGAACTGTCGCCCCTGCCGCAGCGCTCTGGCCTGGTCACGCCGCTGTCAACGGAACGGGCAAATATGTCATCAGTTATGTCACGCGATTATATCCAGCCGCCCCGACAAGGCCGCGTGGCGGCGCGGCGGTGAGGCGAAGAAAGCGACACGAGCCATTCGGTGTGCCCCCCACTCCGCGCCGCTTCCTCTCTCTCTCTCTCTCTCTCTCTCTCTCTCTCTCTCTCTCTCTCTCTCTCTCTCTCTCTCTCTCTCTCCTGCGCGTCATCAACGGCCCAGGCGCCTCTATTTCCCAACGCACTTTCTTTAGCCTCTAGCCTGCCAGGCGCGCGGGGCGGGGCGGGGCGGGGCGGCGGGACGGGAGCAAACGTCTCTGAAGAGCGCCGCATTTGTTTCCCCGCCGCCACCCCGCCGATCTGTTTTCCTGCCGACGTGCCGCGCGGCACTGGATGATATGTTGAAGAGTTTGGCTGGGACGTTGAGCCATTTACTTTGGCCAGGAGAGTCTTGCTGAAACAACGCTCCGCATCATTCTGCTGCGCTCTGCGCTAGTACATTTTTTTCTCTCACTGCGGTTATGCCTGCACTGGAGATCCAAGGTGCACGACGGTCGCTCACTGTCAGGTGACTTAATTTTTTCGCTCACTTGTCCATGAGTGAATGTTCATTCGTACTCAAGCACACACTCACACACGTAACGTAGTGTACGAATTGGTGTTTGGTATATCACGTACGTAAAATGTTTGAAAGATTCGCACGACAAGTGTTACGAAAAGTGCACTCACCTGCAAGTGAGCGACATTCGTAAACGAATATAAGTATACGCTATTTCCGGTGTGGTGGCCGGGAGGGAGCTACCTGGCTCGGGGCCTTCCCTCTTGCATGCTCTGGATCCGTACCTTCCTTGCCAACCCCGCCTGTCGCCGGCCGGGCCGGGCCGAGCAGGCCTAGCCAACAGGCGGTGTTTCGCAAGCGGGCGTAACCAGTGCTGTGTGTGACCACCGCTACTTTTGCTTCTCCTCCTGACCGCTCTTGACATTGCGACGGTGCTCTCCCTCCCACCACCGCCCCCGCCCCGCCCCGCCCCCTACACTTTTCTCTCTCTCTTCTCTCTCTCTCTCTCTCTCTCTCTCTCTCTCTCTCTCTAACACATGTGCCCTACCGCAAGCACACACCGGCACTCGCAAGAGACGTCATTGTCCTGAAATTTCGGAGTTTCGGAGAAAATACACCTGTAAAACCAATGTGCAATTTTGTACACTTAAACGTGCTTTTTTCTTCTTTGCACATTACATGGTGGCGATCATTTTTGCATTCTTGCGTAATGTGCGAAATTTAAACATTTGGCGCAGTTGATTGCATACGTACTAGTCTGAGTAACAGAATGCGGCATACCATGTAGTGTCGGGAGTTCATGTGCAGTTGCCTCCCAGACGTTTGCGAAGTTCGCAAAAGATTAAACACTTTGTGATGTCAAGTTATGAACGACGTCAGGAAGTGTGCGAAATTTGCACACTTGACAAGCACACCAAATGGTGCGTAACTTTCTAAATTTGTGCTACCAGTGCCAGGCGCGGTTAGTCCGGTTGACGGGAGGGTCGATGTGCCTACATACAGGGGTTTTACATACCGTTTAGCCAACCTTAGAGGTGGCATTCAGACCTGACGGGAGGGGGGGGGGGGGACTAACGCTCCTTCGCCCCCCATAAACCAGCGCCTGACAAGTGTACAGACTAGGGCGTCCAAAATCAAAACTAAAAGGTTGAATGTATAACGGTAAACGCCCGTGAATCAGTGTTTTGGGTCTGGCCCAATCTTGGGGCTATAGTGCCTTACGGCCCTCGTCCCCTGCTAGACACCCCCCCGCTAGGTGACGTACGTCGGCCTGGCCTCCCCTCCCGCCCTTGACTTGTCGCTCCCAGCACGCGACGTCGCGTTATTGATGCAACAGATGTCACGCGTGCCCGCCCCGCCCCGCCCCGCCCCGCCCCGCCCGCCCGCCCGCCGCGCCCGCCCGCCCCGCCCGCCCCGCCCCGCCCCGCCCCGCCCTTAGCCCCTCCTCCCCCCGCACGCACTTTCACCCCGCCCCGCCCTCCCGCGGAGTGGCGTGTGATGCGCCTAAGCGTAATGACCCCTCTGCCCCGCCCCGCCACGCCGACTGTCGAACAATGCCTGGGCCGGGAGGTAACGTCAATCCCAGCGCAGTGTTTGTGGTGGCGGGGCGGGGCGGGGCGGGGCGGGGCGGGGCGGGGCGGGGCGGGTCTGGCTGCCGCACCCAGCCAGTGCTGTGCTGCTGTGAGACTTGATTACACCCAAACCCCGGGACTCCGGGCCGGGGGCGGGGCGGGGCGGGGCGGGGCGGCAGAGGCGGGAGGGGCAGGGGCCGCGGTCCGGGCCCGGCCGGGGAGGAAGCACAGGGATTAGCCCTCAGGCGACTAATAGCCTTTGCGCTACAACTGGGGGGGAAAAAACAGAAAACACTACAAAAAGAAATACGTGAACAAATAAAAGGATCAGTGAACTGAGAGCGCGCGGCGTTTGAACCCGGCGTGATGAGCTGCTGCTGTTGGTATTGCGTGGCGCGGGGGACGCGCAGGCCGGGCGCGGCGTGGCGGGGCAGGGCGCGACGGGGCGGGGCGGGGCGAGGCGATGCAGTGCCCGGCCGTTCCAGTGAGGCTGTCGAAACTGCGGCAGCGCGCGGACACCACCGAAGGTGTTGAGGTTAGGGCCTCTCCTAAACACAACGTGCCACGCCGGCTCGCCGGCTGCCCGCGGTGGCCAATGGCGGTACTATAGCCGCGGACCGGGCCCATTTGGCTCACACACAGACGCGCGCACACACACACACACACGCACGCACAAGGTCCCTGCCCTCGGGGGTTGCCTAACTGAACGATATGGCCGCGTGGTCGTGCCCGTTCCAACTCGGTGACTTCTACCCCCACTCTCTGTCCCTCCCCGCCCCATCTCTCTCTCTCTCTCTCGCTCTCCCTCTCTCCCTCTCTCTCTCTCTCTCTCTCTCTCTCTCTCTCTCTCTCTCTCTCTCTCTCTCTCTCTCTCTCTCTCTCTCCCTCTCGCGACGGTTTGGTGTGCGGGGTTTGAATACTCCCGCCGTGCGCGCGCCGCTTCCATTTCGTCCGATTTCATATGGAGCTGGGTTGTGGCGCGCGCGCGCCTTGATGGCTTCCCTTTGCACAACGTTGTACGCAAATAAAATGCAAATCTTTCGAATGACCGCCCAAGGCGCCAGGGCTGTCCCGGGCGGGGCGGGGCGCCCCCCAGGGCTCAGTGTGTCTGGTCGGAGCGTGTTTGCGTGTCTGCGTGCGCGGCGGATTACTTTTTCATACGGAATGGATGAGCTCACGATCCAGCAGAAAGGGACCTTTTTCTGTCTCGCTTTTATTTTCATGAATTTTTCGGACGAGGAAATTAAGGTGAGCATGGCGCGGGCGGTGACAGCGTTGAGTTACAGGTATCTCAGGTGGTGGACCAGGGCATTTCGATGAGATGACATGCGCTGCGGAGAAAAATAACTACCGTTCCTTTTGTTTCCCGGAGCAAGGACGCCAAGCGTGTCGTCATGCTTGTTTGACATTAGAATTTTTAGCCAGCCGTATTCGTGGCCACTGTGAGAAATGTTTGTAAGAGTTACGGAAAAATTTTCCATGAGAAATGTCGTAAAGTTAACGATATCAAATTGTGAAATTAAATTTTTTTTAGGATACTTGGTATCGACTTGTGACTCTGAAACGAACACAAATAGGCTTCCGTAAATTTACGATTTCGATCATAAAGTTACAACACCGTTTGTTAATCACAAATTACGAAAAAAGTCGTAAGTTTGCAAAGATATTTTTTTACAGTGGGCATTCGTTTAGTTGCCCATGTCATGTTGAAACGTGCTAAACGTACTCCTCGGCTCATCACTCAAGTACGCGTTGCTATCGGTGTTCGCTTGCGTTGATTTGCATAGAGATTTTTGCTACGCTGTTTGCAATACTCCCCCCCCCCCTCTCTCTCTCTCTCTCTTCTCTCTGGCCGTATGTCTGACGTCAAGCGAGTCCATGTCTGAAGAAGAGATAGTGAAAGAAAAGAGAGAAAGATGCAGGGGAGAAAGAAAGAGAGAGAGAGAAACACACTGGCGCGCTATGGGTTCCTAATCCTAAGTGTTGAGGTGTTAGGGTCAAGCATGAAATAACGGGTTTCTTTGTGCCTGTGTCGCAAGCCGGGAGATTAGGCTTCTGACCCCCCGTCCGCCAGCGCGCCGCACCTTCTGGACGCAGTCTTATAATAGGCATGTGTCATTACGTTGTTAGCGATAGACACACACCACACACGTACACACACACGTACGCACTCACTCATTCACACCGCACCATTCAATCACGGTGAGGGACGCACACTACTTGCTACACCTCAGAGCCATACTTTCGCGGGGATGAGTGGCTCCTCTTTCGTCAGCAGACACGAGCAATAGCAAAACGCCACAAAGAGTTCAAAACGGGCGAGTTCCGTGTTCTGGACGAGCATCATTAGTTTCACCGGCGCGTTGCTTTGCGGTCGGTGCCGCCGGCCACGCCATTAGGCGAGAGAGAGAGAGAGAGAGAGAGAGAGAGAGAGAGAGAGAGAGTAAGAAAGAAAGATCTTTACTCACGTAATGAATAGGGTACTCTACACACTAAACCCTTATGCATGATTTTGGCATCGTTATGCACGATTTTATACAACCATAGTTATGCACAAATTTTTATGCATAACTATGCACACATTGTACATAATTATGCACAAATTTGTGCATAAGGGACGGACTTAAGCATAGTTATGCATAAAAAATTGTGCATAGTTATGGTTGCGTAAAATCCTGCAAGGCTTATGCACAACAAAGTGCATAAGGATTTAGTGTGTAGTGTGCACGCATAGCAGGAGGTAAGAGGAACAAAAACGAGGGGCGGATATGCTCGGATATGCTTCGCTCTACAGAACTACTATCAGATTCGACTTGGTTGTTAAGGTAGATGTCGAGGAGGAGTCTTCGGCCTGTGAGACGGAACGTTTGAAGAACTTAGCACAACTTGGATAAACATATAGTCGCTTTTTTTGCCTTTCGTTTTTGTTCCTCTCACCTCCTGCTATGCGTGCTCTATCGGAATGCCCTAGTGGAGAGCAAGGGTTAGCAGGAAGGTTTCAGACAAGGTTTTTTATCTTTTATACTTTGCACATTTACATTCATGTGGCCCGATTTCTCTGTAATAATAACAACAATTAATGATGATGATGATAATAATGAATTAAGATCATTGTAATTTACGGCAACTCAAATTGGACATTGAGGGTGTCGTTATCAACTTGGCTTCTCTACGGAAATAATGAATAACCGAGTAACGAGTGCGCTCTGCTGTCTATAGGAACTTTCTTTGTAATTGGTAGTCAATTAAGGAGAGCGGAAGCGAGGCATTCCACTGCTGGCTCCTCTCTAGGAAAGGTTTGAAGAGTTAGTAAGGGAGGGAGGGAGGGAGAGAGAGAGAGAGAGAGAGAGAGAGAGAGAGAGAGAGAGAGAGAGAGAGAGAGAGGAGAAGGGGGAGAGGGCTGTTCCCCTCAAGGTCCGCACACAATCGCGTGTTTCTCTCTACAAATTGCCCAAGCGGCTCTGCTTCGGAGCGGCGGCCACCACAACTCCCCGTACGCACAAAACGGCTCGAATTACCTTTACCTACGTCATCGCTAAACTCCACTTCGAGACGCGTCTTGTCGTAAGGCCTTGTCCTCATTTTTATATCATACGAACCGCGTCTTTGATCTATGGTATTCCTTATCTCAGGGAGGGTTGCCTGCTCCTGCTCGCGCGCGCTCGCCCTCGACTGCCGGATGTATGAGTGGGGGCATGAGAGAAGGGCGCCCTGGAGTCCAAACTTCGTACGCCTGGAACCCCGTCCGGCCGACTGGGAAACACCTTAACGCCACCCTCTCTTAGCGCCGCACTCCAATACGTGAGGCATCACAGCATTCGGGCATGTTTGCTGTGTCCCGGCATACCATTGCGAGAAGTGTCCGGCCGAGGACCAGGCGCGTTATAAGAGGGGGGCGATCACCTTCTAGTAACCGCCTGAAAGGCAGTCAGCTTGATGTACAAAACCACTTTATGTTGGCAACCCAGAAGCACCGCTCTCCCCTATCTACAAGACCTTATACCGTGCCTGCCGCGGAAAGCCGAGCGCTTCTAGCGAGGTAACCTGCCCAGAGGCACGGCGGCGGGATCTGCGACATGACTCCGGTGGCGGGCGGCCGCGTGGAGCGCTAGTGTTGCTTCCTAGCTCCTCCAAAACAGCCACTATAGTGTTTGAACAAGCCGTCAAACGGAAGTCATCTTCAAATGAGTGGGCGGACAGGACCCTATCCTGCGGCTTGAGACTTATAAGACTGAGCTTGAGAGTGGTCGGGGGAACTTAGCCTCACAAGGACCCAGTATTATGCCTGAGGGTGGCAGTCTCATGAATCAGGACGGAATTCTCAAGTCTGGACCTGAGACATGTATATCCTGTATATCAGTCTCAGCCCGGAAGTGGCCCATGCCCTCCAAGCCCTTCAAATATCTTTCTGTAGGCCGGCGGGCTGGGCCGGGCGACCCCTGTAGCGGGGGCGAGGCCCCGACGGTCCTCTGGTCAGCGCGCTGCTCGCCGGCCGACTAACCTGTCCCTCCGGGCTCCCCGCAACTCCCCCTCCACATCCCCGGACAAACTCGCGGGCCTTCGCGCGAGCAATCAGGTTGTGAATGGGAGGTCCCCCCCCCCCCCCTGACCCCCCGCCCCTCAATCAACGCTACGCTACGCGAATAACTTTGCGCGCGCGCGAGTTTCTCATACTGGGGCTCGGCCGCGCGCGGGGCGGGGCGCCAGGCGCCAGCTGGGGAAATGAATAAATCGCGGTGGTTCAGCCCGCCCCGCGGCTGCAATATAAGGGTAGGGGTGGGTGACTAGAAACAGCTGCGGCGATGCCAATTACGAGGATATTAAACGTAAAGTGAAACGTTACAGTTTTGACAGCCATGGCAGCGAGACGGCGTAGAATATTTTAAATTCTTTCATACTTAAATTAAAAAGGATTAAAGATTAATTAAAGAGAGGAGAGCGAACGGAGGAACGACCTCTCCTCTCCGGGCTTATCGCGACACCACCGCGCCATAGCCCGATATTTTTCCAGATCATCGAATCAGCGCTGGAGACGCATTTGATGATGGAAGTTATTAATTGTGTAACTAAAGTATTACTATGCTTTCAAATGTACGTTAACTTATTCGTTAATTATCAAGGTAGGGTGCGGGTGATGGCTACACACTAGATGGGAAGGGACAATTTTGTATCCCGCCTAGTTGTATCTTACACTTCTTACTGTGAGGAAGGCTCGACGCGTCCTACACTCTTTTGGTGTGAGGCCAAGTGTGTCTCACATGCAGAAACGCGGGACTGTCTGACATTGTGTGAAGGTGTAGGACCATTTGGTTCTTACACTAAAAAGTGTAGAGCTCTAATAAATAATCAATTTCAACTCCAATCAAAAGAAAACCGACTATAATCAATATGCTTTTCGACTCGGAACAAGTTTTTAAACCAATAAGGCTACTGTTTTTGGAGAGGTCAGAGGTAACGTACAGCATTTATTATACCACTTGATAAAAGAGCGCTATCGTGAAGGAAATGACTCTTTTAAGAGCCTCAATTTTCCAGGATAACTTATTCTCGGCAAGTCTTTGTTTTTAAGTGTACCTGCAGACCAACCGCTCTGCGCATTCTAATTACGCTCCGAATGGACGCCAATCGATTATTATTCCCCCCGTTTGCTTAAATCCGATCTCGGAATAAAAGGGGGAGCGCGAGACGTCGTGAGGAGGGAGGGGAGTGGTAGGAGAGCGAGAGAGAGCGAGAGAGAGAGAGAGAGAGAGAGAGAGAGAGAGAGAGCGAGAGAGAGAGAGAGAGAGAGAGAGAGAGAGAGAGAGAGAGAGAGAGAGAGAGAGAGAGAGAGAGACAGAAAATTGAATTTGAATTGAATTTATTAAGGTCTCTTCATGCTTTCGTACAAAGGGCATTATCCCCGGGTACCTGAGACTGAAACCGCTCCCTCAAAGTCACATATTACATAAAGATCGAAAAATTAATGGGGGAGAGAGAGAGAGAGAAGAGAAAGAAAACCCTCTCGTGAAATGGGGAGAAAGAGGAGGGGAATAAAGAGGGAAAGGCGGGTGTCGCGCAGGGGCCATGTGCGCTTGCTCTCATTTTCCTCTGGCTGACGCATAGGCGAGGCGGCGCGGTGGGGGGGGGGGGGCGAGGACGCGAGGTCTTAAGATAGAGCCCCGTTTGCGATTCGGAAGGAAGCTGCCCTTGGGTGGGAGCCGCTCTCGCCTCACCGCCTGCTAATGACAGAGCTCGGCCGCACGCTTTTACAGCCTCTCCCGCCCCCTCCTCTCCTCCTCTCCCCTGAATGACTGAATGAATAAATGGTGGCGAATATGTGGGTCACATGATTTAATCGTGCTTCTGCTGCTGTCGAACGCCGCCGTACCGGAATGTGCTGATTGCCCGCCCACAGCCTTGAGACGGCCAGGCGGGCCGGCGCTACTAGAGGCAGAGCTCTGCAGCTCTGCTCCGCTCTGGCCAGGTGTCCGCGCAGCCACTGCCCCCGCGGAGCGGGGCGGGGCGGGGCGGGGTGGGGCGGGGCAGGGCGCGGCGGGGCGGGGGCACATTGTTATCTTGGCGAGAACCACTACAGCATGGCATGAACGTGCAGGATGTTATGCGCCTATTATGATACTGACCTACCCCGGCTGGCCCTGCCCCGCCCCGCCCCGCCCCGCCCCGCCCCGCCACGCGCCGCGGCCGGCGGCGCCCGGCCCGGCCCGGCCATGGCTGGCCGCAGCTGGCCGGGCACTGCTGCCTTTCTTTCTGGCCGCCAGCCCGGGCCGGGCCGGCCGCGGGGCGGCTGGCCAGCGGACCGAACGGGTTGCGTGGCCGCGCTGGTGCACACCGGCCCAGCTGGAGCCGGGCGGACCGAGCTGGCGGCCAGCCGCCCGAGCCCGCCGCGGCCATGCGACTGACCGCGATGCGAGCGAGGATATTCAGTACAAGGTCAGCAGGGGAAGCAGCAAGAAGGAGAAATTTATATGGCGCTGTCACTTTCGTTATTTTATTTTCGGTGACAGGTATGACACGCCGACCCGCGGGTGCGACGGGCCGTCCAGGAGGAGTGACAGGGGGCGGGGCGGGGCGAGGGTGTGGACGGGGCGGCGGTGGGGCCTCCGACCACGACCGGTTAAAATCCGAGCGGTAATTGACGTTTTGATGACCGCGCTGGATCTCGGCGCCGCGCCTGCTGGCTGTGCTGTGCCGTGCGTGCCCTCACGGCAACGCCTTGGCCTCCCCTCAAAGGACCAACAATCTTTTCTTTTGGCCGCTCGGCTCGGCTCGGCCTCGGCCGCTGGGGATCATACTGCGAAAGAGAAAAAGAGATTACGCTCTGGCCCGGCCGCTACACGCCGGCGACAGGTGCGCGGCGCGGCTGAGCTGAGCCTGACGCCGAGGTCAGGGCTGCGAGACCCGCGGCTCGGCCCGGCCGGCCTCACACCAATGGGAATGTGAATGCTGCGATACACACTAAACCCTTACACTGTTAAACCAAGTGTGCAACTGTTCAACACTTGAATGTGTGCAACTTCCAGTCTTACACGTCCAAGTGTACAACTCGGTATTTGTGCAATTCCAAGTGTCAAACTTGCCAGTTGTGCACTTGTAAGTGTTTAACTCGACATTTGTGCACTTGCATGTGTTCAACTTCCCCGTGCAACATTTCCCTTGTTGAACACTTGCAAGTGTACAACTGTCGAGTTAAACACTTACAAGTGTACGACTGGCGAGTTTGACACTTCCAATTGCACAAATACCGAGTTGCGCACTTGCACCTGTTATACTGGAAGTTGCACACTTATAACTGTTGAACAGTTGAACACTTGGTTTCACAGTGTATGCACGAGTTTTGCATCGATATGCCTAATTTTAAGGAACCATAGTTTTGTACATAATTATGCCCACATTTGTACATAAGGGACGGAGCTAAGCATAGTTATGCTGAATTTTAAGGAACCATAGTTATGGTTGCTTAAAATTATGCCCACATTATGCTCAACATAAGCACAAGGGTTTAGCTAAGCCACAGTTGTGCAGATAAAAATGTGCGTAGTTATGGTTGTTAATTTTCATAGCAAAACATTTCGTTTTGAAACAAGTGTCTTGTAACATTACAAGTTATTTGCTTTAGAAAACACAAAATTAATTGGGTTTTTAAACATTTCTGTCCTTTTTTGTTTTGACGAATATTACATTGTCACGCTTTACGAAAAAGAGTTGTAGTATTACAAACAGGCTTGTTTCAAAACGAAATGATTTGCTAGGAAAAATAACAAGATTTTCCTTGTTCAGTTACAACACAGAGCTACTTGGTCGTTGCTATTGTGGACCCGAGTGTGGACCAAACAAAGCAATCCGAAAAACGTTTTGTGGGGAAATTTCCCCAAATTAAATTAATTTATGAAAACAATTCTTTCGTTTTCAAACAGGAGTCTCATCACACAGAATGTCATCAGGTGACAAACTTTTGTAGTAGTGCACGCCAGGGCGGCCCGGGCCCGGCCCGCTGACATGTGCACAGCTTTACATTTCTATCAGCGGCTCAGCTCAGCGCCGTTGGCTCTGTACCCGTCCTCTAACGGCGGCAGGTTATGCTCCGGGCCCGGCCCGCTGACATGTGCACAGCTTTACATTTCTATCAGCGGCTCAGCTCAGCGCCGTTGGCTCTGTACCCGTCCTCTAACGGCGGCAGGTTATGCTCCGCGGCCCGTTAGCGGCCGGGGCGCGGCGCGATGACGAGCTGCTCTGGAAACTCAAACAGAAGGAGGGAAATTTGCCTTTGAGCCAAACAACTTGGCCAAATCACTTTGTGAGTCACGGCGTGTGGCGGAGCGGGGCGGGGCGGGGCGGGGCGGGGCGGGGCGGGGCGGGGGAGGGCGGGGCGGGGCGGGGCGGGGCGGGGCGGTGATAGCGGGGCGTCGCTCTCGTAATTACAGCCGGTTGGCCAGGGAGTTGGAAGGGGTGGGGCTGAGGCCTTTAAAGGCGTGTTTATTGTATGAATCTGCCCGGCGGCGGTGTTTAAAATCTTTTGTCACTTTCGTCTAGACGCGCGAGCCAAGTCACTCGTTTAATTGATTCTTTTTCTCAGTGTAGGTTTTAAAAATATATCTTACTCATTGGTTTCAAACAATGCGTTACACAGCTTAGATGGAATCTTCAATCGGACCCCTGAACAGCCGGGCTCTCCGAAGACCGACCCTGTAGGGTGTGAAGCGTGCGGTATCAACTCCTGCCTTCCAGGCAAACACTACCCTCAGGAGAGTCTACATTGCCTAGGAGGCAGGCGTTGATACCGCCCGCTTCACACAGGTGTATCGTGGGCAATTTTTGCCTCCTTACCTGATAACAGTGGGGCTGGCTCTGGCGGGCGCACGCGCCGCCGCCACTGCCTATACGGAAGCCTTATCGATGTCGAAGGGTCCCTGTGCATCGCCCTTCTTGTTCGCGGAGTAATATAGTCAAACAGTACACCCCCTCAGCCGTCATCAATAACCACCAGGGTGGCGGTGACGCCCGCCCCGCCGCGGCTGAATAGCAGCGCCCCGCCCCGCCCCGCCCCGCCCAGCCAGGCAGGCTTCACTTTGCCGACATCTCGTTTCGCCTTGGAAACTTTCCCTATTCGATGTCGTTATGAACGGCCTGCCTACTGCGTAGTGTTCCGTAAAAACGGTCGTGAATAAGTCATCGTTTCTTGCCTCCTCTTCCTCCTTCGTCTGCGCCTCACCTGACACGTCGCTCGGGAATGAATGGTGTACACTGTCAGTTACCATATAGAATATTTAAAAAATAAAAATAATAATAATAATAATAATAATAATAATAATAATAATAATAATAATAATAATAATAATAATAATGAGGCAATTTACTTTTTTACATTAAGTGTAGTAGCGGGTAGTATCCTGGAAAGTACTTCACAACAATAAATCGATTGGAGTGTGGTTGTTCAGTATTGCGGTGAGACTCCACTGTAAAGAAAAACAACAGTATAGTCAAAACCGTAAACAGGAAAAACCGTCAATGAACGTACTCACTCACGGAAAAACGGAGGGGAGGGGGAATTAACGTAAATTCAGCCTCACGCACCCTACAATTTACCATAAAATTTTACGGTTCATTGTCGAGAAATAACGGTTTGCTAAGACTGTATATTTTCATTTATTATAATGTCGGTCAGAAAATTGGTTCATTGCGATTAAATTTCCGCGGCTGAACGTAACCGAAGCCTACAGACGGTCTGGTCCTACGGCGGCGTAAAGTAATGAAGTAACATAACATCTCAGTCGGCACGCGACCGAGTAGTCCCTCAGCCTACCGCGGAGCGCCTCGCTTCGGAAGTGATACGTCCCCCCCCCTCCCCTCTCCGCCCGCTCCCTGCTGCTGCCACTTTCACTGTGGAACGGCAGCTCGAAGGGGGCATGGGAGGGGGAATTCCCCTCTCCCCCCACCTCCCCCCTTTCCCCTCGAATCACGTCAGGATCGGAACGGCCTTGCGGTGGAGGGGGGAAGGGGGATAGGAGGCGATCTGTGCCCGTCGTGCGGACCGCGCCGGCCTCTGCGCGTCTCCAACACCCCCCGAGAAGTTGCCCCGCTTGTTGTGACTGATAGAAAATTAGGTGATGCACCAGAATGCATAAGAAAAAGATTTTTTTTTTTTCATATGTCAGTGGCACGTGTGGTATACGACGTGTGCAGGCGTTCCGCTCGCCGGGTAACCAGATAGGTAAATGTTATCCTAAGGTTTTAGCGGTTATACACGACCTGACGTGTCTGCCTTGGCACGTGTCTGGGGCGCCCGGCCCGGTCCGCGGCCCGACCAGTGGCGCCTCGCGGCCGCCGTCTGGTTACGCCCCGTTACGTCCCGCCACGCCGCGCCCCGCCACGCCCCGCCACGCCCCGCCACGCATCCCCCCCGCCCCCCTGCCTCACCTCACTCCGGTGTGCCTGCTACGGCTAGTAATCCCCCTTTCGTTCGTACTCTAGATTCTGTACAGAAGCCATAGCCGTAACTTTGCCGTATCGAGCAAAGCGACTCGGATGGCGAAATGAAACTGCCAATGGTTCGTCGAATGCTCAGGGCGGGGCGGGGTGGGGTGGGGTGGGGCGGGTCTGCGCCGCGCGCCCTCCCGTACAACGGTGAGGAGGGCGGTATTTAACGTAGTTGTACTTTACATTGGAAATTTTCAAATTTGCGTTGTTAATATATGCTAGTTGTTTTACAACTAGCAGAGTTTAAACTCGACAGAACTAGTTTCTTGTTTGCTGACTATTTGTTAATTGCACAGGCAGTGCGTGTCCGGCATTTTACTGTTAATAAAAAGTGCGCCGCGCCGCCCCGGTCGTACTTTTGTTTTCACTTATATTTTACGCAGTAATGCTCTTAGGGTGGCAGGATTATTCAATTTCTCGTTGTCTGCCGCCGACCCGTACCGGCGGAAACGGGTTACAGAGCAGCACGCGGGTGCGGTGTGCGCGGTTAATTCAGCAGTGCGAGGTACAGCCGCGGGGGCGAGGTACACGCAGGTACCCGTACCCGTAGGTACCTGTACGCAAAGGTCCGTAGCTTATCAAAAATGTTATGTTCACAGTTACAATAAAAGATAAAACATTTAACTTTTAACAGTCACTCACCAGTGTAAGTTTAACTGAAGTTTACCAACAAGTTTACCAACAAATATATCTGTTAAATTTGAATGTGAAATGTTACAGAACCTCAATTTCCTGTGTGTAATAGGCGGCCTGCCCAGATCAAATCTAGAAACTTAAATATTTATGTCCTATTGCTGCTTTTGTTTTGTTAGTAACAAAACTTAAAATAGTAACAAAATTACTTGTTTCTTAATAATATTTGTTATGTTAAAAGGTATTTTAAGTTACGCCCCCCTGCCTGTTCGTACCTGTACGTACCCGTAGGTACACTGTTAAAAATACCGTAGGGCGTTACGGTACGCCTACGGTGCGTACCGTTATTTTCGTGTACGGGTCAGACCGTAACGTATCCTTACTGTGCGGACTGTACCTCATTGCGTATGGAATGTTCTCCATTGAACTTCCCCAACATATTTGCAGGCTACGGAGCGTACCGTAAGATTCAGACCGTAGTCAAAAATTACGGTTCAGGACCAGGTAACAAATTAACGGTGCGTACCGTAGGCATTTACCGTGGTAGTTTTCAACAGTGTACCCGCCTGCCTCTTAAACATGCAGACCAGCGTGACCCGTCAGACCACCGTCGCGACGCATGCATGAGGCAGGAGTTGCAGGGGCGTAATAGACGAATAATGTAAGGAAGAGTTTTGCTAAAGGTTATGCAGATGGAAATTATTACGAGAAACAAAATTGTTGGGATTAAGACGTGCCAATTGCTTCGCTCTCCCCTCCCCTCTAAGGGTGCTGTCGTTCCGTCGCTCCGTGACGGGCACGTTCAGATTTCGTTTTGCAGGCAGGCGAGGCCTAAAGGCCCCCGGCTGGCTGGGCAAACAAAGTCGCACACATTTATTAATAGGCGGAGCCGCGCGGGCGCGGGTCGCCCCGGGGCCGCGGTCCAATCCCATTAGCGTTAGGGCGGCCCAGAGTGTCGGCGTTACGTAACGCGTGCGCGGTCGCGCGGCGGGGCGGGGCGGGGCGGGGGCGCCGGCCGGACCGGATGAGAAGAGATGACTCCGGGACCAGAGTGTTACCACAGAAACGACGAAAAAAATATCAACACAGCGGAAGGTGATATGAGCTGGTTGCATCTCTGCTGCGCCCGTGCAATAGGCAATATCGCTGCCGGGGAGCCAATGCGAGGCCCTCCTCTCCTGCCTACAAATAAGCCTCTCATCCCCGCCAAACCTATTATCTGTATTTGAATTTCGTTAATATATTAATATTTAAATTTAGATTTATATCTAAAATAACAAACATTTTCTTACCAGATTTTTTTTTTCTTTTTTGAAATTTTGTCTGCTAATTGTGTTTGTAAAATCTTAAATCTTGTGTAATCCTTGTACTACCTGATTATTCCGTGTACGTTGCGGTGGCCCCCTCGCCCCTCCCCTCGTGCTCCTTAAATAGGAGGCAGCCGCTTTGAGCCCAAAAGGCAAATAAGGGACCTCCTGAAGGCGGGGCTTTAAGGAGACTCGGTGCAAGGGGGAAGGGCGGGCGCGCCGCGGCGGGGGGCGGGGCGGAGCGGCGTGTGCAGGACACCGCAGGAGGAGGCCCGGACCCGACCCGACCTGCAGCGGACCTTGGCCGCCCTGCCCCGCCCCGCCCCGCCCGGCCCCGCCCCGCCCCGCCCCGCCCCGCCCCGCCCCGCTTTGCTCGTCTGATTGCCCCCCAGGAAAGCCCCTCACCGATGTGGCCTGGCCAGACCAGTCGTTCTTTCGGTCTGCCTTCGGACGCCTCTCTGCCTCTCACATGAACGTGTTGTTATATAGTACAAGGGCGGTCATGTACTGGTGTGCGAGTTTGGGCCGTGTCCAACCGCGCGCCGGGTGTACCATGAGACACGTAACAGTTTGCAGGGTTGCCTACCTACCTGCTCTCGCCTCAGTGTTGCCAGATAAGTAAGTAGGCGAAAATTGCCCCCGATACACCTGTGCCAAACGGGCGGTATCAACGCCTGCCTACCAGGCAAACTCTCTTTACCGGGGAGTTTACTTTGCCTAGAAGGCAGGCGTTGGTACCACCCGCTTCACAAATATGTGCATCGGGGGCAATTTTTGCCAACTTATCTGGCGACACTGTCTCGCCCTACGCACTGCAGACCCGTACACCTGTCAAGTGTTTTTTATTACAAGGTGTACAGCAGAGAGCGTCGTTTGGGCCTCGGCCAACGAAGCGCCTGCCGAGTCGAGCATAGGCAACCCGCTGCACCGCGGTGTCCACCGAGGTGTCTACCCCTCTCGCTGGCTGTGACGGCCCGGTACGAGGGGGTATGCACTCTCAAAACCTGTGACCCGTCTACTACGTCTATTACGCTCTATAACGCCTTGAAAAATATCTGGATTCAGTTTAAAACAGTCCAGAAATAGGTCAATTTCGGAGAATTTCGGCTATTACGCCACTTTTACGCATATTATTACGCGTGCTATTACGGACAGAGTGACCCGACTATTACGCGAGTGCATACCCCGGTAGTTCGCACCACTTGTTTCGCTGTCGCCTGTCGTGTGAGGGGCTATATGAGCTCCGTAATGAAGCGCTAACCGCTGCAGCTCAACTCCACGCCCCGCCCCGCCCCGCCCCGCCCCGCCCCGCCCCGCCCCGCCCCGCCCCGCCCCGCCATACTCCGCCGCTCCACTGCATGTGGGATCGATTCATCCTGCGCCGCGCTCCGCCACGCCGCCGGATGTAAAGCGTCGTGACGCCAACTCGCTATAAATTTGTGAGCATCGCTAGTGTGTGTGTGTGTGTGTGTGTGTGTGTGTGTGTGTGTGTGTGTGTGTGTGTGTGTGTGTGTATGCGCGCGCGTGTGTGAGTGAGGGTGGCGAAATATGGTCCCGCTGTCTCTGGCGACATTGAATGCCGGCCGGGAGTCCCAATCCCCTCCAGCAGCCGCTCCAGCAGCCGCTCCAGCAGCCGCTCCCGCGCTAGGCACGCGACGGCTGGAGGATGAATAATGTTGGCAAAAGCAGGCCGAGTCCCCCTAATGTGATACCCAGCCCAAGCCCTGTGGGGGTAGAAAAAAGAAGAGAGACTCGTCTGTCCATTCGTCTTGTTGGAGTGCTGCTTGTGTCGCTTATGTTGCGGCCACGCTGCAAAACCAGCACGAGTCTACACATCCTGTCATCACCGGACCTCCCCCCCCCCTCCTCCTCATCCTCCTTCTCCTTCTCCAGGTGTGTGTGTAAGTGAGCGTGAGGCAACCGAAGCGCCACCGTCTTCTTGGAATTTGACTAGACTACATTTACACTATTCTCTCTCTCTCTCTCTCTCTCTCTCTCTCTCTCTCTCTCTCTCTCTCTCTCTCTCTCTCCGAGCGGAGAAGTGAACGATAAAAATATTTTAAAAATAATCACTCTAACGGGCTATGGAGTATATTGTGCATAGCTACGTACAACTGTGCACATACGTGACTTACGTACAATATTCTTACATAATTACGTACAATATCATGATTTTGTACATAATTTACGCATAATTTTGTACGCAATTATGTACAAAATTGTACGTAAGTTATGTATGTGCACAGTTGTACGTAGTTATGCACAAAATACTACATAGCCCGTTAGTGTGGTGACACATTAACCCAGGCTAAGATTACCATGCGGGTTGCCATGGCCATCTGATGGCCATGGACACTCATGGCCACTCATGGTCACTGCCCATGGTGAGAATGGCCATTGTAAATTGCTCATGGTTATCAGTGACCATGGGCATTCTGGCCCATGGGTGTATTTTTACTATGGGTGTACTGGCCCATGGGTGCACTGACCCATGGGCATAGTGGCGGCCATGGTATAATCTGTTAAACGTTGCAAAGTTTAAGTTTCCTTTAAGTTAAATTTAATGTAAGTAATAGTAATAGGGTATTATTATGGGGTGTCTTGACCGAGGCGGATCCAAATCTGGTGTCAGTTTTGTCCTAGCTCAAGCCGTTTTCAAGATGCCAGAAAAAATATTACGGATTTCAATTATTTTAAAATGGGCCTACTAAAATACTTCCAAGAAGCTGCCTACCAAATTTCAGGTTGAAATTCCAATATTTGTAGATTTTATAAAGTGTAGAAATTACATGGCCATCAATGGCCAAACATGGCCATGGCTATGTTTACCATGGCCAATGAGGTGTCCATGGCAAATGTCGTTGTGGCCACGTTGCCTATGGCCACATAGTGTCGCCCATGGGCACTGGGTGGCCATGGGCAACATGGCCATGGCCACTTAGCTTCCGCCCATGGGCATGGAGAGGCCATGGGGCACGATGCCCATGGTCTCAGCGATAGCTATGGTAAATGGGATGATGGCCATAGTAAAGTACCTCGTGGCCATGGCCACCATGGTAATCTTAGCCTGGGAAGTATAGAAAAACACAGTGCCATTTAACGTGAACACTCTTTGACATAGTAGGTATGGCATTACACCGCGTTACACAGTCGCATTTTCAATCCCATGGCGTAAGAGTTGGAATCATAAAACTGAAAATGTTCAAAGTGCCTGTCATATTCTTGATAAAAGTACATTCCATCAGCACTATAACACTTCTGGGACGTTTTGCAAAAATAGTACGATTTTCTGAAAAGTAGGGATTCTGGACGGACCCCCTTCTTCCGCTTCACAGCACACTTAAGATGGATGCAAATTTGCGTAGGAGCAGCAGGGAGCCGGGCTGGGGACGGAGCGCCGCGCGCCGCGCGGGTGAAGGGGGAAAACGTAAAAGACTCAGGTGCTTATTACGATCGTAAAAGGACGGATTTTATTTGGCTGGAGTTTGAGCTGCCCGCCCAGCCCGCCTGGAGAGACTTCACTCTGGGCAGGAGCTGCTGGGTTTGGTTTAACGGACCCAGGCGCGTTGTAAGGGAGGTGGGGGAGGCGATCGCCCCTTCCCCCCATCGATCGCTAGTAAACCGCCTTGAGCTACGAAACCCCTCTATTTAGGCAACCCAAACCCAGAAGGCAACCCTTCTCCCCTAATCTACAAGACCTAAGGAGAGAGAGAACGCGGGGCCGGTGGGACTGGGATTAAGGAGAGGGAAGTAAGTGCTAAAGCCTGCTACTGTGGGTGTTTATTGTACATAACTCCCCTGCCACTGTTAAACTAGGAGTACGTGCGGCAGGCACGTAGTTGCTGAGCGAAGTCAGTGTTAAAACAAAAAGACGGTTTCAACCCTTCCGCCGTGTAGATAGGCAACCTACATGATGCCCGTCAGCTGATGTAATTGAGGATTCCGGGGGGGGGGGGGGGGTGAAGGAGGAGAAGGGCAGGAGAGGTGGCGGAGGGACAACACTGGACAACACGCCAACAATTACCGTTCGTACTCAACCGAGAGAAGGGAGCATTCCCTCTCAGATATCCTGAAGTAGAAAGTCCCGGACACCCAATGTGATTGACACCAGAGGTGCAGGTCGCCGTGGCCTCCAAAGTGCGGTTGTCCTGTACGGGGACCTCGTGCCCCTCCTGTGCCCGAAGGGGGGGGAGAGCGCCATAGACGCGGGACGGTGACACCCTTCTCGAATCTAGAACGACATTATGAGTGTGACGCCGTTGTGGCAGGGGCATGCTAAGTGCTGAGCATCCCCTCTGAGCTGTCCCCAGGTCGAAAGTCTCGGACACCCTATGGGGTCGACGCCTGAGGCGCAATGGCCTCCAAAATGTGGTTATCCTGCGCGGGGACCTAGAGCACACTTCCAGAACCTCCCCCCCCCCCCCACCTCCCCTCCACTTTTCCCCTCCTCAGCCGGAGGTAAGATAAGTGCCAATAAGTATCATTTACATGATGAATATAAGAATGCAACTGCATGATATGCTGTCCGCCCCCACCCCCACATCCCCTTCCTATCCTTCTAAAACAAGTTTGTCTTCACACCAAGTTACTAGTATCAATGGTAAGCCACATTGGGTCACTCATTTAAAAAGACATAGTAATGAATGTTGTTACAGAGGCCACTAACATTAAATGCAATTAAGACATTCACAAAGACTCATGACCTTTAAATGATGAGGCGAATCTATTTTGAAATGATTTATAGCTATTTGAAATAGAATTGAAACACTCCAAAACCTCTGTAGCATTTTAATGATTATATGACTTTATTATGATAATATTTCAATGTTTTAGAAAGACTGATTTAGTGTTAACACTCTCAGCATAATTGATATATTCCAAGTACCGTTTCCCACCTAAATCCAATCAACAGTATCGCCTTTTTAGTTTGTGGGGGTCAAATCTCTTTAAACTAATCATTTTTTTAAAAGCAATTAACTCTGTATCATTACTTTTATAGAGCAGCTTTTTTCTCATTCAAATTCATAGCCAAAACGTATCAAGCAGTATGTTTGGTTTAATACATAAGATAGCTTGATCAGAAATCGTATCACTGGGAGAACAGCAAAGGTTCGGAACAAAATCCCACCAAATTTATCTGAGTAATACCCATACTATTTTCTTTTTCTTGTTGGGTTTAAAGGGTTTAAGATTTTAATACTTTCACCACACTTTGATGTGTCTTCTTTAGTAGAATGAGACTCCAAATGTTTCTATTTAATTTTTATAAATTAATAACCTTTTTTAATAACAAATGTCTTTTATCTCATGTCTAAAAGAAGCACAGTTCTACTACAGCATCAGTACCATATTGGGCGAACCGTTTGGCTGGTAGTTTGTTGCAGCTCATTAAGAAATAACAACACTTGGGTACCGAGCAAAGGTTCGAACAAAATTTAGCCAAATATAAGGAAATAATTTCACAGTTAGTAACTCTCACTTGTCAGATCAAGATGTTATGTGATTTTAATACTCAAACCAAACTCTGCTGTCTCCCAGACAGAACTGTATGATGCTCTATTGTAAACAACATTGTTTATGTTGTTAGGTTATGTCACTCACCCAAATAATAAGTTTGGAAGTAAGTTGAAGCGATCCTGACTGTCATTTCAGCAATCCTTGACGTTCATTTCACAAATCCAGTACAATCAGCAGTATTTTTGATAAGAACTTGAGGCACTTACCCTCCCCACCCCACCCCTCAGACTTGAACACACGACAAATCACTCGTACACACACTTCTACAAAATGACGACACTTGAAACTTCATTGAGACGACTACCACCACTCTAAAAACTATTTGAGACAGCATATTTCGTCGAACTGACACTTAAATTTCTAACTTTGATGTTGTAAACAATCGAGGTGAACACCGGGCTTGGCTGGCCTTGTTGGCTGGGCAGTCGTGACGTATAGTTCGCACACTGCCGCTAGGTGGCGCTGGCGCTACCACTCAACTCCTTTCGTTGCCAACCTCTCCGGAGTGAAGTTTACATTAAACGTTTCAATATTTCAAACTCCATTTAGAGGAAAAGTCTGGAGAAATATTATAGCGCCGAAATTAGTAGATTACGGAACACTACCGCTTTTAACGATTACTTCTATACTTTAAGAGGAGAACCGGCTAGCACGAACAGACGAACAGACAGACAGACAGACAGACTCACGACCAACTACACTTCCGATCCACTGCAGGAGTAAGCTTCACTTCGCTCAGCGAAAATACCACAATTTAACAACAGTGTGGAACTGTTGTTTCTAAACATAATAGCAAACTGTTAAAATTTATTGTATATTGTAGGGTACCACGAGCTGAATGTACAGTGTTTCTCTGTTAATTTCAAGTAGAATAACGGTTTGTTCGGTTCTTATTGACGGTATTTTTAACAGTGTGTACTACTGGTAATCCAAGTGTCCACACTCTAAAAATTTCGGTCGTTTGAAAACGAAGATTGGTTGATTAATTTTTCAAACAAAGCACGTCGTTTCAAAACGAAGAATGCGCTGTTCTGTAATGACAATTCATAAAATATTCAAAAAATACTATAAAGTATAAGCAGAATGGACAAGATTTTAGCTTTAATTATGTTGTATTTCGACTTTAATTTGATGTTTCAACTGATATCAGCCCATGCTGGCATGTAAATATCCGTGTTTTAGCCAAAAGCTGAACTTGTGAAATGTCGTTTAAAAACAATGTACTTTGTTTGAAGAATTAATTTCAAATGTCGTTTTAGAACAACATATTTTAACAGTGCAAGTATCGTACATTGCTCACGTGCAGGTGACTGATTTTTTTTTTTTTTTCTTTTTCACACATTTGGTAGGACGCGAATGGGGTGCGCGCCTCCCCCTGCCACCTCGCTCGTCCCGTCCTGGTCCAGGTCCGCCGTATTCTCACGCGCGTCGAGCTTCCGCAGTGTGTTTGTCGCCAGAGCCGAGCCTTTCGCACGGCGGCCAGCTCGGCACTAGCGCTTAAAGTAGCCAGTGCCTTAAACAATGTAAGGCACTCGGCAAGAAAGCGGCCGTCCCGGCATCCTGGTCCTCTCTCTCTCTCTCTCTCGCTCTCTCTCTCTCTCTCTCTCTCTCTCTCTCTCTCTCTCGCTCTCTCTCTCTCTCTCTCTCTCTCTCTCTCTCTCTCTCTCTCTCTCTCTCTCCCTCTCTCTCTCCCTCTCCCTCTCCCTCTCCCTGCTCTCCCTCTCCCTCTCCCTCTCCCTCTCCCCCCTCCCCCCCCTCTCTCTCTCTCTCTCTCTGATCTGTATGTGAATCTGTGAGGCAAGACGTTTGCGGTGCAGGGGGGCGTGGCGCGGCGTAGCGTGGGTGTGGGTGACGCGCAGGTGTAGCCCGGACACGAACACGACCCATCGTCGCGTCGGGCTCCGTGATGTCAGGGGTGGTGTCGACACCGGCTGTTATAAAGAAACGCAAATGCTAATCTCGTATGGGGACTGTCGCTAATATAGGATGCCCGAAACACGCTGCTAGAAATAGTTTTCACTGCAGCGCTAGAACCAGAAATGCTGCCCTGGAAACCCAATCCACATTGTAAAATGCTTGCAAACTAAATTCTTTGCAACGTTGCGAAGAATTGTTAATATTCGCATTGCGAAGAATTTGAACTTCTTTTGCAAGCTACTAGAATTCTGTTTGCAATACGAACCAATTCTTTGCGAGCATTTTACAGTGCAGCGTATCCTGTATAGAGGGCATGCTGATAAAGTAGCATGCCTGACTAGGCAAGGCATGCTGTCTAATCAGCGTGCTTTCACTGAAAACTGCGTGGCGTCTTTTGAGGCCAGAAGTTGGCGTTCTTCTCTGAACGCCAAATGCTGGTGTCAAAGGACGAAAAATTTTGGCGTTCAAAGACGCCAAATACTGGCCTCCTCTAGGAGAACACCAAAAATTGGCGTCCTCAGGACGCATTTGGCGTCATAGAACGCCAAGATTTGGCGTCTTAAGACACCAAGATTTTGGCGTCTTAAGACGCCAAGATTTTGGTGTCTTTAGACGCCAACCAATTTTCAGTGTTGACAAGCAAGCTGTTAAATCGGCATGTTTTCAGGAAGGCTGCTTTTAAAAGCGTGCCAAAGGTTGGATTTCCAGAGTGGAATATTATACAAATTGGGTCTGGGACACGCTGCGTGGTAGGAGGAAAAGGTGCTCGATTCACGTAAAAGGAATCTGTGCCTTGTCCTTCTTTCCTGTGTGGAGTGGAGTGGAGACTGCCGCCGCAAGGGACTGCCTAAAAATAATAACAGAGAATGAATGGAATGGGCGCGTGGTATATTGCGTCACGCTGTGGCTTCATCGTAAAACGCGTGTGTTCCTCCGGGCGGGGCGGGGCGGGGCGTGGCGGGGTGGGGCGGGGCGGGGCAGGCCGCCGCCGGAAACGCAGCAGCTCTAACCCCGCGCGGCGCCGGGCCGTGCTGGGCCGGGGACCAATTGCCTCCCTGACAATTTGTTTCCCCTGTGCCCCTTTTTGCAAGCGGGCCGGGCCCGGGCCGGGCACGGCCGCCACTTGCCGCACTCACCGCCAGCAGTCGTTATACGCGTTGACGTACGGCTTTATGGCGGCGGAGGTGGGCCGGTGCGGGGCGGTGGTGTGTGGCGCCGGCGCCGCGCCTGCGGTCGCGGTCAGGCGTTCCGCTCTGTCTCGTCTCGCCCCGCCCTCGCCCTACCTGCGGTCGCGGGCCTCAGCGCCGCACGCCAAGAGAAGTGGCGCTGGACCGCCGTGCGGGTAGGCAACCCAACTGACACCCAGGGTCCGGCCGGTGTCGCGTCGCTCTGCCCGCCCAGCGGCCCCGCAGGGATTAACCTGGCCCGATTGTCCAGGCACCATATCGTGTACGCGAAGGTTCAAATTCAAAAAGTATTCCGGGCACAAAATATTGGCTTTCTAAATAGTTTTGATCTTAAGTGCCAAGCCCGGCCAAGCTCCTCTAGGCAAATATCATGTTTCGAAGTAGAATGTTTATAACATCTCTCTATATTTAGATGGGCGCTGTTTTTCTGTAAATTTTAAGACCAGTTCCATGGTGGAATATACATAACTCGCAAGTGATTTTTCTACGACTAACTATATTAATTCAGTTTTGAAAAAAAAAAAAAAATGAGCGGCGCGCGGTAATAACGATGTTTGATCAGAAAAAAGGGAAAGGAAAATGGGATGGTGAAGTTTTGAGGAGACATTCTCAAAACTGAGGAGGTTCCCTCAAATTATAGGAGTTTCTCACAAAGTTTTCCCCCTTTTCCTCAAGAAAGCCGGCATTGTTTTCACCGTGTATGAGCAAGAAGCTGAGGGTGAGCCTACGCTGGCCGGGAGCGAGTCCCACCAGAAAAGCATTCCTCACCCTCCACTGGAGGGCTGCTCGCACTGGGTCACTGGACCGGGTGATTCACTGCGTGGGACTCAATGTGGTACTTATCTGGTGCCCCGGTAAATAGGGTCGTGACGACTCACGCGCCATGTAGGGTGGGAGAGGGGGAGAGAGAGAGAGAGGGGAGAGAGAGAGAGAGAGAGGGGGGGGGGAGAATGCGTATAAACTGTCAAAATCGGTTTAAGCCGCGTGGTGCGTGCAAATCGGCGCGCGCTGCTGATAGTAACGCTGCGGCGAGGACCCTGATCGCCGGCTTTTCCCACACAATAAAATGACATGGACATGGGGCCGGACGGGACGGGACGCGGCTTTAGCCCGTGACGTCAATAAATTGTCTGTTACCGGGGCCTCGTGTCGCGTGCCGCGTGTCCCCGGTGTGGCGTGGCGTGGCGTGGCGTGCCGTGCGGGGGAGGCCCAGAGGCCGCCGGTGAGGCGGTGAGTCAGTGGCCGCGATCAGCGGCTCTTGGCTAATCCCGCCGGACCCGCACCGGACACTCTCGTCGTATTTTCGGGGGGCCGACCGCAATAGGGTCTGGCTAAGGGGTGCTGGTGGAGGAGGGGGCGGAGGGGGAGAGGGAAGGAGGAGGAGGAGGAGGAGGAGGAGGAGGAGGAGGAGGAGGAGGAGGAGGAGGAGGAGGAGGAGGAGGAGGAGGGAGGAGTAGGGGGAGGAGGGAGGAGGAAGAAGAAGGGGAGGAGGGCACTATGTCATCGCGACCCTGGCTGCCGGAGCTGACGTGACGTGGCGTAGTGCGTAGTGGTGAACCTCTGTAATATAGAGCTGTCATTGTTTCTCTTTACGAGAGATAAATAAGGGGGTGAAGGGAAGGGGTGGGCAGGAGGGTAAAGGAAGGGTAGTAGGATGGGTAACGTCGGCCATTTAAGGTGAGTTGTCTTGCAGACGGGATTATTTCTTCACAAACCTTTGATTTTTTTTTCGTTTTGTGCTGGGGGCATGGTGCAGGCTCCTTGCAGGGTAGGCAAACCCGCGCGGCTGCCGAGTCAGGCGGACCTGCCTACCCCAGGCGCGCTGGCCCCAGGGGCATGTGAAGGGGAGGGGGCGGGGGGGAGGAAAGGATAGGGGGGCGGTGAGGGTGCTGGATATATATTTCCGCGTTCCTTTTCGGCGCGATGGCCCTGTAGCCCATCTCCCGCTCGGGCCCCGCGGGGGCGGAGGAAGAGGAAGGGGTGAAGGCGCTTGTGTTTGATCTGGCCCAGAGGGGTGGGGGTGGGGGGCCTCCTACCCCCTCCCCTCCCGTCCTGATCAGCGGCAGCGCGGCCCCACCACTCCACGATTCGGATATTAGTTTCTGTCCCACCATATCATCTCCCCGCACTCTCCGCAAGGCCTTTTCTCTTGGTTCCCACTCCACCCCCCAGCCTCCTTCTGTGACGTCGGGGGCGGAGGATATTAACCGCTTTCGCGTCCATTTCGCCCTGGAGTGGCTGGGCCCGGGCCGGCTGGCCTGGCCGTGTCTTGTGTCGCCTTGACCTTGGACGAGAACACACCACACCACACCACACCACACCACACCACACCACACCACACCACACCACACCACACCGCGGGGCGGGGCGGGGCGGGGCGGGGCATGCGACAGCTCCAGACACTGACAGCAACAGACACACAGACGCACGCATATCGCGCGCCCACAACCTTTTGTGCCCTTAAAAAAATGAGGACTGCCTTCCCTCCATTACAGCGCAGCGTCCTCTTCTCCTACAACTCCCTCGCTCTTTCTTCCGCGTTTCCAGGTGAGTGCGCCAAGTGGGCGGGGCGCGGGGCGGGGTGGCCCGTCGCGTCTGGGTGATCCTCTTTAGAGCCACGCCAGTCGCACACCGCTCGGATATGGTTCATTCAGCTCCAGTCACTCAGATCTTCCCCGCCCCACCCCGCCACACCCCGCCCCGCCCACTGGTGCGGCACGTGCCTTACTGACTGTATGAGGGCGGCGCGCGCTGTGCGCTGCTCTCCTCGCTCCTCCTCGCTCCTCGCTCCTCCTCCTCCTCCTCCTCCTCCTCCTCATCCTCATCCTCCTCCTCATCCTCATCCTCCCCTCCTCCCCCTCCTCCTCCTCATCCTCCTCCTCCTCCTCATCCTCCTCCTCCCTCTCCTCCTCCTCATCCTCCTCCTCCTCCTCCTCCTCCTCCTCCTCCTCCCCCTCCTCCTCATCCTCCTCATCATCTCCCTCCTCCTCCTCCCCCTCCTCCTCATCCTCCCCCTCCTCCACATCCTCCTCCTCCTCCTCTTCCCCTTCCTCCTCCTCCTCCTCCCCTTCCTCCTCCTCCTCCTCCCCTCATTCTCCTCCTCCTCCTCCTCCTCCTCCTCCTCCTCCTCCTCCTCCTCCTCCTCCTCCTCCTCATCCTCCTCCTCCTCCTCCTCCTCCTCCCTCATCCTCCTCCTTCCTCCTCCTCCTCCTCCTCCTCCTCCTCCTCCTCCTCCTCCTCCTCCTCCTCCTCCTCATCCTCGTGTGACTGCGGCCTCCAGCCCCGGCCCGGGGCGTGTTGGGCAACGTGTTTGACTTCACCCCGGCGCGATCCGCTCTGCGTGTCGAAAGGCGACCCCATCCGCGCGTAGAGCCGCGCGCGCCGCGCGGTCAAACAAAAGGACAAGATGGGGAAAAAAATATGTAGAATGCGCGGGGCGGGCGGCGGCGTCGTGAGGATCAGAGATGTCACCGTTGCGACACCCGTGAGGAACATTATGGCCTCGCCGTGACATCGCATAGTGTAACCTTTCGGCTGCCGGGCCGGGCCGGGCCAGGCCGGGCGGCCCACCCCTGGTGGCCTACGGGTCACGGCGTTTAAGCGACACCACCTGTCCCGGGTATGAGCGTGAGCGAAAGAATAAGTGTGTGTGTGTGTGTGTGTGTGTGTGTGTGTGTGTGTGTGTGTGTGTGTGTGTGTGTGTTCTGTGCGTGAGAGGGACAGAGAGAGAGAGAGAGGGAGAGAGAGAGAAAGAAAGAACGAGAGAAAGAACCGCAATGCGTCGTCCTTTGTCTTTTCGGTGATTTGTTTCTTTGTTGGTGTGCACGCTCGCGCCAAGCCTTGCCGGTTTGGTCTTTTATAGACGCCTGCCGCGCGATGCGCTGCGTTTACGATGGGCTTTTCTTTGTCTCCCTTCACCTGCCGCCTGCAGCGGCACCGCCTCGCCCCGCCCCGCCCCGCCCCGCCCCGCCCCGCCCCGCCCCGCCCCGCCCCGCCCCGCCCCGCCTCGCCCCGCCCCGCCCCGCTCGACCGAAAGCCTACAAATCGCCCTACGACCGACACTCCGCCAACGCAGCGTGCGGGCTGGCTCTCCTGCCCTCTCCTCTTATCTCATCTCCTCTCCTCTCCTCTCCTCTCCTCTTGTCTCCTTTTTCTTAATGTTGTTAATTTTAATGCCTTTCTCCTATGTTCTCATATCATCCCCTGCCCCCCCTCTCTCTCTCTCTCTCTCTCTCTCTCTCTCTCTCTCTCTCTCTCTCTCTCTCTCTCTCTCTCTCTCTCTCTCATATCTCCCTTTTCTTTCTCACTCGACTGTGATCCTCCCTCTTTCTTTCCGTCTTCCCCGCGCTTGTACTTCCTCTCTCGCCTTTCTGTGAAATTAATTGCTTCTTCTGCTGAGGGTCAGCCGTGCCCTGCCCCGCCCCGCCCTGCCCCGCCCCGCCCTGCCCTGCCCTGCCCTGCCCTGCCCTGCCCTGCCCGGCTCGTTCGACCCTCCGCTGTCCTCAGACTTCATCACTCTTCCTAGCGCCTTTTTGGCTTTTATTCCCCCCCCCCCTCCCCCACTCTCCCTAAAAAAATATATTTCTTTTCCTCTGTGTCAGTCATTCTCCTTTCTATGATTTCGCTTTAGTCAGTAAGTGGCAAGGAAGCTTTAAGTTAAGCACTGGTAAAACAAAAGCGTAGTGCAACTCCCTTTTTTTCAAGCTTGCTATTTGTTCGCTTGAAATGAAGTGCAATCTGACTCATCCGCTCGGATTCCGACCATCTAAATGCATGGGGGAGTTTCCTTACCTTCAAGTACATTTCAAGCGTGTCTTCAAGCGTAGTTGTATGCTTAACTTGAGCGTACAACTATACGCCTTAGTGTTATTGGTGTTATAGCAGGGCTACTATACCGGGTGGTCCGGGTGGTATTTTTCTGGTACGGTCATCCCGTAAATTTAAAAACGGTTCAGACCGCCTAAAAACTTACCAGGCCATCCCGTCAAAATTCCCATTGTAATTTTTGACAGTGTGGGGCGCTGTCCCCCTGGCGGTTGGGCAGTCCCGGAGCAGTGCATAGGCAAACCGCGTTCGAGATCGGGAGCGGCGCGGCGCGTGCCACCCGCGCTAGAATTCTTTTAAAAAATTCAGTTCCTTTTTATTGACCCTCCTGCTTCTGCTCCTGCCCCGTGCCGCCACCAGGGTCCTGACTCAGAGGACCCCGCGCAGGACCCGCCCCGCCACCCGTGTCGCTTTGCAGACGACTGCTCCGCTTTTACGTGGCAGTTAGTTTGTTTCCATCTCTTGCACCTTGTCCTGCTCGTGGAGGAGTGGGTCCCGTGGGGTTAGAGAGCAAGGCCGCTTGCGCTGGAAGGGAGAGGGGGGGCACAACCCTCGCCCCGCCCCACCCCACCCCACCCACCCCACCCACCCCGCCCCACCCCACCCCAGCCCGCTGCGCTGGGCGCGCGCTGCCCAGGCGACGAGGGTCGCTGCGGTATGCTTCCACGATTAATCTGGAAAGTCATCTCGAGTTAGAGCAGAGCAGGCCAGAGACCAGACGAACCAGGTTGGCCTGCCCGGCGGAGAGCACAGAGTCATAATGCGGGATGGGGCGGGGCGGGGCGGGGCCTGGCGGGGCGGGGCGGGGCGGGGCGGGGCAGGATCCCCCCGACATGCACGCAGCTATATTACATCGCCCGGCCCGGCCGCCCCGCCCCGGGGGCCTCCGTGCTCCAAGGCCGGGTGCTGTGAGGGGAGGGGAGCAGGGGGCAGGGGAGTCTTTTGCCGAACTTCAGGCAGGCACTCTGGAGTAGCGCGCCGCGCTGGAAAATTGTCCCCCTATTCTCACTTTAAAGATACTTGAAGGTTAAAAGTAAACAGCGAGAAAGATATGAAAAGTATGGCTCCTCTCTGGAGGTAGCGGGTCTACATCTGCATAGGAATAGTGATGTCGAGACACCCACAAAAAAATCACGTTCTCGCAGGCTCCATACTAGAGGCTGTTTTTCCAGTGATTGCCGATGCTGGTTGTGATGATGGTGTTGCGGGGCCGAATGTGTCAGGGGGAGCTGAGTGCCGAGTCTCGAGTGGTCCCCGCCCCGCTCCGCCCCGCCCCGCCCCGCCCCGCCCCGCCCTGCACGGACACGGGGAGTGTAGTGTGTGCTCAGGTCCCGCCGGACCAAACTCTTAACGCGTCGACTGAAAATGAAACCGGCGGGTAGACAGATGGCGGCGAGGGGGAGGAGGGGGGGCGCCGGGCAGGCCCCGGACAGGCTCCGGGGGGGCTCTGCAGAGACACGATGAATCATCACGACCGCGCTGATGGGATTATCTCCAACGCGAACCAGAATAGGGCTGGATAGGGGCAGAGAGAAATACAGAGAGAGAAAGAGAGAGAGAGAGAGGGGGGGGGATGAGGTGGTTGATCGTCAAACTCACATTGTGGCCCTGGTGTCCATCGCATCGCGCGCAGCAGCATAGGGCTCTTGCGCGCAGAGCAGCCCGCTAAACGTCGGGCGGCTGTGTGTTTGACGCGCTGCCCCAGACCTCCTCCGGGATGAAGGAAGTGCTCCTGCACTGCCCTGCTATAACGCTGGCTGGTCGGAATTAGAGAATCACGGGGCGGCTTTATACTTCCGACCTTGCCGCCGCACCCTACCCCGCCGCACCCCACCCCGCCGCACCCCACCCCACCCCACCCTGCCCCACCCCGCCGGCTGTCAGCTGGCCTGGCCGTAAGACCCTAGCGATAACGCTGGCCTCTGCTTTGCGCGCGCACATTAGAGGAGCGGGACTGGACTGGACTGGACGGCGGTAAACTTGTCCATCTGCAGCTGCAAGAAACTCTGCGGGGGCAGCGGGGCGGGGGCGAGGCGGGGCGGGGCGGGGCCATCAGGGCGCCGCCTTCTACTAAGTTGACGCGTAATCCGGTCGCGAGTCCCGTCCGCCTGCTGGCCGGGCCGGCTCGGCCCAAGCCCCTGTCAGGGCGGGGGGTAGGCCACCCGCCGCGCACGCGAGTGCGGCCGCCACGTGTCTGCATACCCCCCAGGCGCTCCGGCCCGGCCCAATGTGAAAAATTGTCGCCGGTTGACGGGAAAATTTTCGACGAAGTGTAGTTGTAAAATTACAAGCACTACATATCGGCTTGAAATTCATTCACGAGCAAAAAATGCCGTTGTAAACTTACAACATATTTCGTAAATCGTAAGTTACAAAATTGATCGTAAATCTACAAAGGAATTTTTCACAGTTCCCTAGAGAGTCTGTTTGCTGTGCGGGGTGGGGCCCGTGGGTACGTCGATAATTATTTATTTCCGTTCAAACGAAAACAATTAATTATAATTCTAAAAACTTGATTTCAGAAACTTAATACAGAGAATTTATATCGAAAAAGATATTTTATTTTTCCGTATTTAAAAAAGTTAACGGCCTTGATCGAACAAAACCAACGTTTTTCTACGCCAGGCATAGGAGTATAGTTACTTCTGACGCAATCGCTTTTGCCAGTCTCATGTATTTTGTATTACCGTCATTGTACATTAATCCTGTTTTACGAGAAAAGGTGTATACTTCCCTTCCTTTTTAGTTTAAAATTTGACATATTGAACATACATAGTAGGGATTTCTTTGAGTGCATCGTGCATTCATTTCTGTCCGATAACCAGACCTGCCGCGTTCCCTCCTGCGTCGCCGTAGGAAGCTGCAGCCGTGTTGGTTAAACTGGATTGTTGACGCGGCGATCCGTTGTGTTGTCGCGCGGACGGGATCGAGGAGTTTCGTCGAGGACGGCGCGGCGGGGTTGTCGACCTCCTCCGGGTGCGGGGCGGTGCGGTGCGGTGCGGTGCGGGGCGGTGCGGGGCGGGGCGGGGCGGGGCTGGGGGGGCGGGGTGGGGCGGGGCGCGGCGGGGCGTGCTTACCCAATCGCACGGAATTGTCTCTCCAAAGTCAGACCTACCAATGCCCCGCCTCGCCGTGTCTCGCCCCGCCCGCCTCTCTGCTACGGATCCCTCTGCTCGGCGCCGTGACCTGTCCTGCGTAGGGGGGCCGGGCGGGGCCGGGCGGGGCCGGGCGGGGCCGGGCGGGGCCGGGCGGGGCCGGGCGGGGCCGGGCGGGGCCGGGTGGGGCCGGGCGGGGCCGGGCGGGGCTCGGTCAGAGCCCGGAGCGCCTGTCACATCGGCTCAAACCGCTCGCGCGCCCTGCGATCTGCCCTTGGAGGCGGGGGGGCCTCAGTCATCAACCCCGCCACGCCCTGCCCCGCCCCGCCCCGCCCCGCCCCGCCCCGCCCCGCCCCGCCCTGCCCCGCCCCGCCCCGCCCCGCCCCGCCCCGCCAACGCCACACCAGTTCTTTCCCCCGACTGACTGGTGGCCGCCTGATGCGCGCACCCGCGCACCAGCAGGTGGGAGAGGGAAATTTAATATCGGTACCCGCAGTGGGCAATAAAACTCTGGCCGCCGCGCCCGCCCGCCCGCCCGGGCCGGGCCGTGTCGCTCCCCCTACGCGTTGGCGCCAGTTCGGCCGGCCGGCTGCCGGCGGGGCGGGGGGCTTTCAAATGGTAGTAGGCGCGGACGAGCAATGGGTCCCCGTCGAGGGGTAATATCACTTACTTATGGCTGCACACTAAACCCTTATGCCAGGGGTCTCAAACTCGCGCTATCCGCCGAGCCGCGCTCGCATAGGCCACACGCAGTACGGGCAGAGTGAGTGAGATAGAGATACTGCCGCTGCGGCGGCTGTCCGTCCCTCGCCACGCTGCTGCCACCGCCGGCTGAAAGTGTCTGTCTTTGTCGCTCCATAGGGCACGCTAATGAGAGAGACAAAGACAGACATACACAATGAACGAGCTCCGGTGTGGGTAAATAACATAAACCGGGAGTGTGTAAAAATTTTCCGTAACCCCTACAAAACTTTCTCACAGTGCTATTCAAAATTTGTTTTCGTTGATAAAGGTGTAATCCATGAGTAAATGACATTCTTGAACAAAAATTTTAACAAGTAATGGCTAATGTTTAAACATAATTTTCTGAAAATTGTCGCTGAGTACGAGTACAGCTTGATATGTCGACATGGGCCCCGTCCTCGTCCTCTACCCCCGCAATGAAAAAAGAGGGGTACAGTACCTCGGCAATTCCAATAGGGTGGGACTTTTCTCTCTCACATGTGTGTGTGGTGTTGTGTGTGTGTCTGTGTGTGTGTGTCTGTCGGTTATTCCAGGAGACTGCGCTCACACACAGACACACCGGCGTATGGTGATATGATAAAGTGGATGCACTTTCTGCAGGATATTGCGCCGGCTGGGGCGGGCGGGGGGCGTTAGCCGTGTGCACGGGGTGTGAAAAGAACGCCTCTGCCCCGCCCAGCCCCGCCCCGCCCCGCCCCGCCCCGCCCCGCCCCGCCCCGCCCCGCCCTGCCCGCCGGGGCCGCAAGGACAAGGACGCGACCGTCGTCCGTCCCACGCACTTGCTCCCGCCCGCCGCACCTCCAGCGGCCGTCCCGTCCGGCCCGGCCTCCTAGCCGTGCGGTGCGTGCGTCTCGCGGCCTCTCCCCCTCCCCCTCCCCCTCCCCCTCCCCCCTCCTCTCCCCTCCCCTCCCCTCCCCTCCCCTCCCCCTCCCCCCTCCAAACTACAACCTACACCTGCCACCTCCCCCTCCACCCCCGCCCAGCAGCGTCCCTTGTCTACCCCGTCTGCCCTCCCCCCTGTGGGCGGCAGGACGGGGACGGGGCGTTACACACGCCACACGCCTCCGTAAACACGGAAGCCAACACCAGAGGGTTCGTGCTGTTTTGTTTTGTTTGTGGCGTAGGGCTGGGGCGTGGTGGCGGGGACTGAGGTCGCGCCCCACCCCGCCCCGCCCCGCCCCGCCTTGTCGCCCCGCCTGTTTCCGATTCCACACTATTGCTTTAACCGCCGTCACACGTGTGACACTGCGACACGTGCACCCACCCACCCCCGCCTCCTGGCTTCACACTTACCCTTATTTCCAGCGCCTAGTCTCTGCTCTGCCCACGCGCGTCCCCTACAGTCTGACAGCAAAGACAATGTGCATGTGGCGAACTGTGTAGGAGCAAATGCTGCAAAAAAGATGAGGCGTGCGGTGGCGGTGGATAATGTTGAGACGGGCAATGTAGTGAGTATTAACGGGGTATTAACACTTTCCGGCAAAGATTTAATGTGCAAAGCTGTTCCTTGCAGTGCCATAAGTCGACTGTGAAATTTCCGTCGGCCTTTGCGATGAGAAAGAAAAAATGCACCACGAGGGGGACATGACACAAGAGCTCTGCACGGAAAGTGTTAATCCCGCTGCCCGGCTACCTATACAGGGTGACTTTTTTCCGACTTAATATATTTGGCGGGCGTGTAGGGGGTGCCTAGAGAAGTGTTTCGATGTAGGACACTTGGGGTCGGAAATGAAAATTGGCGGTGCTACGCCAGATTTAAATTTGAAAAATTGCGCCGGAAGGTAGGCAACCTACCCGTAACGCGGAGTTTCGCGGGCGAGAGGGTAGGGCCAGTGGGGTGGCCTTACCCCTGTAGCCATCCCCCGCACATCGGGAGCCGTTCCCCAGGGACCCGCGAACATCTTCCGCGGCGGTTCCGTTAGGAGCCGCGGCAACCCCTCCCAGTTCCGCGAGGACCCGCGGTCACCCCCGCGGTTTCGTCAGGACCCGTGGCCTCGCCCGGGCGGGGGATGGCGAAAAGGGTTAGGCCACCCCGCTGGCCCTACCCCGTCGTCCTCTAAGTCCCACCTTAAGGGTGTGTTGCCTACCTTCCGGCGCAATTTTTCAAATTTAAATTTAGCGTAGCGCCGCCAATTTTCATTTCCGACCCCTAGTGTCCTATATCAAAACGCTTCCCTAGGCACCCCCTACACGCCCTTGAAATATATTAAGTCGGAAAAAAGTCACCCTGTATAGGGCTTTTATTTTTCGCGATGGGTGTTAATCCTATGGCCGACTGCCTAGGGGATTTTTTTTACCGGAGGTATTCATCCCCCGGCCGGTGTCGCAAAGTGTTTCATGCTACGGGGCATCAATCCATTACATTAACACATACAGTGTGAAGTTTTTATTACATCTCCTATAGTTTAACACGGGTGCGTGACCATATTGTGGTCATCCGTACTCAGTGTGTTAATGCTGCCGCGGGTACACTCAACCCGCCTCGCGCGAGGCCTACTAATTGCACACCACTAGAATGTCCAGTGCGTGAGCGCCAGGCACAGCCAGCGCGGAGCGTGCGGCGAGGCGAGCGTGGGACTTTACTTTATTTCGGTCCGCGCCGAGTCGCGGCCGGTGGACGTGTCGCGCGGTGTCGCGCTGGAGAGAGGGGGGCCGGGGGGGGGGGGGGGGGAGCACGAGGTGAGGGTCGGGCCGAGCGGCCCCATGTCAGACGCGTTGCCTAACTCCTGCATGCAGGCAGAGGCAGGCATACGGAGCTGTAGCGGTGAAGCTTCTACACGGCAATCCTCCATCTCACCCTCAGATTTTTTTGAATCATTATTATTATTTGATTTTTTTTGCCCCCGACGTTCCTCTATGTGCCCATTGGCCCTCTCCTCCTCTCTCCTCTCCTCTCCTCTCCTCTCCTCTCCTCTCCTCTCCTCTCCTCTCCTCTCCTCTCCTCTCCTCTCCTCTCCTCTCTTCTCTTCTCTTCTCTTCTCTTCTCTTCTCTTCTCTTCTCTTCTCTTCTCTTCTCTTCTCCTTCTCCTTCTCCTTCTCCTTCTCCTTCTCCTCTCCTCTCCTCTCCTCTCCTCTCCTCTCAGCGCGCCACGCCGGCCACCTGTGGCTGTATACGGCGTGATAAGGTGCCCTCGTTGCGCGGCTTTCAGTTTACAAACTTTGAAGGAAATTTATTTCCACGAGTGGAGACAGAAGGTCGTGACCCCTACCTACAGGCCTTTTGCACCTCCAGCCCTCCAGCCGTGCTAAGCTGATGGCACTCTTCTAACGACAAGTACCGTCCAAAACTCAAAGTGGCTTGAAGGATTCTACTTGGCTTGGAGTAGGGAGGGAGGGAGGGAGGGAGGGAGGGAGGGGGAAGGTCCCTCCGTCAGGGGGTCTCCCAGACCCCGCCGCGCCCCGCTCCCCGCCGCTGCCCCCACCCCGCCCCGCCCCGCCCTCGACACACCACTAGACAGTTGGCGTCATGCGTGATTCTTGCACGAGGCCCACCCCACCACGCCGTAGCTGGAGAGGGCTCGGGCGAGGCGGGGTGGGGCGCGGTGGGGCGGGGCGGGGCGGGGCGGGGCCGGCGGCGTTCTGGCCGGCAAGACTGCTGCAGGCCCCTCTGCTGGTCCGGTTCGGCCAGTCTCCACCAGGCAGTTGCAGCAGGCAACACCATTCGGCCAAGAGTATCGTGAGTTTGCACCGTGGTGTGCAACAGCGTCTGTGTGCGTGTGTGCGTGTGTGAGAGAGAGAGAGAGAGCGAGCGATAGACTGCAAGGCGCACGCGCGTGTTTGTGCGTGTGAGTGTGCGTGTGCGTGTGTGTGTGTGTGTCAGTGCAAAAGTGTAGGTGTTGGTGGGCGCGTGCGTGTGTGTGCATAAGTGCATGCGTCTGTATGCGTGGACGACGTCGGCGGCAGTGGTGTGGTGGCAGCCTGTGCTGGGCGCCGGTCCGCCCCGGCCGGCACCCGCCCGCGGTGCGCCCCCCGGTGCGCTTGGCAGCGCCTGCACATATAATTCCTCTCCGATTGTGCGTCCTTTCGGTTCTGGCCCGGGCCCAGCGCACCGCGCCGCGCCTGCTGCCTGTGGTCGGCGGGTGCGGCGGGGCGGGGCGGGGCGGGGCGGGGCGGGGCGGGGCGGGGTGGGGTGCGTGGTTTAGTCGGTAGGACCCTGGTGGCCAGCCGGACCCGGCCCGCCCTGGCGCGGTACGGTACGGCGCGTTAAGCCCTTGGGGTCGTGCGACCGGGCGCGCGGCCCGCCTGACAAAGCGCTGACCAGAACCCCCGCCCCCCCTCCCCCTCCCCACCGGCCTGCTCGCGCGGCGCACGGCGCTTTGTCATGGCAATAGCCGGGCCGGCGCGGCGCTATCAAAGTTTAACCGGCGCGGAGGGTATGGGGAGAAACGGGTCCTTGAAAAAGACACGCGGCGTGAAAGAGGGGGTAGGGGAGGGGGAGGGGAGGGGGAGGGGTCACCGGGAGCATAAAGTGAGCATAAGGGGAGGGGGGGGACGCGGCGCAGCGCGTGCCGCGAGTGGCTAAAAAACGGGGTATTTGTCTAGCGCTGCGCTGCGCTGCGCCGCGCGGTGGCCGCGCTCAAACATGACATGCATGACATAGGCCATGGGTATGGTGTGTGTTGGCCAACCAGCCAGCCAGCCGGGAGGGGCCGCGGCGTGCGCCCGCCGGCCTAGCGCGGCCAGTGCTGGGTGAAAGCGATATGTAGCGGCTCCGCCCGGCTCAGCGCGGCTCTGCTCGGCTCGCGGATGCCCCTCGGCACGCTCGCCGCGCCGCGCCGCGTGCTGAACAGGCTCGCTGTTTTGCGGATAGCGCAGCGCATCCCGCCGCACCTCGCCGCACCACCCCACCCCGCCTCACCTGCCCCGCCTCACCGCGGCACGCCCGCCCCGCCCCGCTCCGCATGGCGCACAGTAACGAGGTATGCGTGTGCCCCGCGTGGAGCTGGAGTGTAGCCAGCGCGCAGTCCCGGCCCGGCCCCGCCCGACCCGACACGACCCGGCACGACCCTACTTACTTGCTCTGACCCGTCCCGCCCCGCCACGGCCCGGTACGGCCCGGGCGGGCCCGGTCCAGTGGCGGGGCGGGGCGGCACAGAGTGGCTGGCCTTGGCAGCCTATTGCCAACCTGGCCGGCCCGGCCTGGCCCGGCCCCGCCCCACATGTCATTAACCCACATAACATAACCTGCTGCTGACTCCCAACTTGATCCTGTCTCCTCCTCCCCCTCGTACCACTCCTCCTCCTCCTTCTCCTCACTCCTTCTCCTCTTCCCCCTCCTCCTCCCTCTTCCCTTCTTCTCCCTTCCATCCGTCGAGGTGGGACATTTCCGTTTCGCACACGCGGCGCGACCATGGGACCCGCTCCGCCGGGCCGGGCCGGACCGGCACGTCCCTATGACGTGTACGTGCGAAGGCGGGGCGGGGCGGGGCGGGGCGGGGCGGGGCGGGGCGGGGCGGGGCGGGGCGGGGCGGGGCGGGGCAGGGTGGGCTGCCCATTGACACTAGCATGGCACTGCTGGCCAATTCGACTCTTCCCCTGACAGGTCACTGCGCCTCCCCGCCCCGCCTCGCCGGAGGGCCCCGTCCCGTTCTCCACGACTCCGGCTGGGCTGAGCGGTTATTTCGCCAGAACCCTGACTCTGATCTTCACAAAAAAAAAAAAAGCGCGAATTTATGCGATTTCTTTTATTAAGCATCTGAGTCTGTCACACGATGATACATATTTTGCCGCCCATTGATCAGTGTGAGGAAATATGTCACTCGGAATTTTGTGCATGAGACGGCCTAAAAATATTGTTCTCACTGCTTGCCGTCGAACACGCACGCGCCTCCACTCCACCTGCAGCGATACTCTATGAGATACTCTCCGGTATAATTCCATTATGTCCCGCAAGCTTCCCGTCGGCACGGCCCACAGTGGGACAGAATCGAGAAAACAGTGACAAAAATAATTTTAGGTTGATCGCTCTTTTCAATTGCAGTGATATTAACGACTACGGGGTTTCCGACCATGCTCTTTCCATTTTTGAAGCTAATTTTGATGTGCCAGGTGCGGAACCAGGAATAAAAGGGGGGTTGATGTTTAATTCTTTTAGTTATTTTCTCAATTTTTTGGTGAAGGACCGAAATCTAGTCAGCTTTTCATTTCTGAAGTCAGTTTTTATATGCGATGGATAGATCTATGTTAATCAGGGGCGTAAGCTGCTATTTATATGTGTGCGCATAAAAATCACATTTTTGTTAATATACGGCCATTTCCTGAAACATTTGGTCCGCTGACGTCGTTTTTGAACACGCTCATTCTATTTTTGAAGCTTGTTTTGAGGTGCAAGGTGCGGAACCAGGAAAAAAGTGTAAAATTCGGCTGGGGCCACCATGCCGTCCGCGGGTTAATTGTTAGCGCCAACGGCCGGGTCGCAAGTTTACGCAGCTGGAGTCAATTCAGCGTCGTAGAGTAAGTCGTCCCCTACCTTTTGACACTAGAGAGAACGCACGAAACCACAGGAATCGAATTGTAGCTCCAAAAAATGAATGGCGTCCGGCGAGTAACAAGGTTATGTAAAGAAGCCGTTTTATATTACTCCAAACCGAAATATGAGGGTCTGTATGCGGAAAACGTGTAGAGGAGGGTCCAATCTTTCACTTTTTACCCGGGAAGACGACACAACTTCACCGACAGGCTCGTCAAAACAGTTTGAAATCGGTACTGAGAAAACGCGCCAACGCGAGCGCTCCAAGTGGTAACTTTCGGAGCTTCCCTTCGGATAGGCGACAACTACAAAAATTATTGGAGGCTGGTTTCAGATGGTTCAGACATTATACTATCCGACTCCGAGGTCGAAAACGCTGTACAACATAGTCACAAAATTGATTTTTGTCACTGTTTTCTCGATTCTGTCCCACTGTGCGGCCGTGACGTCCGCTCCCTCCCCCCTCTCCTCTCCCTCCGGGCCCTTCCCTTCCCTGCCTTTGCGGTTAGCGCACGGCAGCTCGGCTCAGCAGTCGGATTGAATAACGCGGCTGCATCTCCCGGGGCGGGGCGGGGCGGGGAGGGGAGGGGAGGGCCTGGCCGCGCCCAGCGTGCTTGGCTCGCCTCGGGTCGCTCGCTCGGTTCCGTTTAGGATCTTGATCACGAAAACACGTTCGCTCGACATGGAGCCGCTCCGCTGCTCGCTTTGATTCCCTATCCATCCAAGTTTGAGGTCGCGCGGCGCGGTGTGGAGTAGGGGGAGGGGGGGCTCAAGGGGCGATGACATAAGCGAGAAGCAGGCTAGGCTCAGGCCCGTCAGAAATAAAAACGGGGTGGGAGGTGGAAAATGCGCGCGCATCATATTTCTGTTCGGGGTGTTCGTTTTGTGAGTTTGGGGCGAGGAGCGTTTTTCTCTGACCATAAATACGCCATCGTGGTGCTTAGTTTCACACCCTTGGGTTAATTTAACTTGAAGGGGATCTCAAACTCGCGGTATATCCGCTTAGCCACGCTCGCATAGGCCGCACGCTCTACGGGCACGTCGGGAATCAGAGTGAGAGAGAGAGAGAGAGAGAGAAGGAGAGAGAGAGAGAGAGAGAGAGAGAGAGAAGGAGAGAAGGAGAGAGAGAGAGAGAGAGAGAGAGAGAGAGACTGGCGCTACGCCACGAGCGTGCCTGTTTTCGTCGGGGAACAAAGGCGTCGCCCTGCCCCCGCCGGCCCCGGCGCGCGCCCTGGGGATGGCTCGCGGGAGGCGCGGGGTGGCGGGCCAAAGGCTAACGCGGTCACGGGGCCCTGCTAATGAGGCTGATGATGATGATATGCCCCAGGTGGGGCCCCGCCCCACCCCCCCGGGGGCGCGTGGCACAGACCCTCACGCCTCGCCGCGCCCCTTTAAAGACCTATACATTACCGCGACCCCGCCCGCTGCGCCCCTCGCACCCACCTACACCACCGGCCCCAAAGAAATGACTCCCTCATGCTAGTGCGCACGAGGAGAGGACTAAAATGCACAAAAAGGTCACTCAGATGAATGCACCGGGTGGTTCTTTGAATGCATAACAGTCTTGCGGGTTTGCTTACCCCATTCGCCCGTAAGGTGCCATGACCCCGGCAGCGCCCTCGAGTATGCAATCCCGCAACACTTTTACGCATTCAAAGAAACACACGGTACTTAAGAAGGAATTACAGTACATGCATAGGAAGATAGGCCTTTCTTGAATACTTAAGTTTCTGAGAGCGTTCGAGAACGAATGTTGTGGCGCGGCTTATGGCATCTAACGACTATTGCAGCACGGCTGCTCGGCTGGGCGAAGCCCACCCCGCCCGACATGGTTTACGGAGCGCCCCCGCCCTGGCCGCCCTCCTGGCCGCCCCCCAGGACCTGCTGCCGCCCCGCCTCGCCCTCCGATCGACTCCCGATAAGGACCGCACTCGCCTCCGCTCCGCGGCCTTGGCGCCGCCGCCATTCTGTCCGATGGCCGCGTTTATTGGAGTTCGTGCCTCGGCATTACCCCCAGGGGGAGCAGCTCGCCGGGGTGGGACCGCGAGCAGCACCGGTGGCGCCAGGTGCTTCCTCGTCAGACCGTCCCGTCCCGCCCCGCCCGGCCGCCCGGGCCCGGAACTGCCGACACCGTCAATGTTCGTTACGGACATGTCGCCCGTCATCAGCTGCGGGAGGCCCCGCGCCCCGCCCCGCCCGCGCCCCGCCCCGCCCGCGCCCCGCCCCGCCCGCGCCTCGCCCCGCCCGCGCCTCGCCCCGCCCGCGCCTCGCCCACGCTCCGGCCGCGCCCCGCCCCGTCCGCGCCCCGCTCGCGCCCCGCTCGCGCCCCGCCCCTGCCCCACCCGCGCCCTGCATCCACGTGTCGCAAAAGAGCCCCCGGGGAAGGCCAAGGCCCGGGGGCCCCGGAGACGGCTCCGTCATCGACGTGTTGACAGCAGGCGCTACGCGCTACCCTGTATACCCCACGGGCCCGCGGGCCCCGGGGGAGGGAGAGGGGTGGGGTATGGGGCAGGGCCGGGCCGGGCGAGAAAAAGTCCCGGTGGAAGAACGAGCAGCTATAACGGGCTTTTTAACCGCCCTTGGCGACGGTCGCCCCCACCCTCCAACCGCCTCTACGTCAACCCGTGCCCCGCGGTGCGCCGCCGCGACGATCCATGTCGCCCACAGGCCGGGCAGGCCGGGCTGCGGGGCCGCGCCCACGGCTGCGCCCACGGCTGCGCCCACGGCTGCGCCCACGGCTGCGCCCACGGCTGCGCCCACGGCTGCGCCCACGGCTGCGCCCACGGCTGCGCCCACGGCTGCGCCCACGGCTGCGCCCACGGCCGCGCCCACGGCCGCGCCCACGGCCGCGCCCACGGCCGCGCCCACGGCTGCGCCCACGGCCGCGCCCACGGCTGCGCCCACGGCTGCGCCCACGGCTGCGCCCGCGGCTGCGCCCACGGCTGCGCCCACGGCTCCGCCCCCGGCTGCGCCCACGGCTGCGCCCACGGCTGCGCCCCCGGCTGCGCCCACGGCTGCGCCCACGGCTGCGCCCACGGCTGCGCCCACGGCTACGTTTCCGAAACACCGGGGGGCCGCCTTCCTTACCTGCGTCAGACCTCGCACCACTGAGGCCCCCCGCCCCAACCCCCCCCCCTCCCTTCCTCCACCCCCACCCCCACCCGCACCCGGGGCCCGGGGCCCGGCGGCTTCGGCGGGCTAAAGGCTTATATCGGGTCGTTTGCTACTTTACAATTGTTGGCTAAAACTGCTGAGAGGCAGGGTGGGGGTGCGGAATCCCCTGCAGCGCATGTGTGGAGGCCGGTGGGGTAGTGAAGTACCTCTCCCGGCGAGAGAGGGAGAGAGGGAGTAAGGGAGGGAGGGAGGGAGGAGGGAGGGAGGAGGGAGGGAGGGAGGGAGGGAGGGAGGGAGGGAGGGAGGGAGGGGGGGATAGGGGGGCTCCCCCTCACCCTGCAAAACGGCTGCGCCGGTCCAGTACTTTAAGGCTCAGGCGCGCGCCAGCTTGGGCGGCGTGACGTAACGCTAAGCGCCACTAGCGCTGCCACGTACCAGGAAGGGGACCGGCCGGCCCGGCAGGCAGGGCAGGCCTGTTGAACACCCCACCCCGCCCCGCCCCGCCCCGCCCCGCCCCGCCCCGCCCCGCCCCGCCCCGCCGCGCCCCGCCCCGCACAGAGTGCAGCGCATATTGTTGTCATTATAAAGAGAGAGTGCCGCTGCCCGCCCTGCCCGCCCCACCTCGCGTGCCACTGAGTGAGTGTGTAGTTTACTTCACTTTTTTGCTCGAGAGCGCCTCGCCACGCCGCGGCGCTGCGGTCGCCGTTCCTCCGCGCTTGGAGGGGGAGACCGGCCGGCCCGGCCAGAGCGCCGAGGAGAACGGACCGATAATTGCTGAAAAAGAGTGTATTTTCGCGCTCGAAGGCGAAGCATTCGCTTGCGAGAGCAAACGACAAGGATGAGGAGGGAATGTCGCAGTTGGAGGGCGGGGGGGTCAGATGGGCTGGTCCACTCACTCAGCGGGCGCGGCCTCACCCCTTCACCCTGCCGACTGATTCCGAAGATCGCTCTCGTACTTCTATCCTTGTCGCACTCATGAAGCACCGCCATGTCCAGCATAGGGCACCGCCATAGGTGCGACAAGGAAGGAGGAGCGAGAGCGATCTTCTGAATCAGTCGGCTGCTGCTCTTAATGAAGGCCCCGAGCGAGGCGCCGTCCGGCCCGGCCCGGCCCGGCCCGGGACTGGAACCTGTGATTGTGGCGCGCCCGTGCCTCCCTCGCGCCTGAGTGTGAGACTGTGCGTTTGTATCGGTTTATTGAAAGTCCGCTGCCGCCGTGGCTGTCCCCTCATTAACAGATAATCCAATAGGCCGCCCGGCCCGGTCCGGTCCGGTCCGGTCCAGTGCGGTGCGGCCGCAGCAACGAGCCGACTGTGTTCTGATTAGTCGGGCAGCAGTTCTATGAAGCCAGACTGTATTGTATCGGCGTAGTTTGGGAGCAGGTACACCCCCTGCCCTGCCCTGCCCTGCCCTGCCCCGCCCCGCCCCGCCCCGCCCATCCCTGCCCAGCCCCGCCCAGCCCCCCACGCCCTGTGCGCGTACACTGCTGGGGCGTGAAGGGCGCGGAGGGTATGGGGTGAGGTGGGGCGGGTTAAGGTGGGATAGAGTCGTGTGGGGGGCCAGGGCCCGCCCGCCGGCGGGGGGAGTACAGGGTGACTACAGTCCCTGGTCTCCTCTGAACCCACCCCTACCAGCAGCACCACCGCGCATAAATTTAAAACGCGAGTTATTTGTCTGTGTGGAGGCCGCTGGAGTTCGGTTCCTCAAACTGGGATGGGCAGGGCAGATCACCTGGACCGACTACCGGCTGTCCCAGCTGGAAAAGAACTCTCCACCGTCGCGCCGGGGAGGGACGGGACGGGGGACGGGGCGGGGCGGGGGGCGGAGAGAGGGAGGCGGACCGAGGCAGACAGACTGTTGCATTGATTTGTCACGACTCAACTCTCCAGGAGGCGGCCCACCGCGTCCCGTCACCCACCCCCGTCCAGTCTTTACGCACTAAACCCTTATGCATTATGTTCACGGGAAAAACTTCGTCCTGGTTTTCAAGCAGCCCCGGAAACCCCGTGTATTTTCTCCATAAGAGCTGCTTGTTTTTTTCTAAAACTGCTTGGAAACCAAGACGTCGTTTTTCCCGTGTTGTGCATGGTTATGCAGCAGAACGTGCAACCATATAGTTGTGCACATCGCTGCGTCCATAACAAATTGTGCATTCATATGCACAAATGTATATAAACTAAGCATAGTTATGCATAAAATTTGTGCGTAACTATGGTTGCACGTATTCCTGCAGCTCTTATGCACAGCAAAATGCATAAGGCAAGGCACAAGGTTTTAGCGGGTTTTAGTGTGTAGGGAAGGTATACAGAGACATGGTCTCTCTAGTCCGGCCTCGCCCTCGGGCACCAGAAGGGAAATTTCTTATCCGGTATTTGTTCCTACTCTGTCTTTCTCCGCGGACAATGCACCCCCCCCGGGCCCGACCCGGCCCGACCCGGCCCGGCCCGGCCCGACCCGGCCCGACCCGGCCCAGCCGGGCGCCAGCCGTGTACAGCCGAGGCGCGGGCGGGCGGACCGTCAAGGTCAGGTGTGCGCTGCGCGCGTGGGAGAAAGAGAAATGGATACAAGCAGCAGCGGGGTTACTGGTGAGGGGGGGGGGGGGGGAGGCGGATGCAGACAGATGGCACATCTCTTCTCGTCTGGACTAAGACGTGGGAGATTGAGAGCGGTATATGCAGGTCTCCCCCGCTCCGCCCCGCCCAGGCAGCGTTTATTCTCGCCCCAAGCGGCCCAAAGTCACCCCCGCTCAGCCCGTCGCCTTGGTGGCCCCTCCCCTAAAAAGAGGCGTACGTACCTTATTTCCTTCTGTTGTGCTGTCTGCCCGCCGGCCCGGCCCGGCCGAGTCCGCCGTTGTACAGTATGTCCTGGGGACCCCCACCCCGCCCCGCCCCGGGGCCCTCCTGCTGCCGGCCGAGCAGAGCAGGGGCGGGCTGCTACATGGGTGAATCCTTGCAAGGAATTTGTTCCCAATCCGAAGAAAACGACGCGCCCTTACGACCAAGTTCGTTGTTTTACGCTTCCGTTACACAAAGTTCGATGTGTTATGGTTATAAGATAGGAGATTATTACGCATCGAAAATCGTCTGCAATTCGTCCGCAATCACAAAACCGGCTCAGTCGTTTGGAGGGTCGAGTGTTCAAAACTGACTTTTTGACCACGATTTGGGCATGGTTCCCGATCTTGGATTGGGGCCAAACGCGGCTTGTTTGCAAGAGGGCCAAATTATCTTTCGAACAAGCCCCGTTCTGGCCCAATCCGAGATCGGAAACCATGCCCAAGTCGTGGCCAAAAATTCAGTTTTGAACACCTATTGGAGGGTTCTTTTAGTGTATTCGTCGTTCTGCTATGCCGCGGGGCTGACTGACTGCCTGTAGAGAATACGTGAGAGGATTTTCGTGTCTGACGTTGACGCTGATGCGCTGATCCTGATCGCAGCTGCATCGGCTCGTAGCGCGGGCTGAGCGCGCCCGGTGCCTGGACGCGTGCGTGCGGAGCCTTGTAGCAGGTGGAGCCGCCCCGCCCCGCCCCGCCCCGCCCCGCCCCGCCCCGCCCCGCCCCGCCCCGCCCCGCCCCGCCCCGCCCCGCCCCGCCCCGCCCCGCCCCGCCCCGCCCCGCCCCGCCCCGTCCGGATTGCGCCATATGACATGCAGCAGGACCGGTTGCCCCGTTGTAGCAGACCACTGGGCTGGCTGCTGCTCTTGTTTTTGTTTGAAGGCCCCGCTGCATGGGTTGTGTGTGTGTGTGTGTGTGTGTCTGTGTTTGTTTGTTTGTTTGTTTGTTTTAATGCGTCCTTCGCGGACCGCTTGATTATTCCGAGTTTGTATGCTATTAGTTTTCACTTTTTCTCTCTCGCTGCTTTTCGATCTTTTTTCTCCTTATCTGTCCTCAATTTTTTCCAATCATCGACCGCGTCCCCGTGCACTTACTGCCCAAACTGATGTATCCTTTTAGCGGTGTTGGCACAACGCTCCCCCACCCATCTCCCTCCTCCAGCGCCACTGTTCTTTTGCTCCGCCAGTAGAGTCGCTTATCTCACTGCAGTCGTCGTTAAATATGCCCCTCTCTGCCCTGCCCGCAGGTCCCGCCCGCTCCGCCCCGCTCCCCCGCCACGCCATGAAGGCCCCGCTGGTGCTGCTGCTGCTGGCGGTCGCTGCGCACGCCGCGCACGCCGCCTCCACCCGGAGACACAGGAGGGACGCCGAGGAGGGCCTCGCCGCGGCTCCAGCAGAGGTGGGTCAACAAACGGAGTTAGAGACTTTTTTCTAAATAGCCTCCGATTGTTTCTCTCGGCTTGCCCTAGGTTTACCTGAGTTCATCGCAGGTCACCCGAGGGGGCCACCACTCTGTTTACTGACGTACACAGGATTACAAGATTACACGGATTACACGTGATTACATACCTGATTTTCAGAGGTAAATCACAAAATTTTAGGATATTTTCCATATTTTGTGCATTTTGACGAGGGATTACAGTGGGATTACACGTGGATTACAGGGTAACCTGTACACAGGATTACAGAAGTGGTGGCCCCCTCGAGGTCACCCTCTTCGTCACTCCCGCTAGAATACCCTCCTTTTGTTTTCGATTAGTGGACTGGCCAGATCAATATCCGCTGTCGCAGATACAGACAAACTTCACCTACTCTCTTCAAAAATTGAAAACAAAACAACAAAACGGAAGCACTCGGCTTTCTATTCCTCTCACCCCTTTCTCTTCCGAATTAGTATGAAAGTTGAACAGATTACTCCAGTTTGCCGCGTTGCCTCAGATCCCTCATATAGCAGGTCGGCTCACTGGAATATTTTTCCCTCATCACGACGAATGAATTAACATCTGTTTGTGTATAGCACTCGGTCCAGACCTGGAGAACAAAACCAGAACCGAAACGAGCAGCCGACGTCAAAGCAACTTACGCTGAGCCTGTGCTGCGCCAGGCCGGGCCGGGCCTGCGCGCGCGCCAAATTCGTTTAGGTCCGAGAGAGTTGCTTACGTCTCGCTGTGGTGTTTCTGAGGACCAAAGACGGCGCCGAGAGGAAAGAAAGAGACAGGGACCGGTGGGGGGGGGGGGGGAGCAACGGGAAACATCGCTTCAAAAAATGACTGGAAATCAAAAGAGGGGAGGGGGGATTTCAGTGGCACAAAGGACAATATCTAATCTGTGGTTTTCACACTATCTTGGGGTAGTTTATGGAATTTTGCTACTGGTCTGCCTCTTTCATACCCATAACTAGATGTGACCGGAAAATGACTGCGAGTGACTGGAAATTGACTGGAAATGGCTGGAGAAAAGTGACTGGAGAGACCCGTATAGTAATTGGTCGAGGTGATGTATCCGTCTAGGGAGGGGGGGGGGGGGCATAGATGTGTAGTTGCGGTCATCTTAAAAAAAAAAATTGTTGTTTTTTTTTCACAAATACTTACGTATGTAAATTGTTTTTTTAATACCTCCAGTTTTTTTTTGATCGGGTCGGCCTCACTAGTGCCGCACTTTTTTCGATGACTCCGCGCAGGTGTTCGTGGCCCGACCCGAGCTCCTCTGCTCTGCCCAAAACTTACTAAAAATGTTCTCCTCGCACCAAGTAATAGAAGTCGGCGGGGTAGGAGCGAAAATCACATTTTCTCTCTTTTTCCTCTCGTTTTTTTTTATTCCGTCATTTCCCGCCCATACGCAGGCGCATTTCTTTCTCAGTCGAAGAAAAAATTAGTCCCCGTCGTCATCTCTCTCTCTCTCTCTCTCTCTCTCTCTCTCTCTCTCTCTCTCTCTCTCTCTCTCTCTCTCTCTCTCTCTCTCTTTCTCTCGCTCTCGCTCTCGCTCTCGCTCTCTCGCTCTCGCTCTCTCGCTCAGCGGGCGTGTTCCCGCCCCTCCTACGCCTCCCCACCCGCTATTCCTAACGAAGCGTGCCCGCCGTATATCGAGCAAGTTGCAGCGGCGGGGTCGCCGGGGGAGGTAGGCAACCTCCTCACGTAGGTGGCTGGCGGGACGGCCTACCTGACAGGCTGCTCCCCCGGGAGGTGGGTGCTTCCCAGGCTCCTCAGGCTCTCGGCGGCGCGGCGGGCACTATATTTCCAGGGCGGGGCGGGGCGGGGCGGGGCGGGGCAGGGCAGGGCGGGCCGAGTCCAAGGCCACCCCGCGCCGCTTATTCCCAGCAGGGAGAGGGATGATAATCAGGTGTGAGCAACCGCCTCTCTCTTTACCTCGCTACAGCCCCTCTACTCTCTCTCTCTCTCTCTCTCTCTCTCTCTCTCTCTCTCTCTCTCTCTCTCTCTCTCTCTCTCTCTCTCTCTCTCTCTCTCTCGCGGAGAACGTTGCACCCCACCCTTTCCCCCGGTCAGTGCCCCCCGGAGGCGCGGGGCTTCGCAGCGCGGGGCTCTAGCTGCCGCCGACACCCGCGGTGACGGAATGCTTCAGGAATGACAGCCTCTGCTCCCTGCCGCCCCGCCCCACCCCGCCCCGCCCCGCCCCGCCCCGCCCCGCCTGGCCTTGTCAAGGCCTCTCCCTCTGAACCTAAAGCGGGCCGCTTGCTACAGGAGGGACAGTTTCAATCTTCTCTAATATCGGTACGTTGGCGCGGTGGTCTGGGGGGTAGGGGTGGCGCGTGGTACCCTCCCTCCCCCCTCCCTCTCCCCTCCCTCCCCGCAGTTGAGCGCGGTGCTTACCTCGGGGGCCTACGACATGTCAGGGGGTGGGGGAAGACGGGGGTGGGATTTCGGAAGGCTGTTTGCGGCAAGCCTGATGACTGCGCCGCTCTCGCCGGCTTGGCTCGGCATCGCGCTGCTGCCTCTGCCCCTCCACAGACCCCCACTTATCCCTTTCGCTCATCCCCCCCCCCCCCCACACACACACACACGCCGACGTCCCCAACTCTTTACCCCGCAGTTTCTTGCTGCTGCTGCGATATCGCCACCCTCGCTCGCGGTATACGCGACGACAGAGCGGGGAAGAAGTGTGGGGGTGGGGTGGGGGGAAAGAAGAAGCATCACGAGTTCGTCGGCCGCAAACCCTTCCTGATGACGCCTGGGCGGGCGGGCGGGCGGGCAGTGGCGACCCCCCTCCCCCCTCCTCCTGCCCCGCACCTTGTTGGCCAGACGTGCCGGGACTACAGTATCTGGGGCCGGCACGCCGGCACGCCGGCACGCCCCACCGCCCTGCCCTGCACTCTGTCCTAGGGCCCGCCGCCCATCCCCACCCGGCCGTGCACAATACACGTAAGTGAGGAGAGAGGGAGAGAGAGAGAGATGTCCGTGGATGAAAACCTACCGCTCCCCGCCCGCTCCCCGCACATCCCCGCCACGCACTTTATATCTTTCCTCTCGATCGCGGTGTTTGAACCCGCGGCGCACCTGAGCCAGTGCCGCGCCGGGGCCAGTGAGAGCAGGACGGCGCGGGGCGGGGCGGGGCGGGGCGGGGCGGGGCGGGGCGGTGAGTTGCCCTGTAAAATTCTAAGTCGTCACTACGACAAAGTCAGTGCTAAATTTTACTTTTGAAAGGTTCGTCACATGACAAATGGTTCATCGCAGTGTGACGATAGATTCATGTCAAGTGACGAGATGTATGTCATGTGACGACAGTTTCATCATCACAGCACTTGTGACGAAATATTCGTAGCAATATTTACCGTCACATGACAATTTGGTTTAACAGTGTGGGGAGTGATGGAGGCGTTCTCAATGGCGCGTGCCCTGCACCCAGAAAAATCCTATCTTCGAACAAGAAAATTGTACTCGGGTTTGCCTAAGAACATTTTTTTTACTTGAATCATGGTGAATTTATACTTGTTCCAAGATCTTTTTAGCTTTGGATTAGGTGTCTCAAGCTTAATGGCATTATTGTAAGATTAATTTTTCCTTGATCCAAGTAAAAAATTTTCTTAGGCAAACCAGAGTACAAAATGAACTTGGAACAAGATACGATTTTTCTGGGTGTGTGCTCACCGCGTGCTGGTAGGCCTGTGCTGTGATAGGGGCGCCGCCTCCCCCACCCCCTCCCCCGCACGGGCCGCTGCTGGGGCCGAGGTGGGAGGCCGAGCCGAGGGTCGGCAGAAGGCCCTATGCTCGCTTGATTTTCATTTAGCAACGGAATTAGTTCCATTGATCCCTCCAGCGCGGCCCTAAGCGCTCCGACCCCCGTATACACAGCAGCCCAACCCCCTGGCGGGGCCGGGCGGGGCCGTGCGGGGCGGGGCGGGGCGGGGCGGGGCGGGGCCGGGCAGGGCGGCAGGGATGGGTGTAACGAAATTTGAGCTGGTGAGATGGCCCTGGCCCGGCCGGCGGGCGATTGTGACGGTCCCCCCGCCACGTGGCCCCGAGGGCTTCCCGGAGACGAATAATCAGCTGGCGAAGCGGGGAGAGGGCCGAGCAGAGAGCCGAACCAACTTCTTCTTAGCGGGCAAGAGAAAAAGACGAACAAAATGACGGCCAGTTCTATCTGCTTCTGACCCTGACCTTGCGGCTGCGGCTAGGCGGCTGGGAGGGTCCTGCCGCCCCGCCACCGGCAGGAGGGGTTTCTCACATTATCTTTCAGCCGTCGTCCTGCCGCCTCCGCCGAGCTCCGCAGGCCACTTAGGTCCCGCCTGGTGTATTGTAAGATCAGGCGGGGGGAGTACTGGCCCCCGGGGGGCTGAAGGTGGCGGGGGACCGGGATGCTCCAAATATCCTGGTCACACTGTGTGGTCACAATTGTGTGCGAGTGTCGCACTCTTGTACGTGTCACGTGTCTGACGTCCACGCTCGTGTTTCAGGCCGCGCTGGACGCCGAGGTGTTCGGCGCTGACCCCGGCGAGCGCGCGGACCGGGAGAAGAGGCTGCTCCTCGAACACAAGGTACAGATCCACAACCACGTCAAGAACGCAGTGCTGAACCTCATCTTTGGGGTAAGTGGCTCGCAGGCCTCATCCGCCGAGGCACCGAGGCAGAGCCGGAGGGGAAGCAGAACAAAACGAAAAGAAAAGACCGGCACCAGGACGCTAGCGTCTTTTTTGTTTTCCCCCCGCCTTCTGTATTTGTGTTTGTGTGCTTTTCTCTATCTTCTTTTTCAATTTGTTTTTTCGCGCCGCCCTCTTGCCGTGTGTGATGGTGCAGTCATCTCCAGGAGCACCGGACTCGCTGGCAGAGCCGGTGGGCTGGGCGGAGGGCTGGAATCGGTTTCTGGTGGGGTGGGTGGTGGGAGGGGGACAATTATTCGTCGTCGTCTGCCTGGACGCGTTTTTACAACCAAGTCACCACGGCTCAGAAATTCTACTTTACAAGCTATAAATATAAAGTAATTATTGCGGAGGATAGGAGGAAAAGAACAATTGAACAACGCCGTGCCAGACAGCTACAAGGGTAATTCCCACGTTTCTGTGCTCCATGTTTTATTTGTGAGGCGCAAGGGAGGTGGTGGGTGTCAAAATATATTCCCCCGAGATAATTTGTGCTTTTGCACGGCGCCAAACCGAGGGGTCGATCACTTATGGCCGGAGTGTTAAGTACCTGACATCTCAGATTTCAAGGGCCAAGTTCGATTTTTTCCCCCGCCAATATTAGGTGTAAAATGTAAATAAATGACGTTCTCGAAAAAAATCTTTTAACAAGTTCGGCTAAAATTAAACCATTTTGTCTGAAAAGTTTCGCGGAGTACAAATGAGTGTACAGCCTGATGTGCACACATAAGTGTGATTAACCCCTCGATCCACCGCCATCTGAGGCAAAAGCGTGCAAAGGAAGGAGAGGGTGCGTGAGCTCCGCCTTGTGCGCGACTGTGCCAAGTGTCACTGTGAGTGAGAGTGAATGAGTGAGTGCATGCGTGAGTGAGTAAATGCGTGAGTGAGTGAACGTGTGAGTGATGGGTGAGTGAGTGAATGCGTGAGTGAGTGCAAGTGTGAGTGAGTGAATGCGTGAGTGAGTGCAAGTGTGAGTGAGTGAATGCGTGAGTGAGTAAATGCGTGAGTGCGTGAGTGAATGAGTGAGCGAGTGAGTGAGTGAGCGGGTGAGTGAGCGAGTGAGTGAGCGAGTGAGTGAGCGAGTGAGCGAGTGAGTGAGCGAGTGAGCGAGTGAGTGAGCGGGTGAGTGAGCAAGAGAGAGCACAGCCCGCTGACGCTTCCCTCCTGTCCCGCAGAAAATCAACTCTGTCATCGACTCGAAGAGCGCGCTGCTGGGCGTGTTCGAGCGCGCCAACGCCGCCAAGAACCTGGCGCTGCTGGGGCCGGGCACCAAGCGGCCGCCGGCGGGCTCGGGCATCAAGGGCATCCTGAGCGGCGTGCTCAGCTCCTCCCTGGGCTCCTCGTCGGGCTCGTCGCTGCCCTCGCTGACTGGGCTCAGCGGCGGCAGCAGCGGCGGCGCCGGCGGCAGCAGCGGCGGCGACTCGACCTCCGACTTTGGCGGCGGCGCCTCGCTGGGCGCCTCGCTGGGCGGCTCCATCGGCGGCGGCTCCTCCTCCTCCTCGTCGTCCTCGTCGTCCTCGTCCTCCGGGGTAGGCAACGGGCTGGGGTACGAGGCGTACGACTTTAACGCTCAGCCCTACGTGTTTAACGCGCAGCCCTACACCTTGAACGCGCAGCCCTACGTTTACTGACGACGAGAGGACACGCGCTAAACGGACGACTCGCCACACGAATAACACCACACCATACGCCGCCCTCGCCTGGCACCTGGCACTCGCTATCGGGTCCGCGGGTTCAAGCACCGCGCCTGCGACTCCTCTCCTGGGGAAAACACGCGCCAAATGGCCCGCGACGCAAAGTATACGCGCCGGCCGGGCGGCTTATTTTGAGAAGCTCATCGAGTTCGGCACCTACATCTGCCCGCTTCACTAAGTTCGGCCCCTCCTTTCACCCCAAATTCCAAGGGTTAGGTTAGGTTAGGTTAGGGTGGGTTAACCTAGTCTAACCTAACCTAACTTAGTCTAACCTAATCGAACCTAAAGTAACCTAACATAACGCTTGAAATTTGAGGCTTTCTGGCGGTTGGGTGCCGAACTCGATGAGGTTCTCAAAATAGGCGGCCGGGCGGCGGCGCCCCACCGCCCCCGCCCCCTCCTCCTCTCTTAGGGTTCGCCGCCGGCGCTTTCAAATTCACTTATGCCGTGTGTTTTCTCGCGCCTCCTCCGCGGCGCCCGCGGCGTCCCAAACAGCTCACGTCATATTCACACACAATCGCGCCAGGCCGGCGGAAAGTTGGAAAGCCCTGGTGGGGCCGGGGGGTGGGGAGCGGGGAGGGGGGACGAGGGAGGAGGGGGGGAGGCGGGTTCCTCTAGTAGCAGCGGACGGGCCGCGCCGTCCTGCGTGGATGCGGGCGCCGTGCGTCTAGCTCTGCCACCATCGACCAGGCGTGTCGCAGCCTTATAAATATTTCACGGGGTGACTGAGGAGAGAGCATCCGAGAGTGGAGAGGGCGTGACGGGTGCGGGGCGGGGCGGGGCGGGGCGGGGCGGGGCGGGGTGGGGCGGCCGTACTACCGGCAGCGTAGCGGCACGGGCCCGGGGCACAGCAGCACCCAGGGGAGGGCAGGCGAGGCGGCCAGACCCGAGGCTGCTTGGCCAGGTGAGCTGCCCTGCCCAGTAAGGCCAGGCAAACCAAGCAGTGTACTTAGTTTAATTATTAACCCGCACTGCGTACGGCCCAAGGCATTCAGCCGCGGCTGTATCAACTTTAGACTGACCGACACCAGCCGACTTTCGGCCGAGGGGACCCCCCAAGTCTAACAAACGTTCGGACTCGAGGACAAACAAGAAAGCAACGTCATTTTCATCATCTCATATTCATCATGCATCATGTCGACCTGTCCCATGTTACCGCTCATCCCGATGGCCACGCTTTCGCCTCCCTAACGGACTTCCCTTTGCTTCTGCGCCACGTATTACGACTAATGGACCTGTATATTCGCCTTACCAGTCTGTGTGGGGATGTAAAAGGGGGTGCCCTTGGGCCTCGCAGGGCCGGCCGGTCGTTGGACTTGGCTCTGCCCGAAAAGTAGATATTTATCAGGGTCAGCAGCTAACCTCTTGGTAGCTCTGAATGAGTCCAACAACGTATGGTTCTGGAGTGTCCCGCACACAGCGCTCATCTTTTGCATTCCCATCGACTTGCTTCGTTGTTATATTTTGCTTCGCGAAATATTTTTCTTGCAGTAATTCCAAGCTTGGTGTTGGTAAGATCCACCCTAACCTGTCGATATCCCTTTTGTCACAGTATCCGTAGTCCCAGATCCAATCCCAACACATGTACAGGGTGTCCAGCTCAACACATCAGCACCTTTCATCGTCAGCAGTCACCAATCGCCGTTTCTTAAGTTAATTCTATATTTCCAAAACCCCATTTTCATCTAAAAGGAGATGCGCCGCCTCTCTGTGTTCAATTTTGTACAATTACCATATGTAAGAGTCATTATACGTCTTATGATTTATTTCTGAGCTGCCCACCAGCGCTCAGTTCGCTCAAATATATTAGTGCCGGTAGGTTTAATAAGAACCGTACTTCAGATGTACCGGGTGTTTCAGAGAACACGTTACAGTACGCGGGTTTGCCTATCCGGCCGCTTGGGTAGGCAGACCTGCAATATTGTTACGTGTTCTCTGAAATGCCTTATACTTATAGGAAAAAATCACTTTCAGTGTCATCGTAGACAAGTAGCTCAAAAAACCATATGTTTATTATGTATTTTCCTGGAATCGGAGTTTCCAACTTTTAGTGTTCCATTCTGTTGTACATAATTCGTCCTCTCCGCTCAGCAATTTTGTACAATGGAGCAAATGTGATATGTAAATTGTGATGAAAAACTTTGTGAAATAAAACAAAATGTGAAACAAAACTGGATCCGTCTGACTGCAGCAGAACACACACCACGAGATTTCGAGATTTCCTGTTCCACTGCGTGCCCGCCCCGCCCGCCCCGCCCCGCCCCGCCCCGCCCCGCCCCGCCCCGCCCCGCCCCGCCCCGCCCTGCACGCGCGTACCTGTGTGTGGCTAGGAAACACGCTCAGTCGACCCGGGCCCCGCCGCCGCCCCTCACCCGACCCGTGGCGACCTTTCCGCCTCCAACCTCATGAACTGCGGGTCCTGCTCCCGGAGCGAGGCGGCGCCCCAACAGTATGTTCTCCATTCACTAGGAGCGGACCGCTTACCCCTCCCTGCCCCTCCCCCCTTTCGCTCCCCCTCGGCGTGCTCCCCGCGGACCGAGCCCCTTTCTAGTGCGCTCCCTTTAAATCGCTATTCTCGTGGATCCACTCCCGCTGCCCCCCCCCCTCTCTCTCTCTCTCTCTCTCTCTCTCTCTCTCTCTCTCTCTCTCTCTCTCTCTCTCTCTCTCTCTCTCTCTCGGGCCTCCTTCCGCTGACCCCCTCCCCCCCACCGACCTAGGCGTGGACCAAGGCTAGGCTCAGGGACCTGATCTCGTACTGCTGGCGCCAAAGGCCAAAGGGGCGGTACGTGTATGTATTTCTCTCCTGACCTTCTATACTGTCGCGGGCTCTTCCAGCCGCCTCCGTGCCTATACGCCAGGAAAAGAAAAACACGCGTTCACGAAATTCATTACAAATATTCATTTTAAAGATTTTTACTACTGCGCCGGTGTAACAGAATGTATGTAAAAGTATGCGGGTTTGCCTCTAGCCGCTATAGCCGTAACGCCCCTACGACGTTAGGCTTACCAGCAAACCTTTGGGGTGTCTCGTGTTATAAGACCTTAAAATTACCGAGGGGGTATGCACTCGCGTAATTGTCGGGTCACTCTATCCGCAATAAAGGCGTAATAGTATCAGTAAAAAGAGCGCAATAGGATAAAAATAGCCTAAAATAGCCAAAATTCTCCACATTTTAATTATTTTTGGGTCTTTCCGGCTGTTTTTGCCTGTTTTTGGCTAAATTTGTCCAATTTCGGAGCGTATCACTGCGTAATATACGTAATTGTCGGGTCACAGATTTTAAGAGAGCCACTAGAAAAGTACAACGTAGATAGTAATTTTAAAACACTCTAAATCAATTTTAAAAAGTATTCTTGAAGTTGACTTGCCTGTGTCTACGAGTTGGTTGGCTTATTTACGCTGTTCACCTCCCCAAATTTCAATAGACTTCTATTTGTTAGTAATTGTTGACTTCATTGAATTTTTACTTACAAGAGGGAAAGTCGTACAAAATTGCATTGAGAAATTAAATGTTCATGAGGCCCCAAGGCACAGTACAAAAGGTCAACCCTTCACCGACAAATGTAAAACGGTGGAAACACAAAAAGTGTAGGACCTCATGGACGCACTGCTTGCACGCATAAAGTTAATATTTTAACCCTTGAATAGTAATGCGGTGCAATATCAAAAGGGGAGCATTGTTCCCCCGTGAATGCTGTAAAAGTTTGACGCCCTGAGCGCTATATTTCCACCCCTTTCCTGGCCTAGGCCAGTCACTTGCCTGTATGAGTAGGGAGTTGGTGGGGAGGGTGGTACCCACACTGGCCCGGTTCACTCCAAAGCCCGTTTCCTACCAGCTGGAGATAATTAAAATTCGAATTAAGTTTGAATTTAGTTTTATTGAGGTGCATTTAAAAGGAAATACTGACGTGCTCTCAGCTTTGTGAGAAATGTTTGTAAAGGTTGCGGGAAAATTTTCCATTAGAAATGTCGTCGTAAAGATACGATATCAATTTGTAAAATTACAAAACTGAATAGAAACTTGGTATCGACTAGTCGTTCTTAAACGAGCACAAATACTCTGCTAATCTTACACTGTAAACGCTGTGGCAACTTTTGATGCCAAAATGTTGGCGTCCTTTTTTGAACGCCAAATTTTGGCGTCCTTGTAAAGGAATGCCGATTTTTGGCGTTAAAAGTGGCCAAAAATTGGCGTTCTTTAAAGGAACGCCAATTTTTGGCGTTTAAAAAGGCCAAAAATCGGCATTTCTTTAGAAGGACGCCAAAATTTGGCGTTCAAAAACGAATGCCAAAATTTGGCATTTGAAGTAGCCACAGCGTTTACAGTGTAGTGTGTAGTAGTTTGCTACTTTAAACTGCGAAACAAAAGTTCTGCAGTTTAAAGTGGTGAACATTTTAGTTCTGCACTTTAAACTGCAGATCTAAAAAGTTCGCCACTTTAAACTGTAGAACTTTTGTTTCGCAGTTTAAAGTGGCAAACTACTACACATTAAGATTAGCAGAGTAAGGCTGTCGTAAATTTACGATGCCGATCGTAAATTTACAACGTCATGTGTAAATTACAAATTACGAAATATGTTGTAACTTAACGAAGATATTTTTCACAGTGAGAGAGAGAGAGAGAGAGAGAGAGAGAGAGAGAGAGAGAGAGAGATGAAGAGTGAGTTTCCTGCCCCCCCCCCCCCCCCCCCCCACACACACACACTTACGCCACTCTCTGCTCTGCTGCAGTTACGCGGACGGCAGTTTCGGTCGCATTTCAGTCCGAAAGCCTTTCCGAACGCCGGGAAACTCAAGATCCCAACGACACAATCACAACAAGTTTTCGCCATACTTTACCTCGCGCCTGACTTTTTCCGAGACTCACGGCAATGCATCGGACGGAATGACTCGAGACGAGACGACGTAGCCGACATGTCCCGCTGCCTCCCCCATCCTGCAGTGAGCTTACACACTCCGCTCCCTGCCCCGCCCCGCACGGACTAAAGAGGATTTGTGCCTGACGCAGGGTCCAACCACCGACAACATCCCAACCTTCGAGGGCAACCGCGTCAGCTTGGAGATCCCAGAGCAGCTGTTCGGCTCGTCCTTCACCCTGGTCACCAACATCTCGCAAATCCTCGGCGACGTCATCCTGGTTTGCGCAATATACCGTCACGTGACTTGTGCGAAAGCCGCACGCTGGAGCGCCTGAAGAGTGGACAACTCTCGTTTTCTTTTCTGTTTTGCTCGACAGAACACGGCTCGCAGGGTGCAGCGCTTCGTCGAGGCCCTCAAGCCCAAGTTCCGAGGCCTGTTCGGCGTGCCGGCGGACGCCGCGGCCGCGGCCCGGAAGAGGGCGACGGACGACGAGGTGGCGCGGGCGCAGCAGGCGTCCGCCGCGGCCTCGGACCTGGACGAGCTCGCCGACAACCAGGCCGACCCGCGGCAGGTGGCCAAGGCCGCCGCCTCCTCCGCGTCCTCGTCGAGGAGTGCGACCTCGGCGTCCGGCAGGACCGAGGCCTTCAAGTCGCTCACGGGGCTGGAGCCCTTCGACTTCGACTTCGCCGCCCTGGACAAGCTGGTGCAGAGCGGCGACGGCAAGGCGGCCCGGCCATTCGAACCGGTAATGGAAGTGAAGGTCGACCGGCGGAATAAGGTCGTGCTTCTATCTTCGCATCCGTAGACTCTGCATTCAGAACGAGGGGGAAACAACTCTGAAAATAGTGTACCCCTCTTACTTCAGAAAAATTCAAAAACATCCCTAAAATGAAGAAAAAATCAGAAAAATGGGGGAAAATTCAGGAAAATTTCAAAAAGAATCGGAAAATTCTGAAAAATTCAGTGAAGTTTAGAAAAAATCAACAAATTTCACAAAAACTCACGATATTTGTGCACCAAAATTCAGAGTTGTATCCCCTCGATTAAGAAGTAGGGCTTTAGGACGGCCCCTGCCCGCGCGGGAATAGCCTCGTGCTGATATGCCCGCTTCTCGTTGCAGTCGGCAGCCGCCTCCGATTTGCGGGGCGCCGTGGCGCAGGCCGGGGACATCCTCAACAGCAACCTCAAGAGGGTGCCCGTCAGCGTGTAGCGCAGTCCATCCAACTCAAGTCCCCAGTGGCGCTGCGCCCCGCCACGCCCCGCCACGCCCCGCCACGCCCCGCCATCACCACCACGCCACCGAACGGAACGTCCGTCGCCCACGCCGTCTCCAACTTAGCAAATGCAAATCATTGCAACGCGGAGGCACGCGGAGGGCTGGGCTGCTCTCAGGAGGGCCCGGGGGTGAGACCGCTGCTGTGGGGCGGAGCGTGGCGTGGCGTAGCGCCGCAGCCCCCGCCATATAGACTCTAGCTGCTCGTGTGCCTGCGGGCGCTGCAAGCGCACTGTACCTGCAAAGCGTCGAGCTCATATGGAGCTGCAACTGACAGCGGAGTGGCGCCTCGTCTAGTTCATATTTTACGCCTCGCTGTAAAAACACTTTTAAGGGTGCGCTGTACTTTATTTTGTCTTTGGGAATGTGAGTGAATATTGTTGTGCTTAAAGGCGATAGCTGGGGCCGTTGGAGCCAGCACGGGTCCGCCATGATGGCTTAGCCTAGATAATAATTTAATTACTTTCTAAAAGGTATGCGGTGTGCGCATTTCCTTGGTGTTCGATGCCTATTTTTAGATATTATATTTGTTATTGGAAGATAGCTTACATACAGGGCGTTTGTATGTAGTAGTATGGTATCATCGTGATATTAAGTTACCAGTGTTGTTAGGTGTTATCCCATGAAGCGAGAACAAAGTTGTCAAACAAAGTAGGAAGCCAAAATCGTGTACATAGTCGCGTAGATGTACAGAAGTGTTTGTTTTGTAAAATTGTAAGATCCGCAGAGAATTGGGAATGCGTTTCCGATTGTTTTGTAGATATTATATATCACCTACCGGAAGTGCTGAGTGCCCCGTGTGGTATATTGCGTTGGGTCAGCTTTGGACCTAGGCTTTGGTCCCCCTACTCCAGCACCAACGCTGACCCAAAGTGATGCCACGGCAACACTCAATATTCATAGGCCATGTCATCTTCTTCACACTGTTAAATTTGACACACCATGCCCTTCATTATTTCTCTCATCTCATGTTTTATCGATCACAATGCCCCGGGCGGGGGCGGAGGCCTGCTCTGGGCTATATCTCGGTACCCACCCCATTGTGTAATTGTCGCACGTCGCACATTTGTAGGTGTGTGTGTATCCATTCACACACTTGAGCAAGTAAAGGGATTATTTTTTCCGAGTAATTTTACACTCTTGGGAGGACAGGTGTACGAATGAAATGCTCACACCTACAAGTGTGCGACATTCACGCACTTTTCGGTTTCCAGTGCGCGTGAAACAAATTAAGAGAGAGCGCTCTCGCGCGAACGGCTCTACAAGGCGCACTACTCGCGCATGGCCGGGTCGGTGGACGCCACGCCGCCGGCCCGGCCCGGCCCGGCCCAGTGTGTGGCGACTTGCTATGAGTCCCGCCTGGCCGTGTTCTACCCGTATAATCAAAGTTAAGCCTGGCAAGTTAAACTCAAAGTGCGCGGCCAAAGTCGGCAGCCATGGCGCATCCCTCTCGCCCGGCGCCCCGCCCCGCCCCGCCCCGCCCCGCCCCGCCCGCCCCGCCCCCGCCTTGGTGCTGCAGCCGTATGTACGGAATAGCAAATAAACCGAAATGAGATTACGAGAGATGCTTTTTCGAGACCACTCTCTTCTCCTCGCCCTGCTCTCCCCATTACGCCACCTGTTGCGCTCCGAAATAAAAACAAAGTAACGAAGGGGCAAAAAAAAAAGGGGGCTCCAAGAAGCTGCTTATTATTAGCTGTCAGGTGCAGCCGGCGAAAGACGTGTCTGATGGGTTGCCCACCTCGACGGCGTATCGCGTTGACGGTCCACAACAGGTCTTGCCTCCCACGCAAAACCACACTGTTTTCAAGGAAATTTGTAACAAAAATGGTCATATAAAATGAAACCTATTTGGGCCAAATACAAAGGGCGCGTGAAATATTGCTTTTATTTACAGTAATTTATCACAAAAGAAGCTGGCAGGCGACACGAGCTCTATACACAGGAGCCGAAACATTGTCCCTTCTTGTCGGATCCCAAGCAAACAAAGCTTCGCTCTCTCGGCCCTCGGCAGACACTTACTGGGGGAGGCGATCACGGACGATCACTACGGGGAAGTTTTCCTGGATAGTCCCTGCGCGCCCCGCCCCGCCCTGTTTGGCCTCGCCGCGCCACGCCACGCCCCGCCTCGGCTGGCAGCGTGGGGCGCCGCTCGGCGTCGTGACTTTTCTCAACTCTCTGCCATTACAGCCGGGCCAGGCCGGCTCCACGCAGGTGTCTCACAGTATTTATTTGTCGTGGGTTTTCTTGTATTTTTGCCCCTACCCTCTCGGAAGCCGGAAAAGCGCCGCGACGGCCGGTGGGACGTGCACGGCCGAGTAAACACCACATCATACCGTGTCCCGTGGCCCCCCGCCTTGTACACGACGGCTGACGGTCTGAGGTTGCATATGTTCTCCACTAGTTGTAAAGTCTTCTTGGAAAAAAATTAAAGTACTGAAGAGAGAGAGAGAGAGAGAGAGAGAGAGAGAGAGAGAGGGGAGGATGTTTAGTGAACGACAAGGAAGACGAACGAAACGGGAGAAAGAGGGAACTTGCAAGGATCTAAAATCGTGTCGCGCTGATGTGGCGCCTCCGCAACGCAGCGCACACGGCGTTTGGAAATCACAGACATTTCTTGTTCTTAATCCTCCAGCGGAGAAGAGAACACAAGCAGCGAAGCACGCATGAAAAAGGGGCGTGCAGTCCAGAGTTTTCTCACGATGAGTGTCGGGCAGGTCACGCCCCCTCCTCGTCGTCCTGCTCCAGGGCCATGTTGTTGAGGGCCATGAGGCCGACGCCCAGCTCGGCGGCGGCGGCGGCGTGCTCCGCGACGGGGAGCTGCAGCAGGCGGCCGGCCAGCGGCGCCACCGCGTGCTCCTCCTTGGCGACGAGCCCGAGCCGCTGCTCCGACAGGTCCTGTGAGTGGTCCCGCAGCGTGGGCAGCTCCGTCATGGCCGTGGCCACGGTGCGGCTCAGCACGCTGCCGCCGGCCGGCCTGCGGCCCCGGCGCCGCCGCCGGCCCGCCGCGCCGCCGCCGCCGCCGCTGCCGTCGCTGCCGCTGCTGCTGCCGTCGCTGCCGCGGCGCCCGCGCAGTCGGAAGGGGATGAGGCCCAGCACGTCCCGCAGCCCGGCCCGGAAGTTGCGCGACAGCAGCGCGTACAGGATGGGGTTGGCGGCCGAGTTGGCGTACGCGACCAGGAAGGTGGCCGGCGTGAAGACGGCCGAGAAGGTGGACGGGCCGCGGTACAGCGGCGACCAGTGCTGCCACAGGCGGCGCGCGTGCAGCGGCAGGTGGCACAGCGCGAACACGCCCACCTGTTGGCGAGAGGAGGGGAGAGGCGACGGGTGAGGAGACTCACAAGATCACTGGTTCAACTAAAGCGTAGTGAAACGCCCTTTTTCTTCAAGCGTACTGTAAGTTTACGCTTGAAATGAAGCGTAATGAGTCTCATCCTCACATATTTTGCCAGTCTAAATGCATTGGGAAATTTCTGCTCTTTGCTTTATTTCAAACGTAAAGTCTTCAAGGGTAGTTGTATGTTTGACTCAAGCGTATTACTACGTCTTAGTTTGACCAGTGATCCTGTCGTGCGTCATTTTAACAATGTTCCATCTACGTAGAAATTACGCAGCAGATAGGACATTGTAAAAATGGACCTATTCGGTAGATAAGATTTTGTGAAAAGGACGCTCCGTGGAAAGGCTGCTCTTGACAGGCCGCGTCGTTTTTCAGCTATCCCGGCGGTGGACATGCTCACCACGGTGACGGTGAGCCGGACGGCGCTGCGGCGGGCGCGGGGCTGGCGCACGGCGAGGCCCAGGCCGCGCCCCGAGCCCCACAGGACGGCGGCGATCCGCGCGTACAGGACGGCCATGGCGGACAGCGGCAGCAGGTACAGCAGCACGAACGTCACCACGTCCCACAGCTTCTGGTCGTACTTGTGCCGGTTGGAGATGCAGATGATCTCCTGCGCGGGGCGGGACAGAGAGCGAGGTAAGGACGCGAGTGTTGAGAGGGCGCGGGCGCGGGCCGTGTTGCTAGATAAGTAGGCAAAAATTAATTCCCGTCTGCGTCACACACAGGTGTATTCGTGGGAATTTTTGCCTACTTATCTGGCAACAGTGGGGCGAGGTAAGGTGACGAGTGTCTGGAGGGCGCGGGCGCGGGCGCGGGCAGGCCGCAGGGGCCGGGCGGGCCGCACCACGCTGCTTGCGCGCGCGGCGGGCCTGCCTACCCCGCGCCTCGCAGGCGCTCTGCTCGGCCCTGCTCTCCGTGCTGCCAGATAAGTAGGCAAAACTCTCCCGAATACTCCTGTGTGAGGCAGACGGGTTTCTCCGCCGACCTCCTAGGCAAACTCTCCACACGAGACAAACTTTTGCCTAGTAGGCAGGCGGAGATACCCGTCTGCCTCACAAGGTGTATTTTTAGATGGAAGGTTTTGCCTACTTATCTGGCAACACTGCTGCTCTGGAATGTTGTCAGAAAAGTAGGCAATAAGTCACCCGAACGCAGTAGAGTAAAGCAGGCAGCGGCTGCGACTGCATACTAGGCAACATGTACGCACCGGTGATAGGGCTCTGCCTAATGCTGTTGCTACTGCTCTACTGTGTTCGGGCTTCGGGCTACTTATTGCCTACTTTACTGGCGACACTGGCCGCGCTGCTCGGGCGGGGCGGTGGGGCGCGCACCTGGAACAGCCCCGGCAGGTCCACGGTGACGGTCTGCGCCCAGTACAGGCGCTGCGCGCTCAGTCCGGCGGCCGCGAGCCACACGCACGCCATGGTGGCCCTGAGCCTGGCCGGGCGCAGGATGGCGCGGCAGGTGATGGGGTGCAGCACGGCCAGGTAGCGCTCCACGCCCACCACCACCAGCACGAAGATGGACGCCGTGTAGCTCAGGTTGTGCACGAAGTGGTACAGCTTGCAGACCACGTCGCCCAGCACCCAGCTGCGAAACAGAGGCAGGCGGCCGTCAGAACGCAATCATGCACCCAGAAAAGCGTGTACTTGAATATATCAAGTACAAATTGGGGCTCAATCCAAGCCCAATTTGGCCTTGAACCAAAGACCATGTGTTCCATCCAAGCGCGAAGGGGAACGATTTGAGTACAAATTGGGGTTGATTTGAGCACAAATACTCAAGAACATGGTACTTGAAATCATCAAGTACTTTGCACTCGATTCAAGTACATTTTGCATGATCCCAGTCCATGCTTTTCTGGGTGTGGGGATACACTGGAAACCCAAGAAGTGTGAATGTCGCACACCTGTGGGAGTGTGTTAGTTTTAATCGCACACAGAGCATATTTTGTTACTTTTCGGTATGACATTACGCGTAATACCCTGTAATACCCAGGTCACGTGGTCAGGATATTACAGAGAAGTGAATACCCTGTCGACGTTGTTTGTTGGCATTGTCGGTAATATCGAAGGCTCCTTTGGCAAGCTGCCTCATCAGGGCCGGTCGGGCGCGCAATGCGGGGCCGGACCGAGGGGTCCTTCACTCCGTTTAGTCATGTACAAACGGAAATTTCATCACTTTTTTCGTCACTTTCAGTCATTTTTAGTCATTTATAGTCACTTTTCGTCACCCAACCTTTCTTCAGTTTTAGTCATTTTTAAGTCATTTTTAGTCAATTTCAGTCAATTTAAATCATTTGAAGTCACTTTTCGTCAATTTTAGTCACTTTTCGTCATTTTAAGTCACTTTTCGTCATTTTTTTGTCAATTTTAGTAATTTTATTTTATGTTGTTTTTGTCCTTTTCAGTCAATTTAAGTCATTTTTAATCTTTAGTCATGTACACGAAAAATCGAAGTGAAGGACCCCTCGGGCTGGACCGGGCCCAGAGCCAGAGCACCGGGCAGGCAGCAGGCAGCACGCCTTAACGAACTCGAGCTGCCATCTCACTCGTACGTCCCTGGTCCGGGGCGGCACCGGCGGCAGCGCACGTGGCTATACTGCTGAGGGGTTGGCCTGGCCACGCGGCGCGGGGCGTGGGCGCGGGCCTAGGCGAGACGGGCCCAGGAGGCGACAACGAGGCACTGCCGTGCCGTGCCGTGCCGTGCCGTGCCGTGCCGTGCCGTGCCGTGCTGTCTTCGGCGAAGACAGCGCTCGCCGACCCCTGCCCAATTACGAGGGTTCCTGGCGGCGCCCCAGAATGCGACAAACCGAACTCGACTGGAGCGGGGTGGCAGCGGCTGCGGGCGAGGGGAGGAAAGGGGGAGGGGGGAGGGGAGAGGGAGAGGAGGAGGGCAGATAGTGCGGGGAAGCACTATACAGTATATCCGAGTCCGGGCGAGGCGAGGCAGGGCGAGGCCCACTTGCAATCGGAGACCGCACTATTCATTGTTCTGCGAGCTTGATACAGGCGTCTCTCCTGCTCTAACGAGAGAGAGAGAGAGAGAGAGAGAGAGAGAGAGAGAGAGAGAGAGAGAGAGAGAGAGAGATCTTATCCAGGTTCCGGGCCGGGGGGGGGGGGGGGGTAGTAGGGAGGGGCGCACCCACCAGCAGCGGGGGTCAATTGAAACGGAAGAGGGTGTACGCGGGCGGAGCTGAAATTAGGTTAGGCTTTAGGGTGTGGATAAGAAATTTGACTCTGACCGGCAGCTGTTGAAACCGAGCTGTCGAGCACAGACCAGTCGTATCGTGTTTTATACTTTATTTCGGCGCGCTGGTCGGATCAAGTCGGGGGACTGGGGCTAGGGGGGCTGAATGGGGAACATTTATTAGCATCACCGAGAGGACGCCAGCTTCAAAGCTCATTTTTTGTTAAAAAGGGAAATGAGTATGAGACCTCGTGTACCCAAGATACCCCCCCCCCCCAAAAAAAAAAAAAAAACCTCTGGATCACCCTTGCATTATCATGAGTTCCCCCGTGGATTACTCCTAGGTTATACTCCCGGATCACCCTTGCATGATCACCCTTGCATCACCCTCGGATCAGCCCTGGATTACTCCCCCAGATTCGACCCGAACTATCCCGGATTGCTGTCCGCTGACTCACCTCTGCACCAGGTAGATGGACAGGTTCTGGTACACGCAGAACACGCCGACGCACAGGTCCGCCACGGCCAGGTTGACGAGGAAGAGGTTGGTCCTGGAGCGGGTGCGGCGCGACAGCGAGGCCACGACGATCACCAGCAGGTTGCCGAAGAAGCAGACGAGGAAGACGGCGGTGTAGAGGACGATGAAGGCGGCTCGCACGTCCGTGCGGTCGAACAGGTACTCCTCGCCGGCGGCCGTCGAGGACGGCACCGCCACCACCACCGCGCCCGCGCTGTGCGGCGGCATCGCCCCGCCCGGCCCCGCCAGGCGCGCCCCGCCACGCGCTGAACAGCAAGGTTTACACCATGGCAGAGTTGTCGTGTTTGCAGCACCCGCAGCACCGGCCCCGCCCCGCCCCGCCCCTGCCCGCCTCTCGCTTTCCCAAACAGGAAGTTCGACCTCGCGACTCTCGAGCACTCTCCTTTAAGTACAATCATTCTCGCTGTTTTACTGGAAGGGAAGGTTTACATCCCGCCCCGCTAGAGTGGTATCGCGAGGGAATCATTAAAACCGCGGCGCGACATTTCCTCAGCGAGCTGCGAAACAAAGCGTCATCCCCCCACCCCCTGTTTTAATGTCCCTCGATATCATCGTGTCATTTTCCAGCAAGGGGGAAAATGACGTCAATTGAGGCTGTCTCTTCCACTAAACGGCGGGAAATATACAAGCTCCTTGCTCCACCCCGCCCGCCTGGTTCCGCCCCGCCGGAGCAGGAAACCCCTGCAGGGTGATTCCGAACAGCGTTGAGTAGTGCCCTCTCTCTCGCTCCTCATGGCGGCGCTCCACGAGTGCGACAAGGACAGAGAGACGAAACCACTGTGCGGAATCACCCTACAGCGCGACGCGGCGGCTCCTGCTCTCCAATCAATGGAAGCGGCCTATCAGCTCCCCCCCCCCCCCCGCTCCCACACGCTCTCAGGGGCGCAGCGCGGGGCTCTGCTGGTGACGGAGTGGCTCCAGAGCGACTCCGCCCCGCCCGGCCACGACTGGAAAATAGCTGCCGCGAAGGGAAAAAATTTGTGCGGAGAAAAGAGACAGCGTACCCCACCGCGACTGTTCCCCTCTTCTCCCCCTGCGCCTCTTCCACTCACAAAGGAAGCGCCTGATCTGGTCCCTGCACCCGCCCCCCTCCCCCCCCCGGAGCCGGGGCCTGGCCACGCGAGTAGAAGAAGGACCTCTCCGTCGACTGCTGCTGCCGCCGACCCGGCCTGCCTGGCCGGGCCGGGCCGGGCCGGGCGAGGAGGGGAGGGTTGAAGCCTTCCACCGGCTGGCCGCAAACTTTACGCTTTGGCCAAGCCGAGGCGGACCCGCCAGATTCTCGGCAAGTTTTAACGAGATATCCGCACCACAATAGACGGCCCACTTGATGCATAACGCGGCCCCATTTCTCATCCTCCCTCCCCTCTCCCCATCCACCGGACAGACTGGATACAGAAAACTCATTCCGGCCACCTTAATGCTGAGGGCCGGCGACTGTGTGGTGGTCCTGCCGGCCAACTGATTCAGAAGACCGCTCTCGTAGTTCTGTCCTTGTCGCACCTAGGGCGGTGCCCTATGTTGGGCATGGCAGCGCCCCATGAGTGCGACAAGGACAGAGGAGCCGGAGCGTTTCTCGGAATCAGCAGACTGGCTCTGGCACTGGCAGCAGAGGGCACGTCACGTCCTCACCTGGGGGATGACCTTGAGGGTGTAGGTCAGCGCGGCGCGGCGCAGGCAGCACTTGTCCGGCTGGAGAGGCTCTTGGCGCAGTCCTACGCGGCGGACCTTACTCGACACGACGGCGACGGCGGGGACGCTGCGGCGGGGGCGGCGGTCTGGCCGGCGGTCCGCCCAGGTATGCGACGGGGCGCGGCGCCCTGGCCCCGGCCGCCCTGGCCCCGGCGGCGTCCGCCGCCAGCGCCCGCCGGCCCGGCCCGGGGCGCATCGCTCGATACGCGCCAGACACGGACAGCTCTCGGGCGGGACGCTCTCGATACGGTGATAGCGACGCGTTTGGGGCGGGCGCAGGCGGGCGGGCGGGACCACGCGGTGTCGCGCGGCGGCGTGTGATAGACGGGGCGGTCCGCGTTGGTCCGGCGCTGGGCTGGGCTGGGCCGCGCGCCCGGGCCCGGTGGCGTGCTGGCTGCAGCCGTGTGCAAGTAAGAGCAGGGCAGGCAGGGCGGGACCGCTAACAGGACCTCACCGCTGAGCTGTGCCCTCCGCGCCCGCGTCGCGTCGCGACGCGCACCACCGCGCAGCACCGCGCCCGGCCGGACCGCGGTCGAACCGAACTAGGGGGGTGGCCTCCGAAGAGTGAGGTGCCCCCTGGGACGCGGCGGGGCGCGGCGCGGCACAGGCGCGGCACTGCTCAGGCCGGCCGCGGGGCGCGGGGCAGGGCAGAGCGCCGCGCGGGGTCGCCTCTAGCCAGGCCCGTGCCGTGCCTCCCTGGGCTTGTTTGAGCGCAGCCCAGACGCTCGTTACGCCCCGCCCCGCCCCGCCCCGCCCCGCCCCGCCTCGCCCCGCCCCGCCCCGCCCCACCCCGCCCCGCCCCGCCCCGCCTCGCCCCGCGCCACCCCGCCGCGCCTCCGAGACGCCTTCCCCGCCTGCCCATCTTGTTGACAAAACAGCGCGCCAAAAGCACGCGGCATGCGGCTCATGCGGGGCGCGCGCGCGCGGCGATAGCGTGGCCGACAGTTCCTCACGTCCCGTCTGCTTCATTCCTCCGCCCGCCCCCGCCCCCGCCCCGCCCCCGCCGCCTCCCTGTGCCTCCTCTCCCTCCCCGCCCCCACCCCCGCCCCCTCCCTGTTCCCCTCCCCTCACCGCCCCTTCCCTTTCGCAACGCTCATATTAAACCCCCTTCGCTTCCTCTTCCAGTCTGAGTCGCTGCATTTACACACGCGTGCGCGCGTGCGCGCTTGCTCCGGAAGTGCCAGTGCGCGCGGCGCGGCGAGTCACCATACTCTTTGCTCGACCCGGCCACGAGGGAGGAATGCGTTGCGACCCCGCGTCACCAGCTCCTCGCAAAAATAAGAAAAGGAACTACGCGACGGGTCTGCATGGGGTCAGGCTAGACGAAGTAGTAGTTTGCAAATAAGTAGGCAAGAATTCCCACGAATTCATCTGTGTGAGGCAGACGGGTATCTCCGCCTGCCTAATAGGCAAACTTTCCAAACGAGAGACTTTTCTTGGGTTAACATCATTAGTCACTATAGAACCTTTAAGCCATGATTTGTACAGTTTCGACAAAAAGTGTTTTAAAAAGCTCTCACAGCTGTCTTTCTCTCCCACGATATAAGTTCACAACCTCGTTGGTGTGGAGATAGTTAACTCCACAGTTTCCGTTGTTACTGTATATTAGGAATGCGATGACATGAAAAAAGGGGACAATAGCGATTTAAGAACCGTAACCGGGGTTGGTGCACCGAACCTTGCGTCTCCCTTGACTCCATGGTCAAGGTGCCTGAATCTGAGTGCCGTGTTGCATAGAAGTCAAGCGCGGGTGCTTCTGCCACTACTGCCGCAGCGGCTAGGGCTTCCGTATTTTCAGCTTGTAGAGAACAAGTAGTTAAAACTAACGCTTGCATGCAATTATGTATGCCTCCATTTCACTGCCATTTATAATTCACAGTACGTTACATAATGTTCTTTTTTTCGCGAGGTGGCCGAACCTGACCCTGACAGTAAATAGAAGTCCAATTTTAGACCGGTTGCTTATTCCACGACGTCATTGAGGTCATACCCGTCTCAGAAGGGTGGAGCTAATTTGAAATGATATTCCTCAGGCGGAGGCTGGGCGGGCTAAGAATGATCCCTCTTCCTCCCGCCGCTCCTCTCCAGCTCCAGGGCCTCCAGGGCCTCCACCACCAGGCCCGCCTGCCGGTCTCAGCCGTGTTGGGACGGGGGCGGACACGAGGGCGGGCGCAAAGGGAGAGGAGGGGGAGGGAAGGGGAGATTTTGAGTAGGGCAGCAGGGGAGCGAGGCGGGACCCTTGGCCGTGACCGTCGCGTCCGACAGGTCCTAGTGAGTCTCGGGGGGGCCGTGGGGAGGACGAGGGGCGGAGAGAGGGGGGAGGTGGGGGGGGGTGATGTCCAGGGCCCCAAACCACCGCGCCGGCACATCACTTCCTGCACTGCTCCCCCTAAACCTCCTACGTCACGCCCCGCCCCTGTGGGGTCCCCAGCGGACCACCCCACAGCACCCCCGCCCCGCTCCGCCCCGCCCCGCACCCCTCCGCCCGGAGCGCGCAGCAGCAGCGGGCACGGCTGGGCCCAATCTGGAGGTTTCTCTGGGTCGGTAGCGTCGGCCCAGGAGACAGTCGGAACCATAATGGAATTCCGAGTCGTAAGCTTGCTGTCCGCAAAGTTGGCGGTCGGGCCGGGCCGGGCCGGGCGGATGCGGGATGCGGGAACCGGCGCGGCGCGGCAGTCAGGGAAGGGATGATTTGACTCGGCTCGGCCGGGGGTGGCTGGCGCTGGCGACAGGGAGGCGCGGCACGCGGCCGCCACTGAGCGCTGCCGGCCGGCCAGGCCGGGGTTCAGCCTGTTGATTTTCCCGATATAACATCTCCACGCCACGGGGCCGAGCGCCCCCGCCCCGCCCCGCCCCGCCCCGCGCGCCCGCGTCACGCCACAGTCGCGGCGCGGCGCGCCCCTCCAGCTGTAGGGTGGGCTGCCTACCCTCAGGCGCGCCCCTCCAGCTGTAGGGTGGGCTGCCTACCCTCAGGCGCTCGCCGCGCCGCAGACGCGCGGGCAGAGTGGAGGGGGCGGGTGCAGGGGCAGGAGGGTGATTCCGAACGTCGTTGAGTAGTGTCCTCTCTCTTGCTCCTTTTGGCCACATGAGTGCGACAAGGACAGAGCGACGAAACCACTAGGCGGAATCGCCCTACAGGGGCAGGCCGCGCCGCCGCCGCCGCCACGCGCCGATTTTTAAACTGTTTCGGAACTGGATGTACAGTAGCGAAACGTTTCTTTGCCGAACTCTATTCCAAGATGATTGACGCAGTTATATCAACTTGTTGTCATCCTCCGAAAGGAATGATCCTCCGCACGCCCCTGGGGCAATCCATAAAAGTTACTCCTCTGTTAGGTTTGCTAGCCTTATCGCCACAACTCGGCGTACTGCGCGCGGCCCGGGCCGGGCTTATATCTGTCTCGCCCGCACCCCCCTCCCCCCCCCCACCTCCCCCTCCCTCATTTCGGCCTGATGGGATGGCGTGGCGCGGGAGGCGGGCGACGGGCGGGCCCGACCCGACGGCAGTAACGGCCAGTTAAGTCCGTCCGCGACCGCCGGCTGGCACTCCGCTCCGCCCCCGCCCCGCCCCGCCGGCGCGGACAGCTTTACGATTGGCTCGACAATCTTTTTCACCCTTGCCTCGCTGTCTCGATCGTCCAGCATATTCCCCGGATAGATTCCCCCCGGCACTGACGTGAGTTCTGGGAGGGGAGGGGGAAGGGGATGCTGGGCGTCCGGTCCGGTCCGGTCGGCCGGCCGGCACTCCGCTTATGGAGGCAGGCAGTTGCGCGCCGCCCCCCCCCCCTCCTATCCCCTCGCCCGCGCCCCTCGCTCGCTCCCTAACTTTAGAATCCTCTGAAAGTAGCAGTATTTTCGCAGTGACATTGTAGCTGGTGCTGAGCCGGCGCTCGGTTCCCGCCGCCATGTTGGGCGCCCTGCCGCTGCTGCCGCTGCTGCCGCTGCTGCTGCTGACCCAGCTGCTGGGCTGTGCCCGGGGATCCCAGGGGCCCAACAATTACGAAGCGACCGTACGCATTGCAGACGCCAAGCCCCTCAGGGACCTGCCTGCATTCTGGTCCAGCACGGGTTTCAGGTAGGGTTCGACTTTGTTGTGTTTGCTCCCCTTTCTCTCACCCCCCCCCCCTCATGCCGGTCCGTTCCTCACTCACTGTGCGCCGTGCGCCGTGCACGTGCCACGTGCCATCCGTTTCCCCATTTCCTGTGGCAGCGCCCCCAGCGCTGAGGCGGCGGAGAAGTATCTGCTATCCGAGGAAATGGAGTGGAACTTGGCGTACATCGGGGCCTCGCCGCGGGCCGCCGTGCGCCAGGTGCGCGCGCACTGGCTGCTGCAGCTCATCCGCGCCTCGCCGCACAGGTAGGCAACCCGGAGTGGGTCAGGAGCAGAGTTGCCCGAAGAGTAGGCAATAAGAAGCCCAAACACAGTGGAGAAAAGTGGGCTGCATCTGTGACGTGCAAGCATCTGTGCTTAGGTGTTGTCTAGTAGGCAGGCACTGATGACGCCCTCTCTACTCCGCTGTGTTTGGGCTACTTTTTGCGTACTTTTCTTGCAACTCTAGACAGGAGCACCCCACGTGTTCATCCCCTCTTGCAGCAGCACCGCATGAGTAGGAGGAGGGGGGGGGGGGCGACTGCCTACCCCCGTCCCGTAAGGCGCCATAGTTGGTGGCTGAAGACAAACCCATCTGCAATGCGGTACAGCATATCTGAAAGAGCAAGGATTAAGTTAACCAACATACGAGGCTTCTCTCGCTCTGGTCGTATGGCATAAGCATGGGCGGGATTTAATCAGGCACTTCTGGTTTACCTCTCAAAGTGGAGCCTGCTCCGCCTTTGAGGCTGAGAGTTGAATGAGGGAGATCCTCCAACAGAGGCACAGCGACTCGGTCCAGCTCTTCCGTGTGCTGTGTGCTTTTGCCCCTCCCCCTCTACCCTCGCCGCGGCCTCTGGCGTCGACCCCTGACTCTCGAGCGGGCCACTTTGTCTTATGAAGAATGGAATTCGACCGGCAGCAAAAGGCCAAAATAAGAAGATATCTTTCCTCCGCCGCAATGAAAAATGTTGTTCGTAGATTTTCACGGCAAATAAGAGGGGGAGCTCCTCGGCATACCGGCGCGTGCTGAGGCCATTGAAGCCATTCCGCTCGCCGCTTTCCGCCAAAACCGCCGAGTAGGACAGATGAGGAGTGGCGGCTGCGCGCTCAGCGCCCGACCCTCTCGGTCCGCGATTGCCCGCTGTAGGAGATTGACTACTGTAAGTTGAGCCGGCGCGCCCGCCCCGCGAGCAGCCTACACCTCCGTCTCCTTCCACCCGAGATTTTTTTTTCCGCTGCGACGCTAGAACTGTTGCTGCCGCGCCACGCCGCGGACTCTCCACATTTTTAATCGTGAAAATTCCACCGCCCTTGTGTACCTTTCTTTTCTGCTCTGCCGCAGCTCTGGCTGGCGGTGGAACTTCAGCCTGCTGGACCGCTTCCTCGACCGACTCGCCCTCAACGGCCTCGAGCCGGGCTTCGAGATCATGGGCAACCCCGCGGTGGTGGTGGAGGCCGCCGCGGGCGAGGCCAAGGGCGGCGTCACGCGGCACGCAGACGCGCACGCGCGCCCCCAGCGGTGGCCCCTCATTACCGACATTACGGAGCAGGCACAGCTGTGGGCGAGGCTGGTGCGTGACACCGTCGTCCACTGCGGAGGTAAGTGTCCGGCCCGGCCCCGGTGCGCAGCCCCCGCCCCCGCGCCGCCCCCGCGCCGCCCCCGCGCCGCCCCCGCGCCGCCCCCGCGCGCGCCCTGCGCTGCCCCGCGCCGCCCCGCGCCGCGCCCCCCCGCGCGCCGCCCCCGCGCCGCCCCCGCGCCGCCCCCGCGCCGCCCCCGCGCCGCCCCCGCCGTGACGCACTCTCCTCATCCGCAGAGCGCTACGGCGCCGCGGCTGTCTCTCGGTGGCGCTTTGAGACGTGGAACGAGCCTGATCTGAAAATGTACAACTTGTTCAACTGGACCGTAGACGGTAAGTCCGCAGCAGAGTTGCCATGAAGAGTAGGCAATAAGTAGCCAAAACACAGTGGGGTGGAGTAAAGTAGGCTGCATCCGCCCCGCACCTGCCTACTAGGCAGCACCTAAGAACAGCTGCTTACATGTAAGCAGCTGTTTTATCTGATTTTAGGTGTTGCCTAGTAGGCAGGCGCAGATGAAGCCGTGCTACTCCACTGTGTTTGGGCTACTTACGGCCTACTGGTCCTCAGTCTTCGATCCACCCTACTACTTGTTGCATTGTTTTCAGCGTATTGACCTCCGTGTCGTATTCCTATCACACCTCAGGCTACATGGCGTACTTGAGCGCGACGGTGCGCGGCCTGCGCGAGGCGGAGGGGGTCCTGGGCGCGCGGCTGCGCCTCGGCGGCCCCGCCGGGACCTTCAAGGCGCGCGCCCGCCACCCCATCTGCTGGCACGTCCTGGAGCACTGCGACCGGATGGCGTCCCGCAACCAGAGGTGCTCCCGCGACACACGGTTTAAACTCGAAATGATCATTCTAAATTTGAATTTCTGCTGTATTTTTCAGTTGCGGCCTAGACTTTATCACCTTCCATCGGAAGGGCAACGCGTCGGCCCGCAGCGTCGCCTCGGAGACCCTGCGCCTGCTGGACCAGTTTGGGACGCTGTTTCCGCACCTCCGCCGCATGCCCTTCGCCAACGAGTGAGCTAAGCATTCGGCAGTGTTGCCGGAAAAGTAGGCAAAACCCGACCAACGCACAGGCGTGCTGAGCGATCGGTATCAACGCCTGCTTAGTAGGCAACATCTTCATAGCTGTGCAGAGGGATGGCCGAGTAGGCAGGCCTTTGTAGATACCGACCGCTCAACACGGCTGGCGGGGCGGGCATGTTTTGCCTACTCTTCTGACAACACTGGCATTCGGTCGTCGCTACAAATCGCAATATTGCCGACAACCATGATTCCATTAACGTGTGCTTCCAGCGAGGCAGACCCGCTGACGGGGTGGTGGCGAGAAGAGGCCTGGCGCGCTGACGGCCGCTACGCCGGCATGGTTGTTAACACCGTCATAGACCTCCAGGACCAGTGGAGGGGCCGCAGCGGCCCGGTCCTGGAGATCCTCAGCAACGACAACGGCTTCCTGGAGACCACTCCGCGCCACTTCGAGCAGCGCACGCTGCTCTCCAGGTGGGTCACTTTGCACGCCCAGCGCCCGGGTCGTCTCGCGCGTTTCAGTGATTTCCGAGCAGCAGTGTTGCCAGGAAAGTAGGCAATAAGTTGCCCAAACACAGTGAAGTAAAGCGGGCTGCATCTGCGCCTGCCTGCGCACGAGTGCGAATATGTTGCCTAGTAGGCAGGCGCAGATACAGCCCACTCTACTTTACTGTACAGGGTGGCCTACTTACCCCGGCGTACGCATAACTAGGCAACTCATGCTACTGCAGCACGCTGAAGTAGAATGAGTTGCCTACTTATACGTTCGTCGGTATAATGGGCCACACAGTATTTGGGCTACGTATTGCCTACTTTTTTGGCAACACTGCCCAGCAGTTTCCCCGTCGTCAGTTTCCAGATGGGCGGCGCAGGCCAGGGCCGGGGTCCACCGCAGTTGTTTCGGAAGTCGGTCCTGACGGCCATGGCCATGCTGTCGTTCCTCGAGGGCGAGCAGCTCTCGGTGCAGTTCGACAGCCAGGTGAGCGGTAAGCGACAGGGAGGGGCCGGGCCGGGCGCCCAGGGCTCGCGCTGGACTAACAGGCTGCGGTCTGTGCCCGCCCCGCGAGCAGCCCGCCATGGAGGCGCCGCTCCGGCTGGCGGCGCTCGCGTCGCTCGCCGCTGACCGCAGCGTGCTGAGCTTGCTGATCGCCTTCACCAACGAGACGGCGCCGGCCGACGCCGCGGTGCGAGCGGGCGTCCACCTCGCCGTCCCCGCCGCCACCGTCGCCGCCCTGGCCGGGCCGCACCGCGGAGGTAAGAGTCGGATTAGCTCCCGCCCGCAGTGAATAATTTCAGATTCAGATTCGTCCGGGGCGAAAGTTAGTCCGTCCCGTCTGCGGGGCGGCGCTGGGCCGCGTGACGGGGTGCGGCCGCCCGCCCGCCTGGTGGTGGCGGCAGAGGCAGCCCCTCGGGCAGTCAGCAGCAGAATCCACAAGAATAATGCGCTCTTAATTTCGTCCCGCGGCGCCTGTAAATTCCCAAGTGGTGTGCGGCTCACCGGGCCGGGTCGGGCCGCCGAGTGTCGCGGCAAAGCTAGGCAAAGCGGTGACGCTTTGTTAAATCTGTCTCAAAGTTTCAGCCCCTTCAGCCCACCTTCCCTCCCCACCCCTCCCTCTTGGCTCCATCAGCCCGCGCCCGCGCCCACCCCCTGCAGCGTCGTAGTTGTTGATGGTTGTGCCGCTGTTGGTTCTGCGTGATGTTAGTAACTGTGTTGCGTATAGTTATTGTCAACACAAAACCTCAGAAAAATGAATAGTTTAGTGAACCAGCGTATCGTAAGCTCGGAGGCTACCATCAAACCATGTCTCAGACAACAATATTATGGTTATTGCCTCCTCCAAAATTCGGTTGTCACCTCTTTTTCAGTCCAAAACATGGAAACAGCGAGCCAAACTCAGACGAGTTTCTTGTATACTGTACCAAAGCGCCATTTGTTACAGAAGAGCTAGCACGTTACGCGTAGCTTTGGGCGACTTGACAGTGTTGTGTCAACACCAGCCTTCCCTCTGCTTCCCTCATTCGTTCACCATACGTTCCGGGCACAGTGTTGCCAGATAAATAGGCAAAAATTCCCACGAGTACACCTGTGTGAGGCAGACGGGTATCTCTGCCTGCCTACTAGGCAAACTCTTTACAAATGATACTTACCTTTTGCCTAGGAGCAGGCGGAGGTATCCGTCTGCCTCAAACTGGTGTATTTGTCGAAAATTTTGCCTGCTAATAACCTGGCAACACTGTCCGGGCAGTAATATTTCATTCACTCTGAATTACTTTTACGTTGCTTGTCCTTTCCTCACAGCTCGGGCGCCCGCGCCGCGTGCAGCCTCCCTGCTGGTGCGCGTGTCCTTCCTCGACGGCGACCCCAGTGGCGTCTGGCGGGCCGCGGGTTCGCCTCCCGACCCCGGCGTCGCCCTACGCCAGCTGATGCGCCGTGCAGAGGTCTGTAGTGCCGTGCCGCACGCCCAGTACGCGTGGCATGGATCACAAGGAGCCCTCGGCTTTGCTCTCGGAGGGCTCCATTCCATTCAGCATTCGTCATTCCTGCTCTCCCCCCCCCCCCCCCCTCTTTAAACACTCTCTGCCGCCAGCTCCCGAGGGTGGCGCGCACCAGCCTGCTCGCTGAGGGCGCGGACCTCTCCCTCACGTTCGACATGACGCTCGGCTGCATCAGTCTGGTGCAAGTCTTCTCACCGCAGCGCGGGCCTCTGCTCAGGGTAACCGCAGGCCATTCGCATGAATCATAATTCTTTTCCGTCCCTTCATTGATTTCGTCGTGTTTTTAGGTGCGTAGACTTCGTGCCATGAATGTCAGCTACAACGAGGTGCTTGTCCTCTGGGCGGACGACGAGCGCCAGAGCAGGTGAGTAGGAGCTTCCACGCTCCCCCTGGGGAGGGAGGCCCGCGGTGCGGAGGTGCTGGCACGGCCCAGACCACTTCCCCGTTCGTTCAGCCGGATTGTGTAATATCTGTGATTGCAGCCAGGTTGTTGGCTACGAGATCCGTTTCCGTCGGAGCTCCGGGGAGCTCTTCCGGGTGCTCCGAACCCCGGTGGGGGCGGGGGGAGGCAGCTGGGCGCTCTTCCCTTGCTTGCACTACGCCCCAACTGGTCCCGCCCACAGCCCCAGCGAGCAGACCCGGGGAGAGTACCGCGTGGCCGCCGTCGACGTCCGGGGGCGGGTGGGGCCGGGCGCTCACGTGCTCTACCCGTAGGGGCGCCGCGGCCGCGCCGCGCGAGCGCCGTAGCAGTCGCGGGGCTCACATCGGGATCAAGAATATTGCTGCTTGACAAATCTGAGAATAAGTAGAGAAAGTTCATTTTCAGCTTCGAACCTAGTAAAAACACTCCACTCGCGAGTCCACCAAACCGGCAACCTCAAACAAGAAAATGAACACGTTTGACTCGGTACATACGGCATTTGATTTGATTTGAGATGTAAATACACGGTGACATGGGCAGATATTATAATATTTTTATTTAAAATATAGAGGCCATCTCTCAACCCCTGTCATCCCAAACGACACAGAGGTTGGGTGGGTTGCCTGCGGTCCGGGCGCTGCTACTCGCACTGAAATATATCAACATGAACATAGCCAGTGGCTCCAAAATGACGGGGGTTGTGCAGGTGCAGGGGGACTCTAACGTACTCCTAGACCAACCCCCAAGGGTCAGTGCGTCCGAAAACCCGGTTTGCCTGCGAGGGAATGCAGTATTCCTGATAGCGCGCAATGTGTGCGGGCGAGGTGGCTTAGGGGGCCTATTTTCTCGCTAGCAAAGTCCGGTATAGGACTCCTAGGACTTGCTATGTGTTTTTTGATCCCAGAAGAAGGTAACCTGTGAGTTTGGTCGAAATCGGAGACAATTTTTTTCGGCCGAAAATCGCAAAAACGCAAAGGCTATAGCCTTTGCATTTTTATGATTTTGAGCCGAATTTTTTTTTTCGATTTTTTTCTTAAACGAATCGCGTTATCGGGCTCCTTGGACTTGCATTATGTCTTTTAGTCCCAGAAGAGGGTTACCTGTGGGTTTGGTCGAAATCGGAGACAGTTTTTGTTCGGCCGAAAATCGCAAAAACGCAAAGGCTATCGCCTTGCCTTGGACGATTAGGGAGCGGGTAGGGGAAGGGAAGCCGCGGTGTTTGAACGTGCCGCGCCGCTGTCCAGCCCGCAGATCGATCCTCGCTACAGGAGCGCCCTCTGCTGGGTGTACCGATGCTGATCGAGTAAACAAACCAAACACGTCAGGCAGGTCAGAAACTTTTTATTGTTTTGTGAGCGTGAAAGGACGGCCCTCGTTTTCTTGAGAGCTTAGCGATTTATTGGACAGTATTGGGTGTGTAATTCTTTATTGGAATTGATATGAGCGAAATTTTATAATCTCTCTAGAACGGTAGATGGTGGCAAACAGTGGCGTAGCGTAGTGCAAAGCTAAAACAAAGCGACATAACCTGATCGCGAAACCCTCCAATAAGTAAAAGGTTTCTGAGCTGTCATCGAATACACTTTCGTTGATTGTACGCATATTGTAAGATTAAACTTAATTTAAATATTACTCTTCAAATGTAAACGAAATTTTTCCATGCAGCTTGCTGCTTTGTTGTGTACAATTCATGTTTGCAGCCTGATTTACTATTTCTCTTTCTGTTTCTTTGCATAAAATAACTTTTAATACCGTGTGTCATAATTTTTGATGTAGAAGATTCTATGATCCACTGTGTCCTGCCTGCTTGTTTGAAGTGGTGTCAAGTTGTGAACCAATACATTTCTTTTTTCTTTTAAATGCCGTCCGTATTATATGCACTTCTGTGAGAGAAAAATATGATTACGGATCCTGCAAAGTTTTAACTTTTCTTTTATTTGGTTTCTCTTTCAGATTCTACAGAAAGAGTATTTGAGGGAAAATCCACTTGCTACTCGAGCTCCTAAGTTAGTGTGTCACCTCCACCAGGATATGAATCTCGATGAATCCCTACCTTCTCTGGTAAGTTTACATTAGTATAGATAGCGTAAAATAATTTCATTCGTCTACTATGTTTTCTTCTTCTCACACATGTCTTTATATATTAGTTGCTCTTGATTTTACAGTGTGAATCCAAACTGGAAACCCAATTGCTTCTTCAATGGGGAAGTGGGGTGTTTATCTCCTCGGACCGTCGGATTGAGACCGCAATTCAGTGGGGCTGTTTGCAGTGTCTGCTGTGATCATGCTGTTTCTATGAAGGTGAGCAATGTTCAGAGCTTATGCATTGATTTTGGAAATAAATTTGAGAAGCAAGACAAGACAAGTATTTTGATTTGCACCCACCATAAAGTAATATTTTGAGGCATCTTTGTTTGTAATTTGCTATTCCCTTAGCAAAGAGTGAAATGTCTAAGCTTGCTGCTGTTCCTCTGCTAACTGGAGCAAAGTTGTAGTTGGGACAATAACTGCTTTTTTTTTTTCATTAAGAGTGGTGCATTTATTTTTCTGTACTTTTGCCTTTGGCTTTTCTGACAACTCCATCCTAATCTGTCTCTGACTTTGACATGCTAATCATAACTGTAATTTTTTTTATTTTTGTTGTCAGGTGTTACCGTTTGCTTCAGTCGTCCAATTATGATGATGTCCAAGTAATATAGAGATTGTTGCATTTCATTCCAAGAACCCATGAAGTTTCTTCTGATCTCTACTCCAATGTTGTGATTGCAATGATGCTGTGGTAAATGGTGAGTAACATTTTAATTTGGGATCATCTTATCTTACCTATTTTGAAACCTCCACACACTGATTTCATGCTATCTTTGTTTGTTCTTCAGGATGCTGATTCCTTTGTCGGGCCTTCACTGCTGCAAGCTTGATGCTGCCTTCTGATTCTTTTGGTCCTTTGGGTTAGGATTTTTTGAAATGCTTGTGATCCCCACAGCAACTGGTGTGTATTTCTCATTTCACTTAACTTCATTATATGTATATGTTTGAATGATAGTACCCCTATAGGATAAAAGTTAACTTGGATGTCAATTTGCTAATGACATGGATTACTTTCTTTTGATTGCTGAATATATTTTGATTTCAAATTGAAATGCCATAGCAAGTAGTAAAATTTTGGCACATTATCACTTGTACCTGTCGTACTAAATTAAATAGGGATTGGATAATAGCTGTTTTATTTTTTCATTTTGTGTCTTTCTGAATAAATCAACCAAGTTGTGATGAAATGATACTCTTCACTTTTCTTTTATTTTGTTTCTCCTTCAGATTCTACAGAAAAAATATTTGAGGGAAAATCCACTTGCTACTCGAGCTCCTAAGTTAGTGTGTCACCTCCACCAGGATATGAATCTCGATGAATCCCTACCTTCTCTGGTAAGTTTACATAAGTATAGATAGCGTAAAATAATTTCATTCGTCTACTGTGTTTTCTTCTTCTCACACATGTCTTTATATATTAGTTGCTCTTGATTTTACAGTGTGAATCCAAACTGGAAACCCAATTGCTTCTTCAATGGCGAAGTGGGGTGTTTATCTCCTTGGACCGTCGGACCGAGACCGCAATTCAGTGGGGCTGTTTGCAGTGTCTGCTGTGATCATGCTGTTCATATGAAGGTGAGCAATGTTCAGAGCTTACACATTGATTTTGGAAATAAATTTGAAAATGAAGACAAGACAAGTATTTTGATTTGCACACACCGTAAAGTAATATTTTGAGGCATCTTTGTTTGTAATTTGCTATTCCCTTAGCAAAGAGTGAAATGTCTAAGCTTGCTGCTGTTCCTCTGCTAACTGAAGCAAAGTTGTATTTGGGACAATAACTGCTTCTTTTTTTTCATTAAAAGGGGTGTATTTATTTTTCCCAGAAGAGGGTAACCTGTGAGTTTAGTCGGAATTGGAGACAATTTTTGTTCGGTTGAAAATCGCAAAAACGCAAAGTCTAGCCTTTGCGTTTTAACGATTTTGAGCCGAATTTTTTTTTTTTTTTCGATTTTCTCTTAAACGAATCCCGTATTGGGCACCTTGGACTTGCATTATGTTCTTTACTCCAAGAAGAGGGTTACCTGTGAGTTTAGTCGAAATCGGAGACAAATTTTTTTTTGGCTGAAAATTGCGAAAACGCAAAGGCTATAGCCTTTGCATTTTTACGATTTTCGGCCGAAAAATAATGTTGCTCTAAACTGACGGGGGTTGTGCAGGGGGACTCTAACGCACCCCTAGACCAACCCCCGAGGCAAGCCTGTGAGTCGAAATAAGTTTTGCTCCGAAGTGACGGGGGTTGTGCAGGGGCACTCTAAACTTTTCTTAGACCAACCCCCGAGGGTGTCCTGTGAGTTTGGTCGAAATCGGAGACAATTTATTTTCGGCTGAAAATCGCAAAAACGCAAAGGCTATAGCCTTTGCATTTTTACGATTTTAGGCCGAAAATAAATTTTGCTCCAAAGTGACGGGGGTTGTGCAGGGCACTCTTAACTTCCCCTAGACCAACCCTCGAGGGTGTCCTGTGAGTTTGGTCGAAATCGGAGACAATTTATTTTCGGCTGAAAATCGCAAAAACGCAAAGGCTATAGCCTTTGCATTTTTACGATTTTGGGCCGAAAATAAATTTTGCTCCAAAGTGACGGGGGTTGTGCAGGGGCACTCTTAACTTCCCCTAGACCAACCCCCGAGTATGTCCTGTGAGTTTGGTCCGAATCGGAGACAATTTATTTTCGGCTGAAAATCGCAAAAACGCAAAGGCTATAGCCTTTGCATTTTTACGATTTTGGGCCGAAAATAAGTTTTGCTCCAAAGTGACGGGGGTTGTGCAGGGGCACTCTTAACTTCCCCTAGACAAACCCCTGAGGTTGTCCTGTGAGTTTGGTCGAAATCGGAGACAAATTATTTTCGGCTGAAATCACAAATACGCAAAGGCTATAGCCTTTGCATTTTTTCGATTTTGGTTCAAATATAAGTTTTGCTCCGAAGTGACGGGTGTTGTGCAGGGGCACTCTTAACATCCCCTAGGCCAACCCCCGAGTATATCCTGGAAGTTTGGTCGAAATCGGAGCCAATTTATTTTCGGCTGAAAATCGCCAAAACGCAATGGCTATAGCCTTTGCATTTTTACGATTTTAGGCCGAAAATAAAGTTTGCTCCAATAATAAGTTTTGCTCCGAAGTGACGGGGTTGTGAAGGGGCACTCTAAACTACCCCTAGACCAACCCCCGACGGTGTCCTGTGAGTTTGGTCGAAATCGGAGACAATTTATTTTCGGCTGAAAATCGCAAAAACGCAAAGGCTATAGCCTTTGCATTTTTACGATTTTAGGCCGAAAATAAATTTTGCTCCAAAGTGACGGGGGTTGTGCAGGGGCACTCTTAACTTCCCCTAGACCAACCCCCGAGTATGTCCTGTGAGTTTGGTCCGAATCGGAGGCAATTTATTTTCGGCTAATAATCGCAAAAACGCAAAGGCTATAGCCTTTGCATTTTTACGATTTTGGGCCGAAAATAAATTTTGCTCCAAAGTGACGGGGGTTGTGCAGATTCACTCTTACGTACCCCTTAACCAACCCCCGAGGGTGTCCTGTGAGTTTGGTCGAAATCGGAGACAATTTATTTTCGGCTGAAAATCGCAAAAACGCAAAGGTTATAGCCTTTGCATTTTTACGATTTTGGGCCGAAAATAAGTTTTGCTCCAAAGTGACGGGGGTTGTGCAGGAGGATTCTAACGTTCCCTTAGACCAACCCCCAAGGGTCAGTTCGTCCGAAAACCCGGTTTGTCTGCGAGGAAATGCAGTATTTCTGATAGCGCGCATTGTGTGCTGGCGAGGTGTATTAGGGGCCTGTTTTCTCACTAACGAAGTCCGGCATTGGACTCCTAGGACTTGCTATGTGTTTTTTGGTCCCAGAAGAAGGTAACCTGTGAGTTTGGTCGAAATCGGTAACAATTTTTTTCCGGTCGAAAATTGCAAAAAACGCAAAGGCTATAGCCTTTGCATTTTTACACATCAAAATTTATTTTACATTACACGGCATAAACTCGCTATTTACTGATATTACATTTGGTCACACATCTACGCTATATAGCTACTGGACAGCACCCTGCCCTTCGCCTCGCGAAAATGCTCTCGCGCTTCTCCTATTTAAATTTTCGCGCGGCGGCGGCAGTACCTGGCTGCCTGGCTGCACGCTCTGAGCTTCTTCTCGCTGCCACACGATGGCGCCACTCCTGCCCCCTTCTCCCCTCCCCCTGCCCCCCCTGCCCGGCAGCCCAGCTCGTTGGTGAGGGCAACGGGACGGGTCTTTTCGCTGCGGGAGCCGTGCAGGTAGGTTGATTTGACGCTTCTTGACTGTTCTTGATTCGTGTTGCTCGTTCTGTGCCTGAACACGTGGAGATGTATGGATGACCTTGGCTAAGCCGACTAAGATCATGCCCGGTTTCAACGTTCTTATGATAGTGACGACGTTGGTATAGCTTCCATTCTTTTTGTTCTCATTTGTATAGAAATTTCCAACATTTCTTGCCTTCTTGGCTTGTCTTTGCTTGCACGTGTCCTGTGCCTACTGTTAGGGGACGCAATGATCTTGGTTCAACGTTTTACCTGGGAGGTGGTTATCCAAATTGAAACATTTCGTTAGCTAACGAATGTGTCTTTATCTGTAGGCCATTTAGTGGGCATCCATTTTACTTCCTGGCTGGCAGACGAACTTTGACTTGACTGCATTCTAAGAGGGCTATGTGAGAGAACAGAACAGTCTTTCTATGTAGGGTTATCGCACATTTTACACCACCATACATGTATTTATTAAATGCTAACTATGCTTATGTCTGTCTTGCAGTGTTCCTTTGGGTCCATTCATCGGAATTCGTGAGTTGCTTGTGAGCCGTCACTGAAGAGTGTGCTCATCTGTGATGTCCGTTTTGTGAGAAATTCTCAAGCTGCTTGTGATCTCTACCCCAATGTCTGCAGTTGTTCTACTGCTGGATTTTTTCCATTTACGACCTCTGCTTCTGCTGCCTTTGCTGTAGTAAATGGTATGTATCATGTACTCTGCTATGCGTGTGTTTCATGATACTGATTTTTTCCGCCATGCTAATTGTGTTTTAATTTTTTCAGGTATCCACCATTGCCTTGATAGTCTACTTATGTCCATGCCATGCCTGCTCTGCAAGCTCTATGCTGCCTTCTTATTTTTTCCGTCTTCTGGGCTAGGAGCTGCTTGTGATCCCTGCAGCCATGTGCCAGGTGTGTATTTCTTCACATACATCACATGTATTTAAAGTTGTCCGATTTAAGATCCGACAATTGAGGTCTACCAAAAGGGATCATCTCTTTGTTTTGCATTAGTTAACATATTGTCCTAATGTTGCTTTTGTCTCTTTGTTAGAATGCGGATTTGTGAGGACCTTGCATCAGATTTCTGAAGTTGCTTGCAAGCTGCCACTGTGAGGAGCCCGCCGATCTGTACTGTCTTAAAGAAGGAATTTCCGTGGAAATGCTTGCGATTGTCACTCCCATTCACATGGTGTGTATTTTGTTTAGGTTTTGAAGTGCTCCTTTACCTCTTTAGTTGTTTCTGCCACTTTTTGTTATACTGATTGTCGTGTTTTCTTTCTCAGGTATCAACGTTTGCTTTATGTAATGCTCTTGAAGCTATCCATGATGCCAGCAAGCCGTCACATTGCTCTCCAAGAACCCGAGTTTGCTGAATCAATCTACCAGTATCCAGGTGAGCCTAGTTCCCTGGATTATTGCTTTGTGAAAGTATTTCAAGAAAGCAAGCAAAAGTGCCATCAACTGCAGGAGATGAGGTTAATTTGCTGAATGCCTTAGAAAGTACCTTAAGATAAACTCAAGGATCAGTTGAAAAATGGCACAGTACTTGTCTTTTATGCTTGCATTTACTTATGGGGTGCTAGGGTCAGCTGAAAGGCACCTTATTTTGAAGCTGCAAAAGTAGAGGCACCACTGCCTGTTAGGGAATACTGACGCAAGTTATGAAAGCCAACTTATTCTTTTATTCAAGAGGTTCACTTGGTACCGCACCACTGTTCTGAAGTCAAACTTCAGATTGATTTCTTTTGAAGGTATATTGCAAGTGTCTTTCAAAACCAAACTAACGGCCACTTTCCACCTTTGCTCTCTTACTTCTAATTTATGGATCATTTGTGGGAGAGCTTGGACACAAGCTATACAAGTAAACTTATCCCTCTTCTTTAAAGAGCTCTATTGGATCAGTCCATTGTTTTGGAAAGTGGGCTCAAATTTCTACTCTCGGTTTCTGTTTTATTTTGAATTAGTACTGATAATTTAAAGTTCTGTGTTGCTTATTTAATTTGTACCTTAAAATGCTAGTGGTAATGAGGTTAAAATATAATCTTGCCAGTTAAGTTCTGGCATGCACCACACTTCTTGCTGAAATAAGTTGACTGCATAACGGTGTTAATCACTCCTTTGTTTCTGATGTGTCATTTTTTAATTTACCTCTGGTTCAAAGAAATTTGAGAGATGGCTGCTATTTCATTGCAGTACAGCTAGTCATGGGATTAACTCAGCAATTCAATATTGCAATTTTCCATTTATATCAGTTTGACTAGACTTTTAAAAGTCACTTCGATAAACATTTTGTTAGTTTGCATAGCCTAGCACCACTGCTGGGGTTAATTTCAATGTCCAGTCTGCTTTTAATTTGATTTCATTTCTCTCAATTCAAAATTCAATGCCCTTAATTAGAGAACAGACCAAACTATTTCCCTATTGTAAAATGGTGAAAATGCAATGAGACTTTTTTTAAAAATAAAATTATTGTTGAGGAAAGGTGATACAAGTTATGAAAGTCAACTCATTCCTTTCACTCAAAGTTATTTTGGTATTGCACCATTGTTAAGTCAAATTTCAGATTGATTTCTTTTAAAGGTATATTGCAATTGGCTTTCAAAACCAAACTAACTGCCACTTTCCATGTTTGCTGGTTGTTAAATGAATAGAAAATTGCAATATTGCTGCTAGAACTTTTGTTTCCATTTCAAATACAATAGATCATGGGGTGTAAATTTTGACTCTAAAATGCTGGAATGCCATGGGAACTAAAACCAAGAAGCATGAGGTTACATAAGTTTACTGCATAATGGTGAATATCATTATGCATTTGTTTATCAGTTGATTTTATTATTGCTGATTGAAAATAACTTGATGCTTGTTAGTCTGGTCAGAGCTACCACTAACTAGAAACATATGTAGGAGTGAATTTTACCTGTCTCTTTGCCACTTTGGCTGTGGTAATTTTTTATACATGAATATGCTAGTGGTGATAAGGTGTAAATTTTTTCTTGCCAGCTTAGTCCTGGCATGTGCCACACTTCTTGCTGAAATAAGTTGACTGCATAATAGTGGTAATCACTCCTTTGTTTCTGATGTGTCATTTTTTAATTTACCTTTGGTTCAAAGAAATTTGAGAGATGGCTGCTATTTCTGTGTATTTCATTGCAGTACAGCTAGTCATGGGGTAAACTCAGCAATTCAATATTGTAATTTTCCAGTTCTATCAGTTTGACTAGACTTTTAAAAGTGACTTGGATAAACATTTTATTAGTTTGCATAGTCCAGCACCACTGCTGTGGTTAATTTCAATGTCCAGTCTGCTGTTAATTTGATTTCATTTCTCTCAATTCAAAATTCAATGCCCTTAATTAGAGAACAGACAAAACTATTTCCCTATTGCAAAATGGTGAAAATGCAATGAGTCATTTTTTTTTTTTAATAAGATATCTGTTGAGGAAAGATGACACAAGTTATGAAAGTCAACTTATTCCTTTCATTCAAGAAGTTGTTTTGGTATTGCACCACTGTTAAGTCAAATTTCAGATTGATTTCTTTTATAGGTATATTGCAATTGGCTTTCAAAACCAAACTAACGGCCACTTTCCATGTTTGCTGGTTGTTAAATCAATAGAAAATTGCAATATTGCTGCCAGAACTTTTGTTTCCATTTCAAATACTAGAGATCATGGGGTTTAAATCTTGACACTAAAATGCTGGAATGCCATAGGAACTAAAACCAAGAGGCATGAGGTTACATAAGTTTACTGCGTAATGGTGAATATCATTATGCATTTGTTTATCAGTTGACTTTATTACTGTTGATTGAAAATAACTTGATGCTTGTTAGTGTGCTCAGAGCTACCAATAACTAAAAGCAAACTTATGGTAGGAGTGAATTTTATGTCTGTTTGCCACTTTGGTTTGTGGTAATCATTTTAAATAAAATATTTGAAGTAGACGTAACTTTGGGCTCATTATAGCTTTACCTTCTTTTGAATGCTGAATATATTTTGATTTCAAACTGAAATGCCATTGCAAGATGGAAAACTTTGGCATGTTACCTGCCATACTGAATTTTATGTCTTTCTAAATAAATAAACTGAGCAATGATGAAATGATACTTATTTCTTGAACTGCTTCTAATGAATATTTGTTTTTGCAGGTGACAAGACGAAGTTACGGGGAAAGGAGAACCAAATGTGCAGCCGTTGACGATTCCAACCAACTCCAAGCAACCAACTCAAGAAAGGAGGACTGTGAAGATTCTTCAAAACTCAAGACGAGGATGTCAGCATGAAGAAATGAACTTACTTGCTTCTGGTAATTTTTTAAAACTAATATTTATAGTTAAAATAGATGCAACTGACTTCATTTTAGCTTCACCTTCCAATTGCTGAATATATATTGATTGCTAATTGAAATACCATAGCAAGATGGAAAATTTTGGCATGTTCTCTCTATTAAAGACGGATTGGATAATTTTTTTCACATCATGTCTTCCTAAATAAAGTCAACCAAATCGTGAAATAATGATACTCTTTTATTGAACTGCTTCTGATACATATTTGTTTTTGCAGGTTACAAGACGAAGTTACGGGGAAAGCAGAACCAAATGTGCAGCCGTTGACGATTCTTCAAATCAAGCAACCAACTCAAGAAAGGAGGACTGCGAAGATTCTTCAAAACCCAAGACGAGGATGTCAGCATGAAGAAATGAACTTACTTTGAACTTACTTTTGCTAATGTGAGCAACGATTGCTTCATGTGGAGGAGAGATCAGTCACAGTGGAACATGGAATGGCCCGAGGTCCTGGTACGCATTTCTCGGGCTCCTTTAGTGACATGTTATTGAAGGTTCACCAGGCCACTGCTTGCTCTCGGGTCCTGTGTTTCATCTCGTCGGCTGTGATTGAGTTCATATGAAGTGATTGTTGCGTAGAGTCAGTTTATGAGGGGTTTTAATTAAACTCCTCTTGACAGTTAATTTGACTAGTTTTTTCCAGATGGAACTTTGTTTGACCCCCCCAGAAATTTTACTTGGGCCGCATCACATAGGGATCTCGAGATAGCCTAAAAAAGGGCCTTTTTTTGCTGGCCTCCCATTGGCCAGCTGCTATTGCTTCTTTTTGTTCTTCTTCCAATAAAGCTTGTTTTTTTTTTTTATTCAACTGTTTGTTTGTTTGTTTATTTATTGTTTTTTTTTTTTTTTTTTTTTTTGTTGCCGATGTTCCACTGCTCCAAGAGTCCGAGCTCAGCTGCTGCCTGCAGGCGCAGCAGCTGAGCTCAGACTTGGAGCAGTGGAACATTGGCAACAAAAACAATTCTTTTTCCCCTCCTTGGTTGTTGGCTTCGGCTTTCCTTGCTCGAGCAGCTCACTGGTGGAAACCAATGAGCAGCTCGAGCAAGGAAAGCCGAAGCCAACAAACCAAGGAGGGAAAAAAAAGTACAAGTGCTGAAAAGTAAACAAAGCATGAATGTAAACAACAACAAAGAGCAGAAGACACAGTATGACAAAGTGAGAGGAACACTGCAAAGGCCAAATACTAAGTCCCAAAAAAAGAGAAGAAGAAATTGGCCAAAGGCAGAGCAGCACAAATGTAAACAAAATTGTAAACAACTATGTAAACAAAGCACTGTGTTCCTCTAAATTTCTCATACATTCAGAGAGAAGGAAGGCAGAGCAAGGCGAGGCATAGGACCCGCTGGGATTCGAACCCAGCAGTGAGACAAGTCCCACTCCAGGAGGCCGTATTATACCAAAGCCAGAGGGGAAACAGCAGAGCAGAGAGCAGTAATAAAAAGTATCCATTCAAAAGTTGAAATTCAAAAGCAAAGAGAGAGGAATCCCCTCTCATTCGCCCCCTCTCACACACACAATGACCTTCAGGAGACTGGCCTGGGTCAACATGCCAGCAAGAGGGGGCAAATACAACAAGTTTAAAGCAAGCAAAAATTTACATTTCAAAAGTACAAGAGCAAGACACCCACTCCTCACACCCTGACCATGAGGAGTCTGGCCGAGGTCAAAGTGCGAGGAAGCAAGCAAAAATTTAGATTTGAAAGGTTACCACTAAAATGCCTACTCCTCACACCCTGACCTTTAGGAGTCTGGCCGAGGTCAAAGTGAGAGGAAGCAGGCAGGCCAAATGGCGCAAAACAAAGCATTCAATGGATACTTTTTGCAATAGAGCAAGTAAAGAACAGCAGACACAGGGGCAACAGGGCAACACTCATATATCAGTAAGCAAAAGCCGTCACTCATCTCTGTTCTCCACAAAACAAGATTTACTACTTTAAAAGCCTCTATCCGAATTATTAAATGCATCCAGCATCTGACTAGTTGGCAAGATACCACCCTTAAATAAGATGGATGGAAAAGTGAACAAGTATTATTTTTAAAAAGCCAAATACCTTAGAAAAGTTATTGGACATCGATAAAATGCTGATGATATCTCTCATGGATATCAGTTGGCAAGATACCAACCATAAACTAGATCAATAAGTGAACAACTAGTGTTTAGACAATTGACAAACAAATTCTGGATAAAGACGAGTGACGGGCCATGCACTTTTAACAATATTGCATTTAAAACAAATAAATCTACACAAGACTATTGTATTATTAAGTTTGTTTGAAAGCTAGAAGGCGTTTTGAAAATGAACATGACTTACTCCAAATGATAAATATCTAAACAATACTTTCAGTTCTTGAAAAAGAAAAGATCTCATTTACATTTAATTATTCTCACTACGAAGATGCAATATTGTTCAAAGAAGAAGAATCATCATGAGCACAGAACTGCGATTTCAAGTGGAAGGATACCCACTAATGCAACAAGCCCTACTGACTCAGCCAAGAGTCCTAGCTTCCCTATTTTCCCCCCAATGTTAACTTACACAAAACCCTTTGATTTTGAAATGAACACGCAAGTGTGCCTGATAGAAAATGCTACTACTGTTGTAGGCTGTCTGTCGCCTAATCGGAATCCATCTGGTCCAAGATTTCCTCACAGAGAGTAGTAAGGACACCCCCACTTTCACATTTAAACAAGAACGCAACGTAAAATAAATTTCTGATTCACACTAATGCCCAAATTAAGAGCTTCATGGATGAACCTCCGCCTAACCATGGGTGTACCCATGAGGTGACCTAACCTTCATAGCTAACCTCCCTTGGGCACTACATAATGTGCTACAAGAAAATTACAGCCTTTCAAGGAAATAACGACATTCCGCTAATAAGAATATCATTGAAAAGTTACAACCAATGCTGATGGTTAATTCTAAGCTTACGGTAGGCACTCAGCAGAAAGAGGAACCATTACAGGAGCGAGGATGTTCAGTTTATCCTCACCGAAACAATAAAATATGTGATATTTAAATATAAAAAAATCACACTCCTCCCAATTATTGATTTATTAAGGAATATTACGTTTAAAACAAATAATATCACAATTACACTTACGAAACTCTGCCGCACAGGCCGCACACCGGCGTCCGCCATGATCCCTCCGTAAACAACAAACACCTCCGGCTTCCGGCTCCGGCTGAAGAAACTGACGTCACTCGCCCGCCAGCTTTAGTGCCATTCAAATACGATTCAGAAGAAATACTGCATTTCCTCGCAGACAAACCGGGTTTTCGGACGAACTGACCCTTGGGGGTTAGTCTAGGGGGACGTAAGAGTCCCCCTGCACAGCCCCCGTCACTTTGGAGCAAAATTTATTTTCGGCCCAAAATCGTAAAAATGCAAAGGCTATAGCCTTTGCGTTTTTGCGATTTTCAGCCGAAAATAAATTGTCTCCGATTTCGACCAAACTCACAGGACACCCTCGGGGGTTGGTCTAGGGGAAGTTAAGAGTGCCCCTGCACAACCCCCGTCACTTTGGAGCAAAATTTATTTTCGGCCCAAAATCGTAAAAATGCAAAGGCTATAGCCTTTGCGTTTTTGCGAATTTCAGCCGAAAATAAATTGTCCCCGATTTCGACCAAACTCACAGGAAACCCTCGGGGGTTGGTCTAGGGGTACATAAGAGTGCCCCTGAACAACCCCTGTCACATTGGAGCAAAATTTATTTTCGGCCCAAAATCGTAAAAATGCAAAGGCTATAGCCTTTGCGTTTTTGCGATTTTCAGCCGAAAATAAATTGTCTCCGATTTCGACCAAACTCACAGGACACCCTCGGGGGTTGGTCTAGGGGACGTTAAGAGTGCCCCTGCACAACCCCCGTCACTTTGGAGCAAAACTTATTTTCGGCCGGAAATCGTAAAAATGCAAAGGCTATAGCCTTTGCGTTTTTGCGATTTTCAGCCGAAAATAAATTGTCTCCGATTTCGACCAAACTCACAGGACACCCTCGGGGGTTGGTCTAGGGGAAGTTAAGAGTGCCCCTGCACAACCCCCGTCACTTTGGAGCAAAATTTATTTTCGGCCCAAAATCGTAAAAATGCAAAGGCTATAGCCTTTGCGTTTTTGCGATTTTCAGCCGAAAATAAATTGTCTCCGATTTCGACCAAACTCACAGGACACCCTCGGGGGTTGGTCTAGGGGTACATAAGAGTGCCCTGCACAACCCCTGTCACTTTAGAGCAAAATTTATTTTCGGCCCAAAATCGTAAAACTGCTAAGGCTATAGCCTTTGCGTTTTTCAGCCGAAAATAAATTGTCTCCGATTTCGACCAAACTCACAGGACACCCTCGGGGGTTGGTCTAGGGAAATTAAGAGTGCCCCTGCACAAACCCGTCACTTTGGAGCAAAATTTATCTTCGGCCCAAAATCGTAAAAATGCAAAGGCTATAGCCTTTGGGTTTTTGCGATTTTCAGCCGAAAAAAAATTGTCTCCGATTTCGACCAAACTCACAGGACACCCTCGGGGGTTGGTCTAGAGGAGGTTAAGAGTGCCCCTGCACAACCGCCGTCACTTTGGAGCAAAATTTATTTTCGGCCCAAAATTGTAAAAATGCAAAGGCTATAGCCCTTGCGTTTTTGCGATTTTCAGCCGAAAATAAATTGACTCCGATTTCGACCAAACTCACAGGACACCCTCGGGGTTGGTCTAGGGGTGTTAAGAGTGCCCTGCACAACCCCCGTCACTTTGGAGCAAAATTTATTTTCGGCCCAAAATCGTAAAAATGCAAAGGCTATAGCCTTTGCGTTTTTGCGATTTTCAGCCGAATATAAATTGTCTCCGATTTCGACCAAACTCACAGGACACCCTCGGGGGTTGGTCTAGGGGTATATAAGAGTGCCCCTGCACAACCCCTGTCACTTTGGAGCAAAATTTATTTTCGGCCCAAAATCGTAAAAATGCAAAGGCTATAGCCTTTGCGTTTTTGCGATTTTCAGCCGAAAATAAATTGTCTCCGATTTCGACCAAACTCACAGGACACCCTCCGGGGTTGGTCTAGGGGAAGTTAAGAGTGCCCCTGCACAACCCCCGTCACTTTGGAGCAAAATTTATTTTCGGCCCAAAATCGTAAAAATGCAAAGGCTATAGCCTTTGCGTTTTTGCGATTTTCAGCCGAAAATAAATTGTCTCCGATTTCGACCAAACTCACAGGACACCCTCCGGGGTTGGTCTAGGGGAAGTTAAGAGTGCCCCTGCACAACCCCGTCACTTTGGAGCAAAATTTATTTTCGGCCCAAAATCGTAAAAATGCAAAGGCTATAGCCTTTGCGTTTTTGCGATCTTCAGCCAAAAAAAAATTGTCTCCGATTTCGACCAAACTCACAGGAAACCCTCGGGGGTTGGTCTAGGGGTACATAAGAGTGCCCCTGCACAACCCCTGTCACTTTGGAGCAAAATTTATTTTCGGCCCAAAATCGTAAAAATGCAAAGGCTATAGCCTTTGCGTTTTTGCGATTTTCAGCCGAAAATAAATTGTCTCCGATTTCGACCAAACTCACAGGACACCCTCGGGGGTTGGTCTAGGGGAAGTTAAGAGTGCCCCTGCACAACCCCCGTCACTTTGGAGCAAAATTTATTTTCGGCCCAAAATCGTAAAAATGCAAAGGCTATAGCCTTTGCGATTTTCAGCCGAAAATAAATTGTCTCCGATTTCGACCAAACTCACAGGACACCCTCGGGGGTTGGTCTAGGGGAAGTTAAGAGTGCCCCTGCACAACCACCGTCACTTTGGAGCAAAACTTATTTTCGGCCCAAAATCGTAAAAATGCAAAGGCTATAGCCTTTGCGTTTTTGCGATTTTTGGTCGAAAAATAATTGTCTCGGATTTCGACCAAACTCACAGCTTACCTCCTTCTGGGACCAAAAAACACATAGCAAGTCCTAGGAGTCCTATACCGGACTACGTTAGTGAGAAAATAGGCCCCTAAGCCACCTTGCCCGAAAGGCCAACAACCGCTGAGCAAATGGGACTAGATGGGGTTCGGAGCGTTCGGAGCTCAGCTGACAGGAGGTGGAGGGGGCGGAGGTCGGGGGGGGGGGGGGTTACATCTGTTTTTTTGCTATTGGCTAAACTGCATGCGCGTGCACGTTGTCTTCAGTATGAAAAATTTAACGACAGTGTTTTGGTTTCATCTTACCAGCAAAATTTTTGTTTTTGAATCAATCAATAAATCTAACTGAATGATTCAATTTCTTTTTAAATTGAATTTTGAGAAATATTGTAATGGATGACGAGAAGGTGAGGAATTCTTTATACTTAGCACATAAACTTGTTTCTGGTTGACCACATAATCAACATGCCGAAACATTTTTGTTCGCAGAATATCAAGAAAAGTTTAGATGAAGAAAATGATGAGGCCTCTTCTATTGCCAAGGTAGATTTCGACATACCTTAACTTACAAAACAAGAAAATAAAAATAATTTGTAATTTATTTACAGCGTAGAAAACCAGATGAGACTTTAAATTTTACACTTGAAAATCAGAGAGAGGTTGGTAATTTGCTCTACCTTGGTTTACTGCATATTTTTTTTATCTCACCCTAACACAACAATTATTGTATTCATTTTAGAATGAGTTTATTGATGACGCTGAGGCCGAAAACAGTGAGGAATGTGATGAATCTTTGGTATGTGATATTAATCTTATTGATTTTTCTTGAAAGACACTAGCCTAATACATATGATTGTTAAACAAAACTTGTAATTTTTATGCAGACAATTAATGATTTATTTGATGAGCTGCTCCAAAAAATTTTTTCGTACTTCCCAGCACAAGATGTTTTTGGATGTTTATCCAAGGTTTGCACACGCTGGGAAAGAGTTGCTAAAGATCCAAGCACACTTAATGAGACCCAGTTAATTTTAGAAGACAAAAACAAAGAACTGTGTACTCAAGTTTTGAAAGAAGCTCCTTGTATAGGAGAGGTGTATATACTTCCTTCTTATCCTCCTGACGCCCTAAATCATTTAATTCGAGGGCCCAAAATTAAAAAGTTAGTGATAGTGGGAGATGCTGATTGGCACCCAACCTGGCCTTCCCCCTCAGATCTTATTGCCCTTCTTGAGCATAACAAATTAAATCTCCAGCAACTAAGTATGCCACTTGATTCAGGCTTAGTTCATTGTCACAAAATGCAGACAGACTTTCCCTCGTTTCAATCCCTTCTTGCAGGAATGAAAAGGTTGACTCATCTTCACCTAGTGGGAGAGTGTTGGAGGGATTGGGATGAGTGGGATTTAAATAGTGAACACCCGCATTTGCGCACATTGAAGATTGACAGTGTATCTTTCATATCTGAAGAGTGTCCCTTCATACGTGATCTCATAATGTTATGTAAATCAACTTTAAGTACTTTACATTTACCATGTCAGTTTCCTCATGATGCTATTTCACTTTTAAATGCTGGTGTTTTTGAAGATTCACAAGTTGAAGAACTTATGGTAAGCACTGGCTGTTTGAGGGTTGTCTCAAAAATGCGTCATCTTAAAGTTTTGTCTGTTTTTGACAATGGCAAAGAGGATAGAGACTTAGGATGGTTTAAGAAAATGCCTATGCTAAGTAGTGTTTGGAAATTAACTTTACAGAGTGTCCTTGAGACTGATGAGGGAAAAGAAGGCTTTGTGTGGCATTTACTGTCTAAATTCAATCACCTCACAGAATTTTGGGGATTTGAGTCCACTGTTGAAGAAAACACCTTTAACATGTTCTTAAGTAACAATCCTCTCATGAAAGAAATGCATTTCTTTGATTTTAATGGATTTGATAACCCAAATCAAGTATCTGTGCTTGATATTGTTCTTCCTAAAATAACTTTGATTGATTTGTCTTCTACTCACGTAACTGAAGAGATGAGGAAGGCTCTTGATAATTTCAATAAAAGAAGGCCTAATGTAAAAATTTTGTACGATGATAATTATGATGATATCGAAATGATTTTTGTACCATAAACAGGTTTGGAACAATGATATTTGTCAGCCTATTAGACAGCTTAAAATCAACTGTTGCTGAAAGAAGGCTTAATGTAACAATTTTGTACTATGATAATTATGATGATAATGAAATGATTTTTGTACCATAAACTGGTTTGGAACAATGATATTTGTCAGCCTATTAGACAGCTTAAAATCAACTGTTGATGAAAGATGGCCCAATGTAAAAATATTGTACAATGATAATTATGATGATATTGAAATGATTTTTGTACCATAAACTGGTCTGGAACAATGATATTTGTCAGCCTATTCGACACCTTAAAATCAACTGTTCATGAAGTTATTTGTTGACAAACTCAATAAAACAAGTGAGAGTGGACAAGAAAGGTAGATTTAATTAAATGATCTAGTAAAATTATTTTTAAATCTCATAATTTTATGCGTTGGCAACTAGCTTATCTTCTTTAGGATTAGCATCCGATTCTGTCATAACTGCAGAGCTTTCTTGTGGTGGTTCCTTGTATGCCACAAAGGTGTGTTCAGCCATTCTGGAAAGTGTTACAAGAACAAAAAGAAGTAAAATGGTTGCTACATAAACAAGCCAAACTATCAATAAACCAATCATACCGAATACGATCATTAGGGATGACTTTTCCATGGAGTTTCCAAGCTCCATATTCATTGCTCAGTTGTTTTTCAAACACAGCATACTCCAACACATCTTTTGCAAGAATCTCACTTCCATACATTAGTCTTCCAAACCTGTCATACACAGCTAGCACCTATATATATATGTACATGTTAGATAGTTAATTGTATCTCAAAGTCCAAATGGAAACTACCCAAGGAGGACACGTAAATCATTCTGATGTCAAACGGACATCAAAATGACTTTACAGGTCTATATTGAGGACCATTTTGACGTCACGAAGACCTCAAAATGGTCCCAAAAATTGACCTGAAATGTCATTACAATATCATATTGATGTCAAAATGACTTCACCCTGGGTAAGATTGTAATTGATTACCTGTTGTGTTAGCAATCTTACAGTGAGTTGTGCAAAGACATCACTGGCTTCTTCAAGCTTAAATAAACGCACTTGAACAACTTTAGGAGGTTCCAATGATTGCAAGAATTTCCAATGAATAGTTCGCTTTGAAGTATTTAGAAGCATAGTCTGAAATTCACAGTAACATTGCCTGAGTCAGACACCAAGATTTCTGTAAAAGAGGAATATGAACTGAAAAGGGGGAGGGGGGGGTTACTTACCAATCTGGCATGTTCAGTTACATAATCGGACAAATTTTCAAGGTCATTCCTGGAAAAAAATGCAAGGGCAATGATTTTTATGTCACTATAAATCATTAAAAAATGTATGTCAGAGGGACAAAACTTACGCTGCCAAACATTCATGTGCTTTAATATATATTTCAAGTGCTTCAGGTTGAAATACCTTCAAATTAAACTCAGATTCATATTGTCTTATTTTCCGAATAGCCAATTTATCTTTTCCAAACTGTCCAACATCATTCCACTTCTTCTTAATCTCCTAGAAGGGAGAGGTAAAGGCAAACAGATAATCAAGTACTTATATATATGACCCCAAATAAATAAATAAATCCAACAATCAACCAATTGTTACCTCAGTAATTGCTCTCCCTTGATTTTCAGGTGGGATAAACTCATCAATCAAAGTGTTCGAACAAGTAGTATAAATTTCTCTTTCTCGCCACAACTTTTTTATGTTTTTCATATTTTGAAAGAAACCCTCTTTTACGCCTCTCTGATATTCAACCATATACTTAAGTGGAATTCTGGAATCAACCTGGAAATTATATAGTTCATATTTAGTTGTGGCTTTTAGTAAAAAAAAATTTAGATGTCGTATCATAGTATTAGTACCTTCAGTCTTCGTGCGTTTCTGAATTTACGATCTTTATGTTTATTGTTCAGAAATCCACGAACTTGTTGATATTCCACAGACGCAGCCCCTAATATTCCTCGCTAAAAAATTACAAATTAAAACCAATAAACCCATAATAGGAACTTATCACATGTACTAGTGCTTCAAGATAATGCAGACGAAATATTTACCATAGGACAGTGCATATGACCAAATACAGGTTGAAAAGGAAGTAAACGGAAAGCCATTATAGTGTCCCGCCCTGCGTTGCCCCCTTTCTTGAAAAGTTATTACAATAGAAAATAGCGAAAATGACTCCAAATAAAACAGTAGATCTGATCATAACCAATTTAGTACACACAGAGAAACAGACGCAGAAATTCTCATACGGATGTACTGCACATCACAACAGTGCAACCAAACAGTACAAGATAATATTGGAAAAATATTCACTTGAAATTAATTTTAATCGAGAAAGTTCCGTAGAAAAAAGTTAATTTCTCTGTCTACTGGGCTAGATCTTTGGTGAACTATTAAAAACCTGACAATTCCACTATTTCTGTAATGATTCTCCTGGTATATCATGTTGGCAGTGTAAGCAGAAGGAAAGGAACAAAGAGGGGAAGGGGGAGGGGCGGGGGGAGGGGGGGGGGCGGAGGGGGAGGAGGGAAGGGATTCTTCCTATGAAAGCACATAACCCTCTAACTGTCAACATCCCCTCGGTTTAAAGTTTATTATTATCAAGGCTTTCCTTTCATATAAGCATAGAATAACTCGATACTGAAAGAAATGTCTCATCAAACAGGAATTAAAGGTTTAAAAAAAAAAAAATTAATTAAATCGATTTTGTTAGTGTTATTACATGAATTACTGACTTTGTTCTTTCTTATCCAGCCAACCAAGAGCTAAAATCTTTCTTTGGGAAGTGTAGGGATGGAAATATTCGGGTTTTTAAAGTCTCAATAGATAACGGTATGTCATCTTTAATTTAATCTTCTTGTAGTATGCATTCTTTCCCTAACTTCCATTACAAGCTATTAGGTTGTTTATATGTAATCATTTATTTTCCTTTACAGAACAGCTTGTCTTAGCAGGAAACGAGAAAGTAAAAGGGAGTTGGGAGGATGATTATGAGAGGCTAGTTATATCATTAATCTCTGAAGCTCAACCATGTTACATTTTGTACAGGTATTTATATCATTAAATCAACTCTACAACTGTATTGTTTTCTGAAATGTTTGTCAGAATTTATCTATTTTGAAAATTAACTTATCTCTTATTGGTCAGGTTGGATTCTAAAGATAGCACAGGTGCATATTACTGGATGCTCATCAGCTGGTCACCTGATGATGCCCCTGTCCGTCAAAAAATGTTGTATGCATCAACAAAGGCAACTTTAAAACAGGAATTTGGCAGTGGACAAATCAAAGAAGAGCTTCATGGCACTGTCAAGGTAAGTAGTTGGTTTGTCTTCTCTATTCTTTATTAAGTGTTGATGATCATAACAGTTTTAAACTTTTAAAGGATGACATTACAATGAGTGGCTTCCTAAAACATAAGAAAAATGAAAGTGCTCCTGCTCCACTTACGTCTCGAGAAGAAGAATTGGCTGAGTTACGCAGGTCTGAACGAAGCGTTGCAGCCAGCGTGGGTGTTGACTCTAGGCACCAAACATTGGGTGGTGTGGCTTTCCCTATGACTGACTCTGCTCGTCAAGCTGTCATTGGCATGGCTGACAAGCTTCACACTTATGTGCAGCTCAGAATAGGTACTTACCCCTATTTTGTAATGACCTTTAATTGTACTAGTTTTCTATATATTTTCTTACTAAAGTTAAATTTTGCAGATTTAGATGAAGAGAGAATTCACCTTGTAAGTTCAGGGAATGTCAGTGTGGACAAACTTCCATCTAAAGTTCCAGAGGACAGTGCTCGTTACCATCTTTTTAATTTCAAGCATACACATGAAGGAGACTACATGGAGTCCATTGGTAAGGAGCTGTTCAAATAATACGTCACACTTTTTGGGGGTTGGTGGGATAAGCAAAAAAGTGACTAACTGTGACAACAAGGGTAGGGGGAATCAAAAATGAGCCTAAAAAGCGTGACATTTAATGAAAAGAATATCTTGTAGGTGGTAAATGAGTGCACCACATCTATTTTGCTCATTTTTTTCTTTTTTTTTTTTCAATTGCAGTTTTTATATACTCTATGCCTGGCTACTCTTGCTCTATCAAAGAGAGAATGTTGTACTCAAGCTGCAAAGCTCCTTTGTTGACAGATATTGAACAAAACATTGGACTGGAAATAACCAAAAAGGTAGGTCTGTCAGCTATCTTAAAACTTTGTGAAAATTTTCTAACTTCCTAATTACTTTAATTTTGAATTGCAGCTGGAGATAGACTCAGGTTCAGAACTTACTGAAGAGTTTCTGCAAGATGAGATCCATCCCAAAAAGAATCTTCATCGCCCTAAGTTTGCAAAGCCAAAAGGGCCACCTAATCGTGGAGCCAAACGACTGACTAAGCCGCAATCGTCTTCTCCAGTGGAGTAGAACCATTAGAAGCACAGTTAATAATATATATTACAGTATTTATATGATTGGTGCTGCAAAGAATTTTTTGCTTAATGGAGTTGGATATGTTAAATAGATTTGTTCAAGAAAATTGATTTTATTGATAAAATGTTTTATAGTTCTGTCAATAAGTGTTTCAGTAAGGTTTACACAACTATTATGCCAAACTATAATTAGGGAAATGAAAACTATTTTAAAAGTGAGTGATTTCTTTATTTTTATTGTTTTTTTGATAAAATTGATTGTTAAGATTCATTTATTCAAAATTATATTTATTAATATAATTAATGTGATATAGCATTTTTCAATGCTTGATCAAGATCAGCAAGCAAGTCTTCTGGATCTTCTAATCCAACAGACAATCGAATAAGATTGTCAGTTATTCCTAGCACTGCCCGCTGTTCAGGTGGTACTGATGCATGAGTCATAACAGATCTGTAATGATAAAATTGGTTTTCAGATTTAACTTAAAATGTTAATATAAAAGAAAATTGTAATTGAAATACTAACGGAAGTTCAGCCAATGACTCATATCCACCAAGAGACTCAGCAAGAGTGAAAACTTTCAGGGAGCTAAGAAACTTTCTACTTTCTGCTAAACCGCCTTTCAGATAAAATGACAGCATTCCACTCACGCCATAGCATTGTTTTCTGACCAAATCATGCTGAGGATGTGAAGGCAGACCTACAATAAGAAGAACTCCAATATAATCGACATTATACAAATTAACTCATGAAATTCACAAAAAAAAACCAGCTAAACACTCACCAGGATGAATGACTTTTTCAATAAGAGGGTGCTTCTCAAGAAACTGACCAACTATCAGTCCATTTTTCATATGCTCTCGCATCCTTATTGCTAAGGTTTTCAAGCTTCGGTTGAGCTGGGAGCATTCAAATGGAGAGGGTATAACACCCATTGCTGAAACAGAAATATTCTATAAGAAATGGCTTTTCTGAGGGTTAGTTAATATTAATTTTACATTTCATACCATTCTGTAAAAAGCGAAGATTTTTTAGAATTTCATCATCATTAGTGAGTGCAGCTCCCATTATTACATCACTGTGACCATTCATATATTTTGTCAGAGAGTACATCACAATGTCAGCTCCTAATAATAGAGGTTTCTTAACAGGAAAAAAGAACAAAAAACATAAAATTATAATTGATTTTTTTGAGTCAAAAAGGAAAGGGATAAAAATTACCTGATTGTAGCTTGTGAGGAAAGTATTATCCACCACTAGAAATACATTTGGTTTGCTGTGGACAACTTTACTGAGTGCTTGGATATCAGCAATCTTGAGCAATGGGTTTGTTGGAGTTTCTATCCACACCATCTAAAAAGAAAAAGATGGGAATAAGTTCTGAATCATTTATCAAACCTAACAAATGAGGAAAACCCCTACTTTACCTTAGTGTTTGGCTCCATTGCTGCCTCCACCTTTGAAGAATCACGAGCGTCAACAAAAGTTATCTTCACTCCCATTCGAGAAAGAACTTTTGTAAAATAGCGGAATGTGCCACCATACAGATCATCCATTGCTACTATGTGGTCACCTTCATTCACAAGACAAGAGATGACAGTTGTTGCACCAAGGCCAGATGAGAAAGTTACACAGTGCTTGGCTCCCTCCACAGCTGCCAAGCATTCTTCAGCACTCTCTCGAGTTGGATTATTGCTCCTGGCATACTCATATCCCTTGGGAGAAATGTTATCATATATTGCAAGGTAACAAAACTATTAAACTTTGACAACTACTAGTCTTTTATTTACCCTATGTTCGGCGGGCGCATCTTGCTTGTAAGTGGTTGAGGTAAAAATACCTGGTACCACAGCCCTGCAATTCCATTTCTCCGGTTCATTTCCACCATGAATAGCAGCTGTGGCGAAGCCGGGGCCTCTGGGTAGGTATCCTTCAAGACTCATGGCTCTGCAAAAGGAAGCAGAACCGTCAACAGTTCAATACCAAAATACTTGGAAGATAAAAAAACACGCAAGTCACGATACAAGGAAATTCAGGCAAAAATATACAAAGCAAGTGAACAGAAACAGACAACAGGTTAGTTACAACGAGGTTACCCCGGAATCTCTCACCAAAAGAAGCACGGACGGCTCGAAACGTCTAAGAGCGGAGCTTCTCTCGGAGCAAGTAAATAAAGAGCAGCACCAGGCAACACAGAAAGTGTTGTCATGCGATTATCATGTACTGATTAGACTCCGGTGCTGCACAGCACAGCCGCACAGAGAGCGAGAGAGAGAGACGCGACTGCGCGCGACCGGGGCCCGGGCCGGGCTCGTGGATGCGATCAAACTTGCGAGCGGGGGTGGAGGCTATAATTACAAACGTGCCCCTGCACGCCCTGGACGGAGGCTAGAGGGGCGTAGAGAATTCCTTTGAAAATCGGTTTTTGTGCGAACCTACCCTCGGGGGGTAAGTCTGGGGGTACATTAGAGTCCCCCCTACAAAACCCACGCCATTTGAGAGCAACATTTTTTTCGACCGAAAATCGTAAAAATGCAAAGGCAATAAGCCTTTGCGTTTTAGCGATTTTACGCCCGAAAAAATTGTAGCCGATTTCGACCTAACTCACTGGTTACCTACTTCTGGGGCCAAAATATACGAATCAACTCCAAGGAGCCCGATAAGGAACTCAAATTCGAAGAAATACGCTTTGGACGAGGCACTTCCCTCTGCTTCGAAGCAGAGGGAAGTGCCTCGTCCAAAGATCGTGCTAACTGTCGTCGCATTACTTCGCCGAAAACCCCGGTTTTCGTGCGAACCTACCCTCGGGGGGGTAAGTCAGTAATCCGAAATACGAAAGAATATAGATGCGGCTATACCGCTAGTCAATCAGACTGTTTGAAAGATAAAAAAAACCTCTTTATTATCTGGTAACAATTTAAAGTAAATAAAATTACAAACGTACAACAATACAGGTACAGGGTGTAGTGTTACATGCACTACTCATTTTTTTTGGCTTTGTCCGACTTTGTCTTCTTGGCGCTGGATTGTTTCGACCGGCAGCAGCACAGTCTGCACAGAGCGCGCACCACCAGGATGATGAGGACCAGTGGCGTCAGCAGCGCCAGGAGCACGTCCAGCAGCAGCAGCTGGTACAGGGGCAGGTCCACCGAGGCGGGCCGCAGGTGGTCGCCGGTGCCTTCCTGAAGAATGTGCTCCACCCAGAACACGGCCAGGTCCGCAGGCTCGATAGGCTTAGAGCGGAACAGGCGCGATAGCCGCGACACGGCCTTCTTGTAGCTGAACAGGAGAAAAAACACATTTATATACTCCAGATCGAGCATAAGGCGATGGCTCAAGTCAGCGACCATGATAAATTCGGCTCACCTGGGGTTGTTGAGGACCTTCTGCATAGCGCCGCTCAGGTTTTCCTTCGTTATGGTGGCAAAGTCGACCTGCTCGCAGAATCCCTTCCGGGTGGCCATACGCATGTTGAAGTCCTGGTCGGCGAACACGGGGACGCCGACGAGCGGGACGCCGTGGTACACGGCCTCCTGTGTGCTCAGCAGCCCACCGTGGGTCACGAACAGACGCAAGTTGGGGTGCGCTGCAACAAGACGAGCATGTTAGTTGGGCTGGGCACTGTGCCTCCAGACCCGATACGCCCAACGGACGTTTGTCTGAGACAAGCCTTACCCAAAATGTCACTCTGGGGCGCCCACTTGACAATTTTGATGTTGGCGGGTACGCCCGAGTCGGGCACGGGGCCGTCCCACTTGAGCAGCACGCGCTGCTTGACAGTGCCCAGCGCGCCGAAGATGGCTTCCGTCTTCTGCTTGGGCATGTACTCCATTAGCAGGTTTGAGCCCATGCTGAAGTACACGACGCCCTCCTTGGCGCCGTCCATCAGCTCCTGGAGGTCCTTGGGCAGGGGCTTGGGCTTCTTCGTGATGTGCACGCCGCCCACCTCCACCACGCCGGGCGCCATCGGCACGGGGAAGCTGAGCGAGAGGTGGTTGTTGACCAGGACGAGGGCCAGGCGGTTGCGCAGCAGGTCAGGCAGGGGTGGCGCGTCGGGGAAGAACTCTTCGACCAGCTTCTGCTGCTGAGGCAACTGCATGAACCTGTAGAGGAGGCCCATGCCCGTCGACGCGCTGGAAAACGAATTGCAAGACGACACTGTGAGGAAGGTTCCGAACGGCTGACCCCGGGCCGGGCGAGCAATTATTTACGTACACAGTGTTGAGCACACGCTCGCTGAAGGTGAGGTGGCCGCCAAGCCCGAGGAACAGATTCGGAACCCACGCGGGGTTGATGGCGTTGCCCATGACCTCGTTGATCTGGGGTGACGCACCGAACGGGTTGAGGGCGATGACGGGGGCGTTGAACTTGTGCCCTAGCCCCACCATGGCCTCCTGCAGGAAGAAGGCCTCAGTAATGACCAGGTCGAACTTCTGGCCGGGCTTGTCCACCTCCGCCTTGAAGTTGGGGTGGGTCAGGGCGCTGCTAACCAGCTGAGGACCCCAGTTAAAGAACGCGAGCATGGACGAGATAAAGTCTTCCTTCTCGCCCGTCATGAACTTCTTAACCGACGCCGCTAGAAAAAGAAGAGTAGTTGCAAAAATTTCACAGATGAAACAACACATAAGTTGAAAAAAATATTTACATCACACCCGATCCAACGCGACGGCAAACCAGGCCGAGGCGTGCGCGATGAGGTGCGGGCGGGGCGGGGGCGGCCCACTCCACTTACTCTTGAACGCCATCACGGTGTCGTTCTGCACGGACACGATGTGGTGATTGTGCGTAGGGAGCAGCTTGTCCGTCTTGGCCATCGGGCACACGAGGGTGATGTGGTGGCCGCGGTCGGCGAGCGCGCGCGTCAGTCCCGTGAACACGATCAGGTGGCTGGGGGCGGGCATGGCGATCACCACCAGCACGCGGGCCGAGTCCACGGCGGGCGCGCCGAGCACCAGCACCAGCGCCACGGCCACGACCAGCGCGAGGCAGCGCTGCGGCATCTGTACCGGGGCGGGGGCGGGGCGACAGTATACACGTCAAGTTTTATACCACCTGATGTCAACCACTTTCCAGCCTCTGGTACGCCCAGTGCGGGGCATTTACATCCCCTATGATTAAACACGGTAGTGTGACCGCTGAATGGTCATGATGGGTAAGAGTAAATGGGGATTACAGCACTGTTCCAAAATCCAAAATCGTGTGAGACGGCTGTATTTCGGTACGGGACACTAAATGTGTGAACGGGTATAAAATGGAATGACGCCGAGCCCGCCCCCCCCCCCCTTCCATAACTTGGATGGGCGGGCGCGGGCCGCTGCGCCTGGCGCCGTTAGTTATCTAGGGCCGGCCCGGGCTGGGAGGGCAGAGCTGATGTAAGCCCCTTGAGTTGAGATGGCGCTGCGCACGGGACGTCGGCTGGCGGCTGCGCGACGTATCGCCGGAGCCGGCCGGGTGCTACAATCCCCTCCACTCCCCTTAATTTATCAGATACCTTATCAATAGATTTCACTGCGATGAGGCATCCGCCGCAAGTGACTACTTTTAGAAAATTTCCCTAGCAGGTATCAGAAACCTCGCATCCTCCTAATTATAGTGACATGCTATTTGAAATTGAGGTTTCGAATGTATCAAAAGAAGTCTATGAACGCACATAATAGAAGCTGTCTGCTAATGGCAAGTGATGCTAACAGGTTGTAACTAGCCCGGGCCGTCTAGGGCGGACATCAAAACTTTTTGGAGAAGTATTTTCTAGGTGTACATTTTGGGCAGTTTACCCCTGTTCCACTACGACACTATCCAAAAGGCAGGTGGTTGGTCAAAACCCGACTCCATACAAACAAATCTCCATAAAACGAATAAGTAACAGCCAGGAAGAGAAAGTGATTTAGGTGAACGTTTTCGCTTAGCGATTAAACTTACCAATTTGATGCTTGCCATTCTAGGGTTTGAGTCAGTACACTTAGTGAGACTGTTTAGCCCAGTCGCGCTCTCCGGGTCGCCTGACACTGACGACTACCGGCCTTGACGTACTACTCAAATAGATGTGGCTCCTCTAACCTCACGCAGTCCGCTGTCACCCGGCGGCTCCCACCAGGACCAGGCCCAGGCTCCCACTCCCACTAACCACCGACGACAACACGTCTGTCCAGCGGCGCTCAAGGTCAAACTCGACCGGTGGGAGGGGGAAAGTTCTCGTGGAAGTGGTGGTGGGGGGAGCGTAAGTCCAAAAGGGAAGTCCAAAGTACTAACAAGGAATCATAAAGGAATACAGAACTTAGGTAGAAAGAATAGAATGGGGCGGGGACTAGATAGGGCGAGTCTCAGATGCACCTGACTCCTCACGCCGTCTTTGATTTTCAAATCTGATAAACGATAATCACGCAATCGGTTACGTAAATATACTCTTTCTATTGAATGAAAGTGACTGTTCCGGGAATCTATATTATCTCGCTTGACGTTCGTTGAAACGAGCACAGTCGATCTTATACGTTATATCGGCATTAAGTGTGTCGAGGACAAACATTATTTAAAATATTTAATATGTTCATACCGCAAATATTTCCTCAGAGCCTCGCTCACCAGGAAGGTGTGGCATTGGTAGTGACTTTGAAGAGATTACATTCAAATTCAATTGTAGAAGATGTGCTATAGTGAAAATTTGGGGGAATAATAAATTTAAGGGTATTTTTTGTTTTCAGAAATATTTATTACCTTTGTAGTAGTTGCTAACCAAACACCACACTACATGTAACCTGCGAATTACATCTGATGTAAGAGTACACAAGATGTACACATAATCCAATAATTGACTTTTCATCACCTTTCATAAAGGGGTGTATATCAAACAAGGTCCTAACATTCTCTACCAAACAGTTCTAAACATTCATTAGCATTTTAATGATATGAGAATCAAAGCAATTAACCTCCATCAAAAACATATGTCTGTACAATGTGAAAAACAAAAGGAGAAAACTGTGTTCCCATGGATTGCTCCATCATCGAAACAACCAGTGGCAAATTTAACAAAATATAATATACACATAAAGCAATAACCCCTACTAGAAATATATAGTGTTGATTGAAAGCATTTATACCATTTGCTATTACTACTTTCCTTGAAGGGTCCAGAACCTGGATAGGGTTTATTCTGTTAGGAGACAGGAAGATTATGGAAATAATGAAGACATTTAATAACAATCATGTTAGTCTGAGAAATAAGGACATGGAATGCACTTGGCGTATGTTAGAAAGTGCGTATTATTAAATGTTTATCCAGGTGCAACAATCTTAGTTAGAAAGATCACTAGAGTTCAGCTCATAGCTCATTTACCTACTTACTATTCATTCACAGCATTTGAAAACAAATCGGGGCCTACATTCTGATCCTACCATTAATGTATTAATTCTGGAAAGATAAACCATTATGTTCCATGTAAAATTATAAATGGTCTATAACTTTTGTAGCTGTAACACTTAGCAGCAGATCTGGACAATATATAGATATATAAAAAGAAAAGAAACAATTAAATACTCTATCTATTCCAAATTAAAATTGCAATGCAAAATATTTATGTTGATGGTTTAACCCAATGGATATTTCCTTTTCTTAGTATGAACAGGTTACTACAATATGTCCTCAATCAAATAATATATGCATGAACTTTATCCTTGGTAGTGACAATAGGTGTCAGTCTTCAGTTTTCAGAACTGTGTCAATGGACTACAAAGAAATTATTCAAATGGCAGCATAGAAATACAAACATTCTTTTAAAATGCTTGAGATATCCCCAGTTTCATATCTGGCATAAAAGCTTACACACACCCATACACATCCAGAGTACGCTAACACACAAGCACACTTGCTCCACAGAACTGTTTTGTATACTTTTCAGGGTTGTGCAAGTTTCTGTGAGTAAGTATTCTGATGCATGTGTTGATGGAAATAAAGCACAGAGCTACACCTAAGCTAGTGTAGGGCTTGGCATTGTTTGTGAGTAGCATTCTACCTACAATGAATTACTGAAAAATTTAGTTCAGCCTGCCAAATTGAAATAAAAGTTTAAAAAAAACAAAAACAGGAAAAATAATTTTACAGGCCATGTATAAAGGTTGTGGAACATCTATACTTGTGCACCACATGTTTCATTGACCTGACATTAACAAAAAAAAATTAGAGGAAATATTGTGGAAAAAATATTTTAAAAAATAAAATAAGTATCTTTACACTTTGTGTACATTCATTAAGGTTAATATGTACTTAAAGCTTAACAATATAGGTGCTCCCTAATGCTGTCAGAAGACTGACCCATTTGGAATTGTTGAAATCCATGTTTACCACAAGAGCAGATGTTAGGATTGTACTGGTGGTTGTGGCGGTCATGTGTTGGATAGCATGTGTCCCCCACTAAGGACGTGGCCAAGTGTCCATGTGCTTCTTGTGTGGATGGGCATGGCCATGGGCATGGATGCTCATGGTGTGTTCCTTCTCTGTAAAAACCCAACAACAGGAGAGGCGTTAACACATTACCGTGGTAAAATCTTATTCAAGCGTCCAGACAGAAAGAACCTCACAGCTGTGTTGTACCTTGATCAAAAATTACATGTTAAAGAGAAATTAACTCATTTTATCTAATTTAACTTAAAATAATTTGATATTTCCAAGAGATCAGAATAAAACACAGCAGTTTGATTCCTTTATACGAGTACCCATTTAGCACACACAGTGGTCTTTGGTTCGACAAGGCACAAACTGGAATGGTACAGTCAGATTCATAAGTTTTCCTCTGATAATATAACATGACTACATGGTTGTGTGTGTTACGTGGTTTTTCCTTCTTAAAGGTAAAGGAAAACTTGTGTGTCCGTCTGCACATTGTTAAATGTTACATGAAATCTGAACACCTCATGCTCCTTGTCAAGACCACTTCAGATGCTGTTGACTAGTTACAAGACCTGGTATCAGCAAATCACATATACCTGAGAGAGCTACAAAACAAGAAAAGCAGTGAAGTGATCTTGACAAGCTGAAACACTGTTGTATACATTTACTGTCTGAGATAAAAATGGAGAGATGACAGTGGATAAAATTGTTGATAGTTTGTAAACCTTTTTGCAGCACATGCCCTGGTCCTTAAGTTACTTAAAAGATGTTTGAACTGTCCTGCCTGTATGTTGCACACGTATACTGTGAGTAAAAGATTCATTAGTTAAGAAGACTAACAGTTAAAGATAGTGTTGAGAACAAACAAACTGTCATTTCAAGTTGCTTAGAGTGTGCTGTTGTTACTTTTAATGTCCAATGTTCGAAAGGACAGGGTGCATACATTAAATTAGAATTTTAGTAATAGTATTTATTATTTTTTGGACATATTTCAAGTATGGAGCATCTTGCCCTGGTTTACAATGGAAGGTTGGTTCAGACAGTTCGTACACACCATTCAGGTACAGAAGAGGTGTATGGGTTGGGATTATTCCCAAAACTTAACCTACTAATTTGGCCCGTTCGAATTGACATATTTTTTAACAAGTTAGTGGGCAGCATGGAGCCCACAACACCATGCTACTGGCTGGCTCACAACTGCATATTTGTACAATTGACAACACCAGCGCCAGGACGCTAAGAGCCATGATAATTATAACATTACTAATACTATTAGAAATAGTATTCAAGATAATTTCAACATACAAGCACAAACCTCGATATGTTATGAAAAACTTATATTTAAAGAAATTTGCCTATGAGACTGCCTAGAAGACTTTATTAATTGACAATAGATTGAGTCCAAAAGACTCAATCAACAACCAATGCTCCAGAATTTTGTGCTTCCAGATTAATATTAGATTATTTTCCAATTAGTTTAAGAAAAATAAATCATCATCTTCTTTTCAACAACGATATAGAAGATTATATATTATCTTTTTGATATTAACTTAGTGGGACATTAAGTGGAAGGCATACGAGCAAATGGCTGTCTGTTTCCTCATTCAATCATTTGATTCTTGGACCATGATAAAAGGCTTCATTAGCACTCCTCACCACTTACGTTCAACTTTCCTTCTCATCACAAGATAAGTCAAAGTTGATGGAAAATGTACAGTATCACTTTGTGCACATATGATGCAGTTAGTATATAATACCCTATATATTGCCTGCTTATTTTTGCAGACAGCTCGTATGAGCAAAATGAAAATTATGCATGTCACAGGGCACATTTAATAATTGGGAAAAACTAACAACTAGCACAGTAATGGAATCCAAACAAATCAGGGCTGCCTTATGGCTTCACATACACAGCACTAAAACGCAAAGGTAAAAACCATAGAAATGCCGAAAGCATTTAAACCTACATAACTTAGTAAATTAAAAAAAAAAAAAAGTCAGAAATGAAATGAAATGATAAACAAAAAGCAAAGTCAAAACACATTACAGTACTCAAAAATTAAAAAGTCAATATTTAAGAAACAAGTAAAGAAATTTGAATCTCACAGAACTGAAGTACCACAATTGGCCTGATTTGTGCAATTGATGAATAGTCTGTCCACTAGAAAACCAAATCTATCTGAATTCAAAGAATATTGATTTAAGATTTCAAATAAAATGATGAGGTTCACCTCCTTGATCGATATAAAATTAAGACTGAACACCTATATCATCTCACAACCTAGAGACCAGGCATGGTAGAACTATCTATTCTACCACACTTACAAATCATGTCATTAAATAAATATTATCGCATCAATAACTTTTTGAAATGCAGATAATGTAGTCCTTCATACCAGCAATCAAAGATTGCCACACTGGTGGTTGACATGCATTACCCTACCTATTTCATATGCAAGCACTCACTCTAGCTTTCAAACAGACACACTCGCCCACGCACGCACGCACACACACACTCACACTCACTTGCTCACACAACCAGACTCACGCAGTCAGTCAGTCATCGGTTCATTCACCTCGTCTAACATTCACCAGTGCAGCACAGCAGTTTCCTTTTCCTCTTTCTTTCTTTCTTTTGGTCCCCCAGCAAGCTAAAATGGAGTCGTTCCCCAGTCCAATCAAATCGAGACGAGATAAATTAGTTAGCGAGCGATTCAGCTTTCGTCCTGCTTACTTCAAAGTCCTGCTATGCACAGCCTAGTCGTCGTCCTTGCCGTCCCGGTCGTGGCCGTCCCTTCCATCACGGCCGTCTCGTCCGTCGCGGCCGTCTCGGACATCCCGACCGTCTCGGCCGTCTCGTTCTCTGGGCTCGCGCATAGACCGCGCTGATGAGAAGCACAACTTCATATTGTAGGGGAATTTGCCGCCTGAAAAGGGGAGCCCGACAAGTGAGTCAAAATGATTATGTCATTGCGTTCTGTTCCTTTCAATTGCATCACATTCCTGATGACTTTCAACTTCACCATACTTCTATCAGAAAAAAAAAAGGGTCTTACCAGGGTTGTCAATAGGGTGATGATTACAATTCATAAGAACATCAACTGCATCTTTAACATCATCAAATTCCAAGAGACCTGCTGAGCTCCTTTCGGCTGTTATAAAGAAAAATGTTTTATTAAAACAAATTGTGGGCTAAAACATCAAATTAGTAGTATCAAAGAAATTACATTTTCCTTGGAAAATTTTAATGCTTTTTGGTCTGGATACACCACAATCCTCAAAAACTTGGTAAAATTGATCTTCTGTTGCATTTGGAGGAGTATTAAAGAAGTGAAGAATCTGAAAAACACAGACCACAATAGAGTGATGTCTACCCAAACAGAGCATAAGGAACTGACAATCATTCCTGCACTCACCCTAGATGGAGTCTGAATACGATTCTTACTAGCCATGGCTGGGTTCATGAACCTGTTATTTTTAGAACCTGAAAAGTCTTTGAATGATGGACTGTTGTCAGGAAGATTGTATGGGTTTGGTACATCAGCAAGGAATGCCTGCTTTGAATAACCCAGCTCTAATTTTCCTCCTTCTTTAAGAGGTGTGCCATTGAGATTTGTAATAGTTCGCTCAACTGCTAGTGCATCTCCCATCATCACCATAGCACAGCCCTCCTTTGTCTTCAGAAATTTAACCTTAAAAAAAAAAAAGAAAAGAAAAAAGAAAAGATTAGAACAAAAATTAAATGTAATACTTTAAATAAAAGGGGGCAAAAACTTACTTTAGAGACATTGCCGTAAAGACACAGAAGATTGAACAGTTTATCGCAGTTTATTTTGCTCATGGGCAAGTTGTAAGCCATGAGAACAGATGAGTGCTGAGGTGACGTAGAGGGAGGCATGAGACCACCACCATGAACTGTGTTGCCTCCTGGGCCTCCAGGGCCTCTTTGAGGATAAAGTGATTCTCCTCGTCCGCCAAACCTGCGTGAACCACCATCAGATGGAAAACGTGGCTTTTCATCCCTTGAAGGGTTAGAGAGAAAGGGACAAAACAAAAGCGTAGCATTGGTAAAAAGCACAAAAAACACACAAGCGCACACACATTTTTAAGTAAGAGAACAAAACCAAGCTAATGGCATTCATCGTGCAGGGAATATAGGTGACATATGAACCTCAAAAATCCAATGATAGGCATATAAATGCAGTGATTTTGTCACTCTAAAAGTTAATAAAATTCTTATAGATTCCAATTTGATTTAAATATGAGTATCATGAAAAGCATCACAAGGAAATAAAATGCACTGAACCATATGATGATTAAATGCGTGCCTTCAAGAATTTTGTTTAATTTATGGCTAAGATAAAACATTGTCCTGTCATTATTTTGTCTTTTCTAGAGTGACAAAATAATTACTAAAACAGGTGTGCAACAGGCAAAATTATGACAAAAACTTTAACAAGCCATAAAGGTAAAAACCTAGGAAATGCTATTTCTTTTTTCTAGACTGAAAAGCAAGTTAAAATTAAATGCAAGTATTATCTAAGTTAAGGTTCCTTCCATTCTGGAACTGCCAGTTTTTTCCCCCAGTAACGCTCGCTACTTTTGCCAAGCTTGTTCGACCAAGCTTCATTGTAAAATCTATCTAAAACATGATAATGTCAAGAAGCATCTTATACCTATCCATATTGGGTGGGAAACGTTCGGGGTAAGGATCGCCGCCGAATCCACCCCCACCCCCACCACCCATGTGGCCGGGGCCGTTCTGGAAGCCACCGTCATCAAATCTGTCAGCCATGCCACCGCCGCCACCCCCTTGGTTGAAGTGGCCGCCCCCTCTCATGTTGTTTGGAGCACCGCCGCCGCCGCCAGAACCACCTGCAAGCAGACAACACGAAATTTGTCACGACGTTTCAGAGAAGAGAAGCAGGCTGACTGGCAGCAAAGCCCGAAACCGGACCGCGACATCGACACGACACCCCGGCTATCAACCCGCACTAAATTTCACGCGGGATCCGCCACGCCGCCCGTATGGCGGGAGCGGGCCGTGGGAAAACTAAGAAAGGGATACAGAGAGACAGAGATAAATGGACGGGACGACCGAGTCGAGAGCGACGGATGGTGCCAGCTAATTATCTGAGCTCGATTCTAGTGTGGGACCCGGCTCGGCCCGCCAGGACCCACAAAGCGTCTCTAAACGTCGCAGCCACTAAGCCGGCCCGGCCCGGCCCGGGAGGGGGACGCATGACACCAAAATGTTTACACAAACACGTCATTCAGGTGCTTACACATGTCCCCAACACGGCCGTGCCGGGCCGGGCCCGGCCCCACCCACGAGGGGCGCCCTTCCCTCGGCGTGAGCGGGGAGTGGAGGAGGAGGGTAGGGGGGAGGAGGAAGGGGACAAGGGGAGGGTAGGGGGAGGAGAAGGGGGATAAGGGGACGGTACGGGGGAGGAGAAGGGGAATGAGGGGAGGGTAAGGGGGTGGGGGTGCGGGCGAGGGTGGGGGTGGGGTTAAACACGCACAGTAGTCACGGGCGACCAGACAGGCAGGCCGGGTCGGCCCGCGTCCCGCGGCTTACACCCGGCCTGCCGGCGTCATAACCATCGCGCTTAGGAGTGGGAGAGCAGTACCGCGCCTCGACGCAACCCTCCGCCCCTGCCCTGCCCCTCTCTCCCCGTCGCGTCGTAAAACTCACATTCTCACGTAGGCTGTGCCGCTTCCCCGCCGCCCCGCCACCCGCCGGCTCGTGCGAACAGCTTTCTTAGTTCGCCGAGCCGAGAATTTGACACTTTGGACAATAAAACGACCCCCTGCCCCGCCCCGCCCCCAAAGCGCACCCGAGAAAGCGGCCAAGGGCTTCTCGCAGTGTCTCTCCCCTTCCCTTACAAGAGAGGTGCGAGGGGCAAACGAGGCAAGGGGGGCGGGGCGGGGAGTCCTTTTTCCGGACACAGTCGGCCGAGAAAGACAATGGGACTTTGACGGTGAGGAAGAGAGGGGCGACGCCCCCCCCCCCCCCTTCGGTGGTGGGGGTAAGGGAAGGGGCCCCGGCAGAGCAGCAGGGCAGGACGCGGGCAGAAATAGCGCCGGTGAAGGTGAGGGATACCAAGGGTACAGTCCCAGAAGAAGCATAATAACCAGCGCAACCCCCGGCCCGGCCCTCGCCCCGAGGGGAGAGAGCTTCCGCAGCTCCTCCTCCAAGTACCCGTCCATGCAGCGGGGTTCGCCTCGGCTGAAATCTGAGCACCTGCTGCCCTCTCAAACTTGCCGTGGGGTTCCGCCCGCCCTCGCCCCCGCCTCAAGGTCCTTATCCCGGGGCCACAAGAGGCGAGGCCCTCCTCTACCCGCCCGCACCTCTCACCTACCCGCGTCGGTCATACCGGCACAAGTCGGGGCGGGGTAAAATTAAAGGCTCGAGGCTCAAGGGAGGGGAGGGGAGGGGGAGAGAGAGGGAGAGAGCACGAGGTAACCTAGGGGCGGCGGTAAACCGTACCCTTTTGGCCCGGGCCGTCGTCGGCAGGCTGCCCCGCCCCGCCCCGTTAGAGCCTAGGGAGGGAGGCAGACCAGTCGGCACCGAACGGCTTCACTCACTTTGACAGCCCCCCTCCCCCCTCTGCCCCCCTCCCCCCCCCAATCGCGGTCAAGCCCTTTCCGAGCAAGCGCAACGCGCTTGCGTTGCCCGGCCAGGCCACACAGCCGGCCACCGGAGAGAGAGAGAGAAAAACACGTCATTTTCAATAGGTGCCCACTAAAAATAAAAAACTCAAACACGAGGAAAAATACTTGTAAAAACCCCGCGACAGATCGCGAAAAAGAAAAATCACGAAATTCTCGCAATACTCAAGGACGAAGGGTTCATCACTCCCGTGCACATGTGTACACATCACGCCTCGCCTGCCCAGCGCCCGGCTCTGTCCGGCCCGCCCTCCACTCAATCTGCGCCTGGGGTGGGGTGGGGTGGGGTGGGGTGGGGCGGGGCGGAGAGGAGAGTGGGGGGGAGGAATTCGCCATGCTGTTGAGCCTCTCAACTTACCAAGTTACCCCTTCCTCCACGACCATAATTGCCAAAAGCGAGACCCTTGTTTCAAAGCGGATCAAAGTATCAGGCACGCCCCAATACCGCGCCCGTGTTGCACAATTTGCGCACGCACAAAATTGGCCACGGCAGGGAAACGCAATCAGCGACCCTAGATAATACCCACCATACGACCTTGACCCCCCTCCCCCCCTCCGACCCATTCCTCCTCCGCTATCCAATCAGGGGGAAGTATATAAGACGGGGCTAATACAAAACGCGCGCATAAATCGGGTCGCTTTGATATCGAGGACGGGGAGGACGGGACGGAGGGGCACAATGGACGCTCAATCAGACCAACTTCTGCGCCCGCCCCGCCCCGCCCCGCCCCGCCCCGCCCCGCCCTGCCCCACCCACCACGCGGACACAAAAGGCGGGAAGCAAACTCCAGGCAAAGCTGCACACTGGCGATAACGATGCGACGCCCCGTGCCGCGGCGGCACGCGCTCACACCCATTTTATTTTTGAATGAGCAGTAAATCGTCCTTACATCACTATACATGATTACTCAGTCATTCGATACACGCACGAGGGTTGGACACAACATCTAGGATTATACTGCACACTAACGGAATCTGCAGTCATTTTTTTTTTTTTTTAAATCAGAGTTTGAAGGCAAACTCAAGGGGAAAACAAATCACGTAAAAATATAGGAAAGTTCAAAAAAGTTTAGGAAGACCCGAAAATTTTCACGTCATTTGTACACCAAAATTCAGAGCTGTTTCCCCCACTGACCGGACGTCATGAAGTGTTGCCGCAGTTAGCAAACGTACGCTCGAGCAGAGTGGGCAGAGTGCGGACCTAACCAACCCGAGCGAGGCCAGGCGGAGGGAAGAAGATAGAGGATAGAGTTACCAACTGGAAGTGCAACAGCCCAGCGGCCAGCCCCGCCCCGCCCCGCCCCGAGGAGCGGCCCTTTCCTTTATCTGACATCTCTCTATATCTCTCTCTCCAACCCCCTCCCTCCCCCACGCCCTTTCGCCCGCAGGCCACACCAGACATCCCTAATTAATACAGCAGGCAGCCCGATAAGAAATTTACCCTTTTCCCCTGTCGTACCCATCTCTTTCTTTGTATCTCTGCCCCCCCCCCCCCCTCTTCCCTCCCCCCTCTCACTCGCCGGCAAGATGACGGGCGCGACAAGAAACGGCCCCCTCCCACTCTCTTTTCTAACGAAGAAATAAAAAGAGGGAAGAAAGCGCCCCCCACCCCCACCCCCACCATTTTCTCCGAGAACAAAAAGTAGAATACTTCTTAATTCAATTGTGTAATGAAAAGGAATTTTGAGGCAAACTCACGTGACTCGCCGTAGGGCTGGGGGCCTGCGCCGTACCGCGGCGCGGCCAGCAGCGGCTGCGACCGGCCAGACCCCGACTCCGGCTTGCCTGCAACAGAGGAGCACAACCGTCAGCAAGACGAACAAGGCGAGCCACGACCAACTCACTCTATACGAGCACAACTACTCACGAGGCACTCGCAGTATCTACTCGCAAGTAACTCGCGAATAGTCACGAAAGAAATAGGAAAACTAAAAATACTCGCATATACTCGCGAAGCACATAGGCCTATTGTACACTCTTTCGGAAAATAGAGAGAACCCTCGCCTCCCGACCTAACTAAACCAAACACAACGTCCCCTCTTCCAAAAAAGGAAAACACAACAGTTTAGATGAAAAAATACAATAATGTGCCCCTGTGCATGACATTTAGCCGGCGCTGGCGCTGCTCCGGCTCCCCAGGGAGAGAGAGGGAGAAAGGGGGAGAGAGAGGGAGGGAGGGGAGAGAGAGAGAGGGAGAGAGAGAGGGAGAGAGAGAGAGAGAGAGAGAGAGAGAGAGAGAGAGAGAGAGAGAGAGAGAGAGAGAGAGAGAGAGAGAGAGAGAGAGAGAGAGAGAGAGAGAGAGCAGCTCGCTTCCTGCTAACCTGCCCGGCCCGGGCCTTATTCACTTAACCGCCAGTCAAACAGAAAATGCAATTTTTAAAATGGAAACAGCGCGACGAACGCTGGCCGCAAGTGAGGGACAGGGCGGGGCGGGGCGGGGCGGGGCGGGGCGGGGGGAGCCCAGCGCGGAGCCCAGCGCGCTAAAGGGCAATAAAGGAGGAAAAGTTAAAACAGCAGCGCGCTGCTCTAAGCTCACGCGCGCGCGCGGGCGGAGGATGACAGGGGGTGGGTGGGTAGGTTGGGGGGTTAAAAGAAGGCGCCAGATGACTTGGATTTCGACCAAACGAAAGAAAGGCAATGATTCGGAGAATTCGGCGCGCGGCTCAGAATTAAAAGCGAGGGGATCTCATCGCCGAGGCCGAGCGAGGCAGAGACCAGAGCAGCGGCCAAACCGAAAAACTAAACTCGGCGCCGCCTGCCCTGCCGCGATGATTGCGGGCGAAACTGGGGGGGAATTGAAGAGTCGAAAGGGTTGGTGGAGAAGGAATGGGGTCGTGGCCGCCCCGTCACAGCAGGCGATGAACAATACGACCCCACCCCACCCCACCCCCAGCGCCTCGCCGCGCGCCACCGCACTTCCTCGGGCTCTCACCCCACTCACCCCCCCCCCCTCTCTTTCTCTCTCTGACACACACACAATTCACCATTCTCTCTTCGGGTCGAGACAATCGCAATTCCGTTCCGGTATTCACATCCCTCATCTCACGCGACACTGCCACTCCCATACCGCACACGCACACACACACACACTCGCGCATACACATCACAGACGCAGGCACAGGTGCAAAGAGAACACCACAGCGCAACGAAACAGGCCTCATTAGCACAGCGGCGCCCCCTCCGGCGGGCGGGAACTGTTTAAGACCAGTCACGGACAGCCCCCCCCCCCCCCTTACGAAAGCGGTGCATATTCATCGACAGCAGGAGCAGAACGGACCAACAGAGCGAACCGCGGAAATAAATATACTTGTTGAGCCGGTCGGAATAACAAGTGAAAATTGAATCATGCACTTTCGCTTCACTGGATGGAAACCCAAATGTATGTTTGTCTAACTCTTGTTGGAGTGTGAATGTTCATTCGTACAATGGAATCAATAAAGATGCAACTGTTCCGACAAAAAGGTAAAGGATAAAAAATTTAGACACCCACAAGTGTGCGGCATTTACACGCACCCATCAGTATAACAGGAATGGCAGCCCTAAGTCCCGCCAAATTTCCAGCGCCAATTCGCAACTTATGAAACCACCTCAATACTTCTTTGCGTTTACTTTCGCTTTAACCTGCGAAGCAGCAAAAATTTCCCCGCTGTAAGTACCTGAGAGACCGCAGAGCGGCCGCGTCATCTCGCAAAGAAAAAAAAATGAGGTAAAAACAAAAAAACACGTCACCGAGCAGGAAGACGACCATAGCACTGCGAATTAAGTGGAGTGGAGCGTTAAGGACGCGGGGGAGAGTTAGAGGGAGGGGGGGGGTGCTCGCCGAGACGTTCAACAACTTGACGCGCTGTGTGGCGCTGCGGCGGGGCGCGGCGGGGCGGGGCGGGGCGGGCTGGCGCCCTGGACCACGGCCAACCACCCCCTCCCCTTCCCCTTAACATCTCGTCAGCTTCGCGACTCATTTTTGTCGTCGATGGGCCGGGGAGGTAGGCAGACAGGCAGGAAGGTTGCCGGAAAAAAAAGAAAACGCCGAAAAAATCTCAACTTGACCTAAAGAGAAAGTACATGTAAAAATAATCAGGGGAGGGAAATGAAAAGAGCTGTCGAACTGATGGCTGCAAACGAGCAGGCGGCAGCCTGCAGGCTTAAGGGCAGCAGCATCAGGCCGGCGAGCAAGAATGCCGACAGCGAAACCAGGCCAGAGAGGCTGCTGCTCCAATGAAAAGGGTTGGGTTGGGCGGGGCGGGGCGGGGCGGGGCGGGGCGAGGCCCGGGCGCAGCAGCGCAACGCAACGAGCAGCCATGGCTGCTGGGAATATCATGCAGCCCGGCCCCGCCCCGCCCCGCCCCGCCCCGCCCCGCCCCACCCCGCCCCGCCCCTCCACGCCCCCACCCCGCCACCGCAGCCCAGCACGGGTCTCAGGCAAACGCATCTCTTTCCAATCTCGTGCAATACATCCGTGGGGTAGGGGGAGGACCGGGCCGGATGTGGGGAGAGGCAAACTTAGGCAGAAGAGGGGGTGGAAGGGAGATCCGCGGCGGAGGGGTAGTATGGGTGTATATAAAGGTAGGGCGAAAAGGGAAAAAAAGGGACGACACAAAAAGGAAAGCATGGCCCAAGGCTTCGGCTGCCGCGCCGACTGCACACAGCGCACTTTAGGACACGGGGAGAAAAGCCAGGAAGAGAAGCAGAAGACGGCCGCGCAGCGCCGGGCGGCTAAGTAATTAATGTCGGGTGAATATTCTTTTATCAACGCCAGAAGAAAAAGCCCAAGCCCGAGCGCCACAAGCCCCATCATCAACTCCATCGGCCCATCCTCCCCAAAAAAAAAAAAAAAAAGCCTGATAGGTAAGGAGAAAAAAAACTATGTCGAGGATTGAGCGTGCGGAGCGCGATGCAACAGAGACCAGCCAATGGCAGCAGCGTGCCTCTACCTCTAGCAGCCCGGCCGCGCCTCCAGGCCGCCCGGCAGGTAGGCAACGCATCCGCGGCCGCGCGTCCCTGCGCAGCGCGTTGCCTACCCCGGCCCCGGAAGGCGGCAGCACCGTGCCTATCCAGCAGCGGCCGCGTCTCCAGGCCGCCCGGCAGGTAGGCAACGCGTCCGAGGCCGCGCGTCCCTGCGCAGCGCGTTGCCTACCCCGGCCCGGGCGGGCGGCAGCACCGTGCCTATCCAGCAGCGGCCGCGTCTCCAGGCCGCCCGGCAGGTAGGCAACGCGTCCGAGGCCGCGCGTCCCTGCACAGCGCGTTGCCTACCCCGGCCCCGGCGGGCGGCAGCACCGTGCCGAGCCGAGCCGCGCCGAGCGCCTACCATTAAGCCACCACGTCTCTGGTCATTTATCATCCTCCGCCATCACATCGCCTCCCCGCGCATTAATGCAGGCTAAAAGGTACCGGACCTGGCGTGGCGTGGCGTGGCGCGGGGGTAATCCCCAGTCTCCGGTACCCCCTCTCTCCCAGCTCCACTGGGACTCACCCCCCCCCCCCCCCCCCTCCCTTCTCTTACTGCTGAATTTGCTTGCTGAGCTGAGCAGCATCAGCCGATCGCCAGGTTTAACGCGCTATGAAGGCCTCTCCCCCCCCTCCCTCCTCCTCCCCGCAGGATCTACCCCAACTCCTTTCATCCACCTTATCCGATCCGGCGGCCTTCGGGAAAGACAAGAGAAGGACCAACAGAAGCAGCAGCAGCAGCAGCAGCAGGGCGGCTCGGCTCATGCAAACGAGGGTCAGAGTGGACGGGCCGATAGAAACCAGACTAAGGTCAGCCCTCGGGTCCGGCCGGCGGCTGGCCGCTGACGTATCGTATACACTGGTAAAACAAATGTTTAGTTCTATACACCACTTGATGCATAGCTCCTAATGTATAATACTTAAACACTATGTCATGCACAGTTCTAACTAAACATTAGTTGGTGTATAGTTCTTAAACATTTAGCAAGTGTATAGTTGACTAAACACTTGGGATGTCGTCGCATCCCTATGCTTTGACATGGAAAGCCTCGTCCAAATGCATACTTCTAAACATCACGAAACGTTTAACATCTAAACATCTACGAAGTGCATAGTTGTTAAATATGTAGTGATGTATAGTTGACACTATACACCATTTGATGTATAGAAGTGGAACTTAAACACCATGATGTATAAAACTTAAACATTTGTTTTAACAGTGTACGCACACGCACGACGTTAACCCGCCTAGCATACACTGGATAAACTAATGTGACATGCGTCACACTTGCAAATGCGACCCCTGGAGTGGTCGCATCTTGTGGTGTGACCGTAGTTTTGGTCACGTTTGTGATGCGACCTCCTATGTGTAATGCCGTATACCCTGGACGTTGCGTCGCATCACATAGTGTGACGAAAATTTAGGTCGCATTACGTGGTCACCGGAAAAACAAAGGTGCTAAGCAACGCCTTTCCTGGGGCACTAAATCTTAGTGCCTTTCCAAAGGCACTAAATTTTTTTAGTGGCCTTTAAAGGTAGGACTTAGCACCTTTGTTTTTCCAGTGGCCACACCAATTGACGCGCACGTCACGTTTGTTTTCTCAGTGTACCGTTCAGGCGGCTCAGCGACAGTCGCTCGATCAGCGCTCACCCCGGCTCACCCCCTCAGAGAAACGAGCCCAGCCGAGTGAGACTTTTCTTATCCTTACCCGGAGTTTCCTTCCCCTGCTGTTCTTTTATTTTTGGTCGTCCTGTCTGGGGCGGCCGGTGCGGGGCGGGCCGGGGCGGGGCGGGCCGGGGCGGGGCGGACCGGGCGGGGCGGGGCGCACCGGCGCGGCGGAGGGCAAATAGAGGCGGGTATCAAACGCGATCTGGTTTGCATTGCACTCGCCTCTCCTGGGGAATAAGGGAGGGAGTAGAAGGGGACTCGCCCCGCGGAGGCACTCGGACGGACGATGCCGGCTGCTGCGCCGCCCGGCATAAGGGGCAGCTCTACATATTTAAAATGCAATTACGGTGTGAAGAGAGTAGTGGAGGGGGGATGGAGAGGGGGGGGGGAGGAGAGACGCGAGAGCATGAGTAGAGAGGGAAGCTACAGGGGGACGGGAGAGAAAGTGGGAGACGACTTAACTCCCTCGGGGTGCAAAGCTCAGCCCGGCACAGCTAGGACTGAAGCGCACCCCGCTCCGCCCCGCCACACGCCCCGCCCCTGCCTAGGCCTGACGCGGCCCCCACCCCACCCCACCCCGCCCCGCCCCGGCCCGCGGGTGTCACAGGGGAGGGGCCGTCCCTACTCACCCGGGAGGGGGGAGAGGGGTTGAAAAAAAAAAGGAAAATAAAATAAATACTCCCGTGCCTACCGCACCGCACGGCTGGGGGAAGATATTGTCGGTGGCCGGTAGCTCCAGGGCTGCGCGCCGACGGCAGATACCAGACAACGGGACCGGCACAGGCTGCGGCCTCGCTAAATATACACTCGCAGCCAGATATTCATTAGAGAAAACCTAGGCGCATACATAGGGGCTGTTTGTCCAGTGGCAGGCGCGCAAGAGGCGGGGGGAGTGAGACACGCCGGGCCGAACGGGACGAGATGTGGCGTCGAGATAGTCAGGAGAGTGAGAGCGAGAGAGAGAGAGAGAGCGAGAGAGAGAGCGAGAGAGAGCGCGAGAGAGAGAGCGAGAGCGAGCGAGAGCGAGCGAGAGAGAGAGAGCGAGAGAGAGCGAGAGAGAGAGAGCGAGCGAGAGCGCGAGAGAGAGAGCGAGTGAGAGCGAGTGAGAGCGAGAGAGAGAGAGCGAGAGAGCGAGGACTTGCCTCATCCCCGGCCCCGGCCCCAGAGGATACTCCGCTCCGCTCCGGCGCAAAGAGGCATGGCGATCGTTGCCAAACAAATGACCGAGTGAGCCCGCTCCGCCCCGCCCCACCCACCCTCTGGGCGCGACCCCCCCAACAAGCGGCGGCGGGAGAGGGTAGCACAGGCAGGCAGGCAGCGTGATGCATCGGACGCAGCACGCGCCCCGTACCGCGCGCAGCGCACGCCCCACAGCCCCCGCGGGGGGATAGCCCCGCCACTCCCCGCCACGCCCCGCCGGCACAATACCTCTCTCGGTGTGACTACAAAGTAGCGCAGAGGCGCACAGGGGCGGCATCACTGTTGACAGTCCAAACAGACAGCGGCAGCGGCAGCAGCGGGGCGGGCGGGGCAGAGCACAGCCCGGTCTCCACCGAGCCAGCCGATGGACCCCACGCCCCACTTGAGGCTCGAATAACGAACAGGGGGCGAGGCGGGGCGGGGCGGGGCGGGGCGGGGCGGGGCGGGGCGGGGCGGGGCGCCCCCGGGGGAGCGTTTCGTTACATGTGTACGGGCACGCCCCGCCCCGCGTCCTGTCTGACGAGACGTCTTATTCCTGACGACGCTGTCGCCAGCCCCGCCCCGCCCCGCCCCGCCCCACCCCGCCTCGCCTCGCCTCGTTCTAGCGGCCAACGCAAACACGACTCATCCGCCGCCGCCGACATTCGAACCCATTCCCAGATATCAATGAATTTTCATGTCGTACACTGACATGGCGCGCGCCGAGCGGTCCGCCCCCATACCTCCACCCTTTAGCGCAACAGAAGAAGAAAAAAAAAACGGGCCTCATTTTTCTAAAAATTTACCCGCCTGATCCCCGTGCGTGACAGAGATGCCCGGGCGTGAGATTGGCCCGCTAGCGCCCACTTAGCGGCCCCGCCCCGCCAGACTCGCACCTGTCCCGTCCTAAACGCGCATACACGATCGGGCGGCGATGTGCCTCCCCCTACCCCTACCCCCCTCCTCCAAACCCCTCCCCTAAAAAAAAAAAAAAAACACCGCGTTTATCTTTTCTCCCCCGCATACCGTCTGACCCAGCCAATTTGGCTGACCCTCTAGCATTCTCTGCCGCCGCGCCCGGCCCTGCCCAGCACGCGAGGCCCCCGCCCCTCTTCCTTTCCACACTTGTCGCTCGGTCGCGCCCTGCACCCGCGGGTATTTCATTCTGCTTCTTTTACTCAGGAACAATACGGCCGCCCGGCCCGGCCCCTCCCCAGATCTCCCGCCGCGGGCGGGATTGAGTTACCCCCCGGCTCGGCCCGGCCCCGTCCGGCCCGCGACACACACCAGGGACTTTTCATTACACCCGGCGCCAATCCGTCCGTCCCGCAGATAGGAGAGCAAAGAGACAGAAAAATAGCGCGAAAATACAAGCAGAGCCACGAGTACCACGGCAGAGCAGAGCAGCAGAGCGCCCGGTCCCGGCCCCGCCATGCCAGCAGCCTCATCTCAACCAGAGCCCATCCCATTTGCCTTCACACACCAACACACCCACAGACCTGAGTATTTTCCCCTTCCCCTCCCTGAGCGACCTGACGAACACACACACACAGAGAGAGAGAGAGAGAGAGAGAGAGAGAGAGAGAGAGAGAGAGAGAGAGAGAGAGAGAGAGAGAGAGAGAGAGAGAGAGAGAGAGCCCTCGGCACAGACAGACATCTCTGCCGCGAGTCTATATGCTATCTGCGCAGCCAGGTGCGAAGTGTAACCCCTTCCCCTCCCCCTTCTTACACGCACGCACGCACGCACACACACACACACACACGCACACACGAGTTGTGCGACCATAAAGCTGCGACACGGCTGGGCGAGCCTCCCCGACATTTAGCGCGTCGTCATCATTGCGGTACAGCGCCATAACGTCTTGGCACGCGCTCACAGGGAGCTCCCTTCTCACTCGCACTCATTAAGGTCCACGCGCGTGTGTGTGTGTGTGTGCGCGTCATATCACCACACCTCCCCCCCCCCCCCGCACACACTTTAACCCATACCTAAACACGGCGCGCGCGCGTTAATGGGCGACGCGTAAATTTCTCATTTCCCGCGCATTACGCCCCATTACCCGCGACCGCATCGCGACATTTTACTGCGCGTCCGAGCGGTGCGGCCAAAACGTTCAAAATCGCGTTCGGCGCGCTAGTTCAGTCGGGCCCCGCCCCGCCCCGCCCCGCCCCGCCCCAGCGCCCACGTGTGCGTGCTCCCCGTGCGTGCGTTAGCCCGCTGGACGGCGCCGCCGCGCCCATTCAACCTCAATCACTTGTTCGCGTCGAGGAGGGAGGGAGGGGAAACGGAAAGCGGAAGCGAAATGGATTTAGAGGAGTTCGGGAGTGCGGGGAGGGAGAAGGAGGTGGAGGGGGGGAGGGGGGGGTAAAGCGGAAAAAGAGAAAGGGGGGTTGGGGGGCAAGTGGCGTGCGCGCAGCGCGCGCTCAGGCTCAGGTCGCGAGGTTTTCAAACAGCAATTATTCACCGGAATTAATTATTAAAGTTGGTCGCGGGCTCGTGCACGCGTCGTGTCGCCGGGCTGGGCCGGGCGCGCCTCCCCACCTGCGCAGCGCGGCGCGGCGCGGCCGTGTATCGAGGTGGGGCGAACAGGACACCCGCCCGCCCGCCCGCCCGCCCCCGCCCACAGGAGGACCGAACCTGTTCATCTCGCAGCAGCCCGCGCGACCGACTACGGCAGAGGGGACGGGGCGGGACGGGACGGGGCGGGCGGGGGCAAGAGGACCGTGAAATAGGAAGCCACTCACGGACAAATGTAGCGGAACGGCCGGGCCGGGCCGCCGCCGCGTCTTCCTCGGGCGGCACTGCTCCTACACTTCCCCGCCCCGCCACTCCCGATTCTTTTTCTCTCCTTTTCCTTTTATTTCTCCGCGCTCTTCTACCCTAACTTACCTTTGCGCGAACGCTCGTGTCAGCCCATCCGCCGACACGGAGCCGTCCCTTCACACGGGAGCACGCGGCCAGAGGGAGGCAGACCCCCCCCCCCCCCTCCCAACACACACTCTACCCCGACACTCGACCTCCGGCCAAGCAAGCTAATTTCGAATGGACTTTGTCAAACACAAGCTACACTCAGGCACATAAAAAACATAAAACAAAAAGACAAACACAAATACGGTAGACACGATCGTTGACTCAGACAAACATCCCGTCTGCATACCAACTGCATTTATATAGACTGAATCAAGAAGACGGACTTAACATGTACTGAGAATGGTTATGCCAATTGTTTTTCTTTGTGATTCTCTTTTGGCGTCTATATCATGAAACTGTTCAAAAATCTCTGTGAATTTGAGGTCTTAGAAAATTGTAAAGAGTTTAATTTATGTTGTTCTTGTGCAGTATCCAGTATATGCGGACAGGATCAAGTCCATCAGAGGTTAGCCCTCTATTATCCTCCAGTTTGAAAAAAGAGGATTCCATTCATTTGGCTGAGTAAGTGGTGCCCGGGCGGCGAGCCCGACATGTTGTTCCAAACGACTCACCCATTGGCGGTGATGTGTAGTCCCAACTCTCACTGTCATTTTTGTACACGTTCAGCTTGGTGGGCTGCAAAAGAGAAAAGAGTCGATGTAAGTGCCATGCCGAGTTTGTATGTGTCTGTGATGTTTCTGTGATCACCAGGACAGGATACCCCTTAACCTACTCTCACAAAAAAGAAGAGACACGAAAAGAGAAGAGAAAAGAGATAAAACAGACAGTTTAGAAAACAAGGCCCCGAACACATAGACCGACTGATCACTAAATGCTACACATTCACTACGGTTCATTAAACGCCTGTCGCAACAAACGACTCCATCTGTTCACTGTCTGGCAACGCACACTGCGCACGCAGGCAGGATTGGGGGCGCGAAAAGATAAAATGAGAAATTATACTAGTATAGGTCAAGTTTCTTTAGCAGCTACGTTCTACATGATGCAATTCGGTCTCAACATAAGTTAGTATCTAGCCTTGAAGCTGAGAAAACTTGCATGTTCTCCGCTGCCGAGAAAAATAAGACGCGATGATCACAAGACGCTAGTCTCTCTACGCCTGCACTGTGAAACCAAGTGTGCAACTGTTTAACACTTGTTAGTGTGCAGCTTCCAGTATAACAGTTGCAAGTGCGCAACTCGGTATTTGTGCAATTGGAAGTGTCAAACTCGCCAGTCGTTCACTTGTGAGTGTTTGACTCGGCAGTTGTACATTTGCAAGTGTTCAACAAGGGAAATGTTGCACGGGGCAGTTGAACACATGCAAGTGCACAAATGTCGAGTTTAACACTTACAAGCGTACAACTGGCAAGTTTAACACTTGTAATTGCAGAACTACCGAGTAGTACACTTGGACGTGTAAGACTGGAAGTTGCACACATTCAAGTGTTGAAAAGTTGCACACTTAGTTTAACAGTGTGTGGGTTGAATGTGTTGATGGCCATATCTTGTGATCACAGAGGTATCCGTCTGTAATGATTTTTCTTGATGTGCTTCTGAATTTGCAGTGTTTCACAGTATTCTTTCTTGAGCGTTGATGGTGACGTAACCGCATTCCTCCTCGACAGTGTCGTAGACGGCACCCTAAGAGGCGGCCTCCAGTGCGTCCCCCCCTCCCCTAGACTGTGTCTGAACGCACCCCAACTTCGCGCCATTTGGCGCCCCTTCCCTCCCTTTCTCTCTCTCACACAAGCGGCGCCAGAGCAAAGAAGAGAGAAGGAATGAAGCCTTGAGGGGGAGATGGGGGAAGGGGAGGGAGGGAACGGGTGCAATCACACATCGACCCAGTCTAGCGAGGGGAGACAAACTCCCAACAAGACTACTGTCCCTCCAGTGCGGTGGCGTCACTTTGTAGAACTGGCGATACCAAACTTTTGTCGTGACTGAGTCCATCGCAACGTACAAAGTGATTTTTTGGGGGAATGTTTCGGAAAAATATATCACAGCACCACTGTCAAAATTGGCCTCTGTAGTATACTGATAGTTCAGCACTTATGATTGCTGATTAAAACTCATGCAATGTATCTTTTGGTTTTCAGAGTTAGATAGTGCGAACACCGCCTTGTGGAAACCTGAGTCCGAACTTGCTTCTACTTGTGAGCTCAGTGCTGTTTGATGCATATAACCATGTACACCAAGTCCTCCGGGCGAAGTGTTGAATGAGACGGGCAGAAGAGACGAGCTGGCGAATGAGAAATTTACGAGCGCACGTCTTTCCGGACACTGTTAAAAAAAAACTGAAAATTCAGACTAACTTTTTCAGACTAGGCAATCTGAATTGTGTAATCAGAGCAAATGTCTTAAAATTTTTCAGACAGATCTTAGTATTCAGAAAATGTGGTATGAAATTCACTTTTCAGAGTAAATAGTATGAATAAGACATGTCTGATTTTCGAGTTCAGAGAAAAAAGTATAACGTCGACGTGAAAGGCTCTTGGCGATAACCATATTTCACGCGACGAGCCCAGGCTATGCGGAGAGAGAACAATTCATCGGGACTATGGAAAAAGGATACATGATTAAAAACACGTCGCCCCAATAACGAGCAGCCGAATTATTCACTCCAGCTCGACGATGACACTCGAGGCCGACAGTGACACAGCTGCGCTGCACAACATTTTCTCCCGCTCGCAAAACACACACACACACACACAATCCCACCACCAAACACAGCGACAAACGCAAGCATACACGGTTACAAGCACGGCCCGAGAGAGCGGGGAGGAGGGGGGGGGGAGATAGCGGTGGCCTTAACCCTTCGGACCCCCGACCCACCACGCCCCCCGCGTAATTCGCAAATTCAAACCAACGCCCCTCTCCTCAGCTCTCTCGTTTCACCCGCCCCCAACTCTATGCTGCTCTCAACAGCGGCCACGGGGGGACTCTCGTGCGAGACAAACTAACCGGACTACATTTTACAGGAGCCCCTCTCCCTCCCGGCCCGTCCGCTTTTAGCCAGATTTTTATCGCGCGCGCGCGCGCCCTCAAATTATCACCGCGAGCGACACATTCGAGAGCGACCCCGACCGCCCTTCCCAATCAGCGGCGCCACATCTCGCTGCTAATCGCCTTCGTTTTAATTTGCGTCGGATGAATCCCTCGCGGGAGAGGGATGAAATATAAAATGGGAGATAAAACGAATCCTTTCCGGTGGCGCGGGGCGTGGCGGGGCGGGGCGGGGCGGGCTTTGCCCTTGCGGCCTGGTGCCTGGTCGAGCCTGTAACGAGATGCTACTAGCAGTAGATCACCGCGCTCCGATAGCTCACCGGCACATGACGCGCCGCCAAACACTGCCGCACCGCACCGGCACACACTGTTAAACCGAATTGTCATGTGACGATAAATATTGCTACAAATATTTCGTCACAAGAGCTGTGATGAAACAGTCGTCACATGACATACATTTCGTCACTTGACATGAACTTTTTGTCACATGAAATGAATCTTTCGTCACATGACATACATTTTTCGTCACATGACATGAATCTTTCGTCACACTGTGATTAACCATTTGTCACGTGACAAACCTTTCAAAAGTAAAATTTAGCACTGACTTTGTCGTAATGTGACGACTTAAAATTTAACAGTGCATAGGCACACCGGCAGGGCAGCGGCGCTACGCAATTTCAAATCCGGATTGCAAGCGCGCTTCAGGTTATAGCCGCCAACGAATACCCGGCACACGGCTCACAGTAAAAAACTTCGTCCAGGTTTCCAAGCAGCCAGGATTTTCTTATGGAGAAAATACATTGAAACGTCTTGGTGTTACCAAAATTGCTTGCAAACCTGGTCATAGTTTTTACCGTGCGACGGGCGCTCTCTCATTAGTTTGCAAAAGCAAGGTTTATCTTTACATAAAACAAAAAAAGTCACTACAATTTTTACTTTCACAATCCCACTTGTTCAAAGCGACAGGCTTGGCGGCCATATTTTGTCCAGCCGTAAGAGCTGCAGCGGCGCTTCTGGCCACACCTAGGCGCGCTGGAGAGAGAGAGAGAGAGAGAGAGAGAGAGAGAGAGAGAGAGAGAGAGAGAGAGAGAGAGAGAGAATGTGAAAATGATAAATCTGCGAAAACGTGAGGAGGCTACCACGTGTAAACCGCTCCCTCTCTCTTCAGCTCCACGGACCAGCACTCTCCAACACCCCTCCCCTCCCGCCATGCCCACCGGGGGGACCAACACACTTCCCACTAAATTAACCCATTTTCCACGACAGCCGGGGATACGAGAGGGCGTTTGTTATCACAGCTCCCCCCCCACGCGCCAGACTCATTCCCTAATGCCGCCATCACACTGCTCCCTGACAGACGATCGCGCGCCGCCCGGCCCGGCCCGCTCCTTCACTCCAGGTGAAACTTCAATAAGACATTCCCATCCCAGAGATTTATCGGGACGATCGGTCGGACCAACGGTCTGAGGAGGCAGAGTGGGGTTCGGCCCGGGTCGGAGATGCGCAGCGACGCCGCGCCGGCCGGCAGCAAAAACTTTACCCACTCCTGGCCAACATCGAAACGGGAAAACTTTTTCTTCAATTCCTCTTTTTCGCGTCTTTATTCGTTCTCATATCTCGCTCGCGCGGGGCGGGCGCCTCCAGCGCAGCGCCGAGGCGGTCCATCAGACGACCACGCACAATGCAGGGGTGACAACTCTCACTCACGCGCACGCGCACACACACACACACGCGCGCGCGCACGCACAGCGGCACGGCTGCGAAGCACCTCGCGAATTGTTGCCAAGTCTTGGGGAGGAACGACCCGGCATCACTGGTCCAACTTAAATTAGCGGCCACCCGTGCAAGAGAGAACGAGAAAACGTGCCCGTCGAGAGCCACGACGCCGCGAAAAGAAAATGGGGAAAACATTATTTTCATTTATAAGAATGAAAAAGCAGAATATCGAGCCCCGTCCTCCCACGCCTCTCTGTGCGGTATTCTTTCCGTCCACTCCGACAGCGCCCACTTCAACTCCGAGCAAAGCGGCTGGGGACTCGGTCTTTCGCGGGAAATGCCATAATTCAATTCCGACATGGCGTCGACCACCACTTGCTGGCCGAGCGCCGCGGCAGCGCCGATCCGGTTCAATGTAAAACAAAATGGGCCATCGCCGGGGAAGCGATCGAATAACCTTTCACGAGAGCCGCACCGCGCCGGGCCGGCTGCACGCCACTGCCGCGCACCCATGACAATGCTCTCAGAATAGACTAGCCCCAATTAACACGTGTATGTATGCGTCTCTCTCTCTCTCTCTCTCTCTCTCTCTCTCTCTCTCTCTCTCTCTCTCTCTCTCTCTTCGCTGTTTCTCCCCCCTCCCCCTTCTCTACCCCTCTATTTCCCCTTCACCTCACTGGGGGACCCTCCGTGCTTCCCTTTCCCCCGTCCTCCTTTGCACGCGAGGCGCACACAAGCCACACCCAATGTCGACATAAAGTCGAATCCATCAAACCTCGGCCGAAAGCCGTCGTCGCCTCTCTCCTTTCCCCCCTCTAGCCTTTCGTGTCCGAGGAAATAAACATGTCAAGAAAGACCACCGCCCCCTCCCGAAAAAAAAAAAAAAAAAAAAAACAAAAAAAACTCCCTTTCCAATTTCCGGAGGCGGACGGTCCCGTATTACAGCACACCCTAAGCTGAAAAGTAAACAAGTAAGATACTGTACCCCGACAGGTGACGCCCTCCGCCCCCTCTCCCTCAGACACATCCTGGCGACGCGAGCAGCCGGGTTTACACGCCTCGGCTGGCCTTAACAATGCGCCATGTCTTCATCAGCCGCAGCAAAACTCCCCCCTCCTCCCACAAAGAAACGCTTCCGACACAAGACCCCCGCCCGCCCGTCCGCCGCTGCACGACTTGCTTCATATTTTATATTTTTGACTGTGTCTGGGGCGGGTCAGCACGCGGGGGGCCCCGGCCGAGGCGCCGTCATAATTACGCACCTCGCGCTGTCTGTCAGCGACAGGCCCATTGTAGCGACAACCGCGCATCCGCGGAGGCAGTTCCGCCCTCCTCCCTCGGCCCTGGGGTCTGCGGGCCGGGCCGGGCCGGGCCGGGCCGGGCCCCTACCCTACCTGGCACCGAGCCAACCCAACCTGCCTCTTTTACCTCGCACATGCCAGTAACCCTTTGACGACCCTTTCTCACTAGCCGAGCCGGACGGATTTTTCCGGCATTATATTTCTGTTACTCCGTGCTACCACGGAAAAAAACTGCGTCTTGGTTTTCAAGACGCCACGGTTTTCTTATGGAGAAAATGCATTGCAGCGTCTTGGTTTTTCCAAAAGGTCTTGAAAACCAAGACGCGGTTTTTACCGTGACGATGCCCGATGTCACAAGGCCGGCCGCCGCAGGGTCAGGGACACGCACGCGAGCGCTCACGCAGCTCTCCTGGCGCTGCTGCCTCCTCCGAACCCCACCCACCGCATAACGGATAGCATGCTATCGAAAACAAGCAGGAAGACGGAGCAAGACAAGACAAATACATACTATCCGCAGCTTGGCCGGGCGGCGTCTGAGGGGGGTGAAAACTAAACTGCGAGACAATTACTACAGGCCCTGGGTCCTTTGATCTGGGCGCAGGGCAGGGAGGGGGGGGGGAGGGGGGTACAGCCGGCGCTGAGGAAGAAGTAAGCGGCGCCAGGGCCGGGTCACCTGGCGCCCCCTCCCCTGGGGTCCCCTAGGGGGCCGCCGGGCCGAGTCCGGTGGGCCACGGCCTACAAAGAGTGCCGCTTACTGTTGCACCCCTCCCTCTGTCCAACGATCTGCCTTTCCCTCCCCCCTCGCCACTGCTCTCCCTCCTCTACCTCTACCTCTCTCTCTCTCTCTCTCTCTCTGACACCACCTTATCCGCCCGTAGTCACGGAGCAAAAGAGCCAGCAGCACCAGCACTTCCTTGCCGGGTATTATTTCAGCGCGTGTAGTTCCCAAACGGAAAGGAGAGTTGAGTAAAGCAGCAGCAGCTACCGTGGAGAAGGGCGGGGCTCAGCAGGGGGGTGGCTGAGCCGAGGGCGACTGATTCAGATTAGACTGCCACCGTGCGCCGCGCCGCGCCACGCCGCGCCGCAGCTAAACTTTAGCCCCTGGTCAACACACCGAACTTAGTGTAAGAGACGACACAGAGCCCGTCCGAGACGGCCGGGCTAACGAGCCGGGGGCCTTTATCATAAACTCAAGCAGCGCCACCCGGGAAGGCGCTCCCCCCCTCCCCACGCCCGAGCCCCAAAGTAATTGGATTTCCTACCGGGATCATTTTTCGTCCCAAATATGCGATAATCCAGTCCCTGCCAGCAGCCCAGCCCCAGCCGCTCCACGCTACGGTCCGCCCGCCTCCAGAGCGGCCGCCGGGCGGACAGCGGCAGGGGGGCAGGGGGACAGAAGGGGGGGGGGGGGGGCGTCTGGCGTCGGACACCCTGCGAGACGATTGGAGACAGCTGTTGCACCGGCGGATGCACGGCACGCCCTCGCTCGCTTGCGCCTCCTGCCGCGTATACTGGCCCCGTTTGCCCCATACCCCGCACCCCCCTCTCCCTCTCTCGTGATTGCCCACCCTCTCTCTACGGAACATACAGAAGTTAAGCTACACGAGTCA